>CM055123.1:937500-1301443 GCA_029206835.1 Rana muscosa
CCCTGAGTTGAGGGCTATCCTGCTTCCCCTATCTACAAGGCAAGACATTGAGGCAATACCAACTAGAGGGCATCTGGAGGTCCTAAACCAACTCTTGGAAGGGGCATTACGAAAGAAGATAACCAAAGTTTGGGAACAGCTGGACATCATGGAGACACAGGTCTCCAAGCTGGAGGCCTCAGGAGATGGTCAACACCCGCTTGGTTCGATTAGAGGCTGGTCAGTCCACAGCTCGGCAATAACTTGCTATGCTGCTCTTGCGGGCAGAATACGAGAACCGTAGTCGTAGGAATAATATACACCCCAGGGGTATCTCTGAAACCATTGCAGGAGTTTTTAGACCTACGGTACAGTCTACAGTAGGAAAAATAATTGATGCCCTGCAGATTTTGTACGTTTGAAGGGTTTATAATTATAGGGTTATTTTAAATGATACAAATGTTATAAATGGAGTTGCAGTTCAGTGTGCACAGTAAGTATTTGATCTCCTACCAACCAACAATAATTCTGGCTACAGTATGTGCTCATATGGTACACAGATTAGTCCTGTCAATTTTAAGAAGGTGCTCCCAATGACAACTCATTATGTGTATAAAAGAGACCTGTCCACAGAATCTTTCTTCCATTCAAACTTCACCATCATGGGCAAGACAAAAGAGCTGTCAAAGTACCTCAGGGACAAGATTGTAGACCTGCACAATGCTGCAATGGGCTACAAGACTATCTGCAAGAAGCTTGGTGAGAAGCAGAAAACTGTTGGAGCGATTGTTTGCAAATGGAAGAAATACAAAATAACCAATTGCCCTCGGTCTGGAGCTCCATGCAAGATATCGCCTCATGGGGTTGAGGGCGATTATGAGCGAAGTTGGATCAGTGCAAAATTACACGGGAGGAGCTTGTGAATGATCTCAAGGCAGTTGGGACCACAGTCCCTAAACCATTGGTAACACAATATGCCGCTATGGATTGAAATCCTGCAGCGCCCACAAGGTCCCCCTTCTCAAAAGGCACATGCACAGACCCGTCTTGAAGTATGCCAATGAACATCTAAATGATAAAGAGAAGGATTGGGAGAAAGTGCTGTGGTTTAGACGAGACCAAAATTTAGCTCTTTGGCATTCACTTGACTCGTGTGTTTGGAGGAAGAAAAATGCTGACTATGACCCTAAGAACACCATCCCTAAATTCAAGCAAGGAGGTGAAAACATTATGATTTGGGTCTGTTTCTCTGCTAAAGGTACAGGCCAACTTTGCTGCATTGAGGGGCCAATATGCGTGGCCATGTATTGTAAAATCTTGGATGAGAACTGTAACGGGAAGGCCCGGGGGACTCAGAATCGCTTAGAAAGTATGAGATACCCTTGCTTCAGCTCCCCCAATGGCTCTTATGTGTCAATCACCCTGTGTCTCTATTAGGGGCACAGGGTGAATGAAAACCCCAATATGGCCTATGATGGCCATATTCAAGCTGCACATACATTGTATCTAGATTGAATGTGTACTGTGAGGGGGGGGGGGGTGTAATCATTGCGGTGAGGTGTTAAGGTTATTTGCATTCTATTGTCTATTATGAATTAAGTCTGCTACTGTGACAATGTGGATTGGAGCTGGTCAACCGTCTGGCTGCATATTATGGGATGTTGAAGTGTCTTCTGTGAGGAGGGGGGGGGAATCACCCCTCCTGCTAAGACTGTTTATCAAAGGAGAAGTTTGAACACACCTGACCTGTATTACCATTGTCATTGGACAGTTTAACCCGCCCTGTTCCCCAAAGGATGGGAGGGGAGGGTTTTGAAGAGAAATGTGTTACCATGTGTTTTGAAAATAAAGTCATTCCCTGTTTTGGAACTTGAATACAGAGCGTTGTCTCGTATCTGGGGGGAGAATCATTCGTATGGGGTCTTATTCAGCTGGTTGGAGTGTCTGGTGGCTGTCGTGTGGTTGGAAAGGGAATATCCTAACGGTGTTAACCCCTTTCATACTTGGGGTGCCCTTACAATTGTTGGCAAGCAGTGGGATTGATCCCCACAGCCAGGAGGACAGCTACAAGAGGACACGGGACAATGGAGGCACAGTATGAACGGCTAAAGCTCTCCACCCTCAAAGACTTACTGGAGAACCGGGGAAGACCGGCCAACAACCGTAAGAAGAGCGACATTATCAGAGAACTAGTCGAAATGGATGGAACCGAAAGGCCCATTGTAACAGACAGGACACCCGAAGAGGCAAGTTTTGATCGGGCTGTTAAACTAAGACTGGCACATTATGGTCCTAACCCTCCAGCGGAGATCATAGACCTAGTTATAGCGGCTGTGGAGGCAAATTTGCTACAGCAAAGAGGTGCTGCAGCAGCAGAAGTCACAGCAGCACCAACTGCAAGGAGAGAAGAGGTACAGATACCAGCCGCCATGGAAGAGGAAGTCAGAAGGAGGTTACAAGAGATGCAGATACAGCATAGAGGACCAGTATCAGAGGAGGTCCTACTGGGATGGTCGGATTCGATCCGCTGCGAACTCTGGAAGAAAGCGCTTGCTCTCGAGCAGCAACACCAGGGAAAGGTTCTCCCCTCCATCTATGTAAGGTACTGGTCGCAGTATGATGTACGAATGCCGTTATTGGGGGAACAACCAAAGCAGGAGTGGACAACTGAGTTAAGCAGGCTGATCCGGGCAGAGATGCGGTTGGACGAGAGCTATAGAGCCCTCCGGTGGTATGTAGCCCAAGAGTGCCCATGGTCAGCGGATGACAGCCCCACGGAAGGCTTTGACTATAATGGCCTGGGATTGTTGTATTGGAGGCTGTCCAGTGACCCTGACTTTGGGAGTGATCGGGAGTGGCGTTTGGAGGAAATAATGGAGCACAGAGAGCGAAAACTGAATGTCTCGGAAGGGCACTGGGCAGAGGAAGATTTGGAGTTTCTGGCCGTTCAGGAATGGGAGCTGGAGATCGCTTACAGACAGCTGCTAGAATCTGTTCAGCAGCAGGGTGGGGCTACCTGTGCCTGGGACTATCAGGAAATACCAGTTGACAACTATGAAATCCTGGCTGAAGAATCGGCAGTGGAAAAGCTGAAGATTGCCATCCCTAAAGCCGAAGTGGATGATGTGGAGTTCCAGGGAGCTAGGGCAGTTGGCTCATCTCCCCAGCCACTGATTACAGAAGGTATGGACTTAAGGAACTGTTCAGAGGATGTTATAGATTATGCATCGCCTGCCCAAGTACTGGCAGCAGGACAAAGTATTACAGACCCCTGCTCTACACCCGTGGCAGTTTTGGAGGCCCGAGTTGAGAAGGTGATGGTTCCTCTTTCCGAGTGGATTTCGGAGATGCAGGGAGGAGAAGCAGCCATTTTCCCTCCCGAACAGTTAACCAGAGCAGATGGTGTGGAGTCCCCAGCAGAAGTGCTGGCAACCGGGCAGAGTGATAGCAACCTCTGCCCAGCACCGGAAACAACTGTGGAGTTTCAGGGAGCCGGGGCAGTTGGCCCCTCTCTCCAGCAACAAGCAGAGGTGGTAAAGCTTTTACCCCCCAGCTGAATCACTGGCAGCAGGGCAGAATGCTACTGGCCGCTGCACACAACTGCCACTTGAGCGGATATCGGTGGATGGGACTTCAGTCTCCACTTGTATACCCCAGGGATGCCGGGCAGTCGACCCAGATCCCCAACAGCATGACGGACTGAGCCCAGTCACCCTGTCTTCTCTCCAGCGGCTGAAAGGACTCCAGGGAGAAGGGCCAGTCCAGGCCTCTCCCCAGCGGCGGATATATTCTCTGAGAGAGGCAGAGGTTGGCTGGGTAAGTAATGCTCTGTTTGGAGCAATTTATTTGGGGTACTGTGTGGATACCGGCATTAGAAGAAGGGACCTATGGACTAACTTCGGAGTCAACCCATCTGGGGTCGCCTCCTGTGTTAGTCTCCTGCCGAAAGGGGAGAGATGTAACTGGAAGGCCCGGGGGACTCAGAATCGCTTAGAAAGTATGAGATACCCTTGCTTCAGCTCCCCCAATGGCTCTTATGTGTCAATCACCCTGTGTCTCTATTAGGGGCACAGGGTGAATGAAAACCCCAATATGGCCTATGATGGCCATATTCAAGCTGCACATACATTGTATCTAGATTGAATGTGTACTGTGAGGGGGGGTGTAATCATTGCGGTGAGGTGTTAAGGTTATTTGCATTCTATTGTCTATTATGAATTAAGTCTGCTACTGTGACAATGTGGATTGGAGCTGGTCAACCGTCTGGCTGCATATTATGGGATGTTGAAGTGTCTTCTGTGAGGAGGGGGGGGAAATCACCCCTCCTGCCTAAGACTGTTTATCAAAGGAGAAGTTTGAACACACCTGACCTGTATTACCATTGTCATTGAACAGTTTAACATGCCCTGTTCCCCAAAGGATGGGAGGGGAGGGTTTTGAAGAGAAATGTGTTACCATGTGTTTTGAAAATAAAGTCATTCCCTGTTTTGGAACTTGAATACAAAGCGTTGTCTCGTATCTGGGGGGAGAATCATTGGTATGGGGTCTTATTCAGCTGGTTGGAGTGTCTGGTGGCTGTCGTGTGGTTGGAAAGGGAATATCCTAACGGTGTTAACCCCTTTCATACTTGGGGTGCCGTTACAAGAACCTTCTTCCCTCAGCCAGAACACTGAAGCGACAGATGAGAAACCTTAAGGATTTAGAGAAGATCTGTAAAGCACCAAAATCCTTCCTGAGATGTGTGCAAACCTGATAACAAACTACAAGAAAGGTCTCACCTCTGCTTGCCAACAAGGTTTTCTCTTGGGGTCATGTTTTGCTTGGGGATCAAATACTTATTTTACTCACTGAACTGCAACTTGGTGTTAAACCCAGAGCCCGCATTCACTATAACTGGTCTCCCACAGTATACAGAACATGGAAATGCAAGTAAATCTAAACTGATACCTTTTTTCATCAGCTGTATATAGCAGTTGGAGCAGACAGGATCAAAGAACCTTTTTACACACTAAGGGTTATAACAAGCATGCTTTACTGCACATACAGACTGATTTTACTGTTGTGGGTTTAGAAACACTTTAATAATTCACCTGGCATCTTTATTAACATGGTGTCCTATATTTCAATAAGCCCCCGTCCACAAACCACGTTACCCACCACAATCTGATAATAACCTTAAAAAAAAGTGTGGTGTATAATTTTAATAAAGTTTAAAAAATAAAATGCAATTTTATTCTTAAATATCTATCTGCAATTGTAACTAAATGACCAACCATATGGTTAGGGAGCTAAATCTCTAATAGACTCTGAGAATAAGACAGAAGAGATATGCTGTGTATATACCATTAGAGGTTGAATCGGCTAAATATCATCAGACTCCATTTTTTATTTTATTTTTTTTGACAATTTTGAGGCAGAACTGTAATATATTTTATGCTGGCCATGCAAAAACAATGTCTTCCTTCAAAAAGTCATTTTAAGAATGTTCGATTTTTCTAATCGTTATTGGTGTCAAATCGACATTCTTTTCGACCACAGTGATGGGAAAATTCGAAGGAGCAGAATGGAAAACTGTTGGTCAAAGAAATTTTCAGACGGTGTATGGTTTTCGTTCACAAACTACATTTCGCTTTAAAACAATGTTAAAAGCAATTAATTTTCAAATGACGTTCTTTCATTCAGCCAATGTACAAAGTTTTTCGTATGAATATTCTTGTCTAAAACTCGATGTGTATGGCCAGCATAAGGCTCGCTTCACACCTACCTAATGCAGTTTGCTTTTGATTTGTTTCTACAGTGCTTTTTGCTGTGCATTTTTAAACACAAGATTTTGCTGTGATTTGCATCTTGTTTGGCAGATTAAAAAACGCAAATTGCTGCAAAAATGCACTACATGCTTTTCTGCAGCTTCTCCATTGAAGTCTACTGAACCAAAAAAAGCAATTTTGCGTTGAAAAAAGTCCTTGACCCTTTCCCAAAAAAGCATAGATGTGAACGTGTGCCCTAGGAAACTAAGTTAAATGAACTGTAATGCGTTTCTGCAAAAAGCACCAAAAACGCATAGGTGTGAACCAGGCCTAAGACATTTAGTAGCATGTGTTTTTTTTTTTGTATACCCTGTCGTCAAAATAAAATGAGCCCTTTTTATAGTGCAAAAAGAGCACATAATCTCTACTCCTAAGGGCTTCATTTATACTGTGAAACTGTGTGCGTTATATTAGGACCGATCTCGGATACCCCGGCTGGGCTCCTCTGCCAGACCTGTGTCTCCTGTTCTCCAAACGCACCGGCAGACTCGCCATAACCAGCCCTTAACCCCCCAATCACGAGGCAAACCACACACGTGTTGAGGGTTAAACATGCAGAGCATAAAAACATGTTTACTCTTTTGTTTATGGACCGACACAGCTTCCTATTGACAAGTGGGTATTATCCGTTATTTAGGAGTGACTAGGCAGAAAAAAACTTGTAAAAGTGTTGCATCACGCCTTCTACAGTACCGCCCAGGGGGCGGGCCCTTGGGTATATCCCCTCTCTGAATCTCGCAGATCTGTTTTTTTTTCCCTGTCTAGCAAGGAGAAGGACATGGCTCCCTTCGGGCCCATTGGTCTGGGGGGATTTTTTTTCTACTTTTTTTTGGGGTTTCTGTTTCCTGCGATCTTCGATAAACTGCCGACTGGGTGACAGGCTGGATCCTCGATCCTTGTAGTCCCCCCAGTTTCGGTTATCGAGCGTGTGCCGACCCTAGCTATGCGCTGGGTTTTCCACGACATGCCCGTCGCTCTACGGGTGGCCGGTGAGCCTACGCTCCAGGGCTTGCATCGGACCGCTCAGCTTCGGCTGACCTTACAGCCGAGTCGCAGTAGTCTGGCCGGTGAGCTTATGCTCCAGGGCATGCATATGATCGTTCCCTAGGGTCGGTATGCCTGGCCGACAGTCACCTCCGTGCGCGGATGATGATCTGTCCGTAATGTCTTCCAGCATGATCCATGCAGGAAAGGTAAGTAGCTCCCCTGCTTCGGCAGGGAGACTTGGCTGGACATTCCTGGAGAGATCAAGTAAGTGGTTGTGGCCCCTTTCTTTCCTCTCTCCCTGCTTTCCCTCCTCCCTGGGCTCTGAGCTAAGGGTGCTGGGGGTCACCCGTGGGGCTCCATCTGGAGCGGGGCTGCGCGGTAGCTGTGTTTTTAAAATGTCATTTTGCTTAGCTGTGTATGCCTTTCTCCCTCCATGCTGTCGGCGGCCATTTTGGGGTGGTGCATGCCTGTTTGGCCTCTAGTGACTGGCGGCCATTTTCTTGTGATTCGCGCCAATATGTATATATCGACGCTCGGCAGCCATTTTTTTGTGGTTCGCGCACGCTGTATATACCGCCGCTCGGCGGCCATTTTCTTAGAGCCCACATTGTTTCAATACACCCGCTTGGCGGCCATTTTGCGGTAGTCTCTGACTCCAGGGTGCATTTCACTGGCGCAAATTCACACAGGGAACGCTGATAAGAATCAGACTGACACAGGCAGCGGTGCGATAGCATCACAGGCGGAGTACACGGCAGCAATAGCGGTACCGTTCCAAGGGTGGTGAGTCCTCTGGGAGACCCTGCATCTCTATCGGCTAGGAGGGTGGCCTCTTGATACCTTGCCTGGAGTCCCTGTGGGTGTCAGCGCGTGGGTCAGCATGGCGTCTGAAGCAGACGTTTTTCCCCCTGAAACACCTGACTTGGTAGCTGGTGCTCCTGATGTATCTGTGGACGCTATGTTGGCAATCCTAGAGGCTTTTGTTGCCAGGGTGGAAGCGGCACACAGGAACACAGGGGGTAGTAAATGCCCCTGTCCCCTGCAATCTTCCGGGGATAATTCTGATGCAGAACCAGGCCCAGCTATGGCTCATGGCCCGGATTCTAATGCATCAGAGACTGCAGACCATGACCGATTGGACAGTGAGAATGACTCCAGGTATCTGACCTTATTACTGCAGTGCGGGATACGCTAAAATTGGAGAATGCTGCAGAAGCAGCAGAGACACCGGTCCCCTTTTGGGTTCCGTAAACAGGCCGCACTGCTAAGGTGTTAACTTGTGTGTCTTATTTTGATAAGCTCTTGTACAATTAGTGGGAAAACCCACTAAGGGTTTTTACATCCCCAAAGAACTTTGCGGTGCAGTACCACTTTGAGGAGCGTTTCCTGAAAAAATGGACCTCTCCCCCGATGGTGGACCCTCCGGTGTCCAGACTTAATAAAGCTACCACAATTCCAGTGGAAGGGGCTCCAGTTTTCAAGGACCCTGTGGATAAGAACGCTGAAGCACTCGCTCGCTACCTAATATACAGTGGTAGGCTCAGCAGTACGCCCGGCATTGGCTGGGGCCTTAGTGTCTCAGACATTTACTGAATGGGCAAAGTTACTACTCCAGGGGTTAAAGGAGCGGGAGGCTCCTCCTAATGAGGTAACTTTGGCCGACCAGTTGGTACAGGGCCTTAAGTTTGTCTGCGAGTCAGACATGGATACTATCCCCTTGCTGTCTAAAGCATCAGTTTATGCGGTGGCATTATTCCGCCTGATCTAGCTAAAGGGCTGGTCTGCGGACCAGGCTTCCAAGACAAAGCGCCTGCTCAAGGGCAAAAACGTCCTTGGTCCCGCAAACCCAACAAGCCTGCGGACAAATCTGCGTCCGCATGAAGGTCCGCCCCCACCCAGCTTTCGGGTGGCGGGACGTCTTCGCTGATCTCCGACCGGTGGGTTTGCAAAGTGATCTCCTCAGGCTACAAGATTAGAATTTCTCTCTTGTCCACCATAAAGATTCTTTCCCTCCAACCTCCAGCTACAGCCGACCCGTCGGGAGGCCCTGTATGGGGTGGTCCAGGGTCTGCTGGAGCGCGGGGCGGTCATTCCAGTTCCGGAACGATTTCAGGGTTTTTCCTCGAATCTGTTCATAGTGCGAAAGAAGGATGGGGTTCGTCCAATCTTGGATCTCAGGGCCCTCAATTGCTTTGCAGGTACAAAGATCCCGGATGGAGTTGGTTCAATCTGTAGTCACTGCTCTCCATCCAGGGGACTTTTTGGCATCCTTGGACATCAAGGATACATACCTACATGTTCTAATATACTCCAGACACCAGAGGTTTCTGCGATGCGCAATCGGGGAGAACCACTATCAGTTTGTGGCCCTCCCGTTTGGCCTTGCTTTGGGTGCCAGTATGTTTACCAAGGTGCTCGCCCCGATTCTGGCCCTTCGAAGACAGCGGGGCATTGCTATCGTGGGCTACTTGGACGACCTTCTTCTGAGGGCCGCTTCAAGCTCAGAATTAGAGGTAAGCGTGTCCATAATCTGTCAGACTCTGAGACTGGTTGGGTGCTAAACACGCAGAAGTCAGTATTGGTGCCGACAACGACTAGTGTATCTGGGGTTGATTCTGGATTCCTCAGAGGCAAGAGTATTCCTGCCTGTGGAAAAGTTGCAGTGCGGCAGCTGACGTCCAAGAGTTGTTTGTCGCTCCGTTTTTGCATGCGAGTTTTGGGCCTCATGGTAGCCTCCTTCGAAGCAGTCCCATATGCTCAATATCACACTCGGATGTTACAGAAGGAGATTCTGTCCAGATGGAACAGATGTCCATCTCTGGATTATCAAATCCGGGTAAGCCACCTGGTCAGGACATCCCTGGTATGGTGGCTGACATCACCGGCTCTTCTGGCCGGGAAGTAATTTCTTCCTGTTCATTGGATGGTAATCACGACGGACACCAGCCTTACAGGGGGGGGGTGTGTCTGGGGTGTTCAGTCGACGCAAGGTCGCTGGACCCCGGAGGAATCCCGCCTGCCGATCAATGTCCTGGAACTCTGGGCGGTCAGGCTGTGCCTCTTCAGATAGTCTCAGAGGCTGTAAGGGCATCCAGTCAGACAACACCACAGCTGTGGCATATGTCAATTAAGGAGGAACAAGAAGCTCAGCTGCAGCATCAGAAGGTCGCTTGCATCCTGAGGTGGGCAGAAATGCTGGACCAGGTAGAATGGTCCTTACACCCGGAGGTGTTCCAGCTCCTCTGCCAAAGATGGGGCACACCAGACGTAGATCTTCTGGCGTCCCAACTCAATCGGAAGGTATTGAGGTTTGTGGCCCGGTCAAAGGACCCATGGGCAGACGCAACGGACGCGTTGGTAGCATCGTGGGGTCAGCTAATATATGCCTTCCCTCCCATGAGGCTCCTTCCTCATCTGCTTCGCAGAGTGGAGGCAGAAGGAATTCCAATGATCCTGATCGCTCCAGATTGGCCTCAGCGTCCTTGGTACGCTGCTCTAGTACGTCTGGTAGCAGACGTCCCCTGGCGCTTACCACTGCGGAAGGACCTGCTATCGCAAGGTCCTATACTCCATCCTGCTTTAGTCACTGGCTTTAACGGCATGGCTATTGAGAACCAGGTACTGAGAGACCGGGGCCTGTCAGATTCAGTAATCTCTACTATGAGAAGTGCTCGGAAGCCGTCATCTAGGAGGGTTTATCATCGCACTTGGAAGGCCTACATTTCTATGTGTGAGGAAATGAAATGGCATCCGCGTACTTATTTGGTCTCCAGAATCTTGCTGTTTCTACAGCGTGGGGTGGACCAAAGGCTTGCCCTAAGTATGATTTTAAGAGACAGATCTCTGCCCTGGCTGTCTTTTTTCAGCGACCCCAGGCAGCTCGCTCTCTCGTGAGTACATTTGTGCAAGGGGTTCGGCATGTGGCTCCTCCAGTCCGTCCCCCGCTACCTCCGTGGGACTTGAACCTGGTCCTCTCGGTGCTTCAGAAGTCAGTTTGAGAATATTAGGGATGTTCCCTTGACACTTTCTCAAAGTAGTCTTTTTGGTGGCTGTTGCGTCAGACGAGTTTCTGAGCTGGCAGCCTTGTCACGCAAGGCTCCCTATCTGATCTTCCACAAGGATAAGGTGGTGCTGCGGCCGCAGCCTTCTTTTCTTATGCAAGTCGTTTCGGCTTTTCATCTCAATGAAGAGATTGTACTTCCATCCTTGTGTCCTCATCCGTCGAATCCTAAGGAGTCTGTGTTGCATTCCTTGGACGTTGTCCGAGCTTTGAGAGTATACCCATCTGCTACTGCTTCGTTCCGGAAGTCAGACTCACTGTTTGTTTTGGTGGCTGGTCCCAAGAAGGGCCTAGCAGTCTCGTCGGCCACCATCTCGAGGTGGATCCGACAGATCGTAATCCAGGCTTACACCTTAAAGGGTCAAGCGCCCCCCTTTCTGCATTCGACCAAGGCAATAGGTGCCTCTTGGTCTTTCCGACATCAAGCGTCGGTTTCCCAATTATGTAAAGCGGCGATTTGGTCGTCCGCGCACACTTTCACTAAATTCTACAAGGTTGATGTAGGTGCATCTTCAGGATGCCTTTTTCGGATACAAAGTTTTGCAGGCGGCTGTTTAGAGTTGCAGGTCCTCCGTTGGAGGAGTGCTGTTTTGTTTTGAAGTTTACTTTTATGCTGTTACCACCCCTCGGTTTTTTTTTTTTGTTTTTTTTTTACACTGCTTTGGGATGTCCCACTTGTCAATAGGAAGCTGTGTTAGTCCATGAATGAAAGAGTAAATAGGATTTTTTGCTCACCGCAAAATCCTTTTCTCGGAGTTCATGGACCGACACAGCACCCACCCCTTAAGTTTTTGTACTGCTTTTTGATGAACTGATCTGCGAGATGCAGAGAGAGGGGATATACCCAGAGGGTCCGCTCCCTGAGCGGTACTGTAGAAGGTGTGATGCAACACTTTTTTTTTATTTTTTTTACTTTTTTTTTTTTCTCTGCCTAGTTGCTCTTAAATAACGGATAACACCCACTTGTCAATGGGAAGCTGTGTCAGTCCATGAACTCAGAGAAAAGGATTTTGCGGTGAGCAAAAAATCCTACTTTTTTTTTCTTATCGTACATCGAGGGACACAACAGCCATAGTAATTACTATGTGGGTTATACACCACCAATAGGTGAATGAACACTGGCACCCAAAGACAGGAAGTCCCCCTCTATATAACCCCTCTCATACAGGAAGAACCTCCAGTTTTTTTTTTGCCAGTGTCTCAAGGTGTTGGTCACGGTTGATCAAGTGCTATGCTAAAGAAGCCTGTTGCGGAAATCCTTAAGCAGGATAAAGAAGCTATGCAGTCGGATCCATTCAAGATGCCAAAAAGTTATGACGAAAATGGATGGTACCAGAGCCTCGTGGAAGAGAAAAATGCAAGGTCACTTGCCTGTAATGCTCCTCTGAGGGCTGGACCCTGGGATCCGGCTCTTTTGTCACATACCTAAACCAAAGGATGTCCTGGCAGGGTGCTGTACGTGTCCAAGGGTGTGGACCCCAGTATACAAGGGGACCTGGTCCTTGAAGGTCTGTCATGACATGGCCCGCCGTGATGGGTGAAGATTGGATCTGGCTGTGTTTTCCAACAGTATCCTGCGGCGGGAATGGTAAGTCAAGGAAGATCCTAAGGAACGCATGCGGATCCTTTATGGACGACTTCTGAGTAAACGATGCCTTGCCTGTTTTTACCACTAAAGGGTTTAGGTGTAACATACCTGGTGTTTAACATTACCACGCCTCCCCCTGCAGTGTGCTCCGTGTCTGGCAGCGCTCGTGTGGAATGGCATTGCCCCCTTACTCCACTCTGTCATGGCTGCCGAAAGGGCTTGGGGCTCGCCGCCTCTGATACTCGGCGGTCTGCATTTCCCTGCGGAGACAGCCCCTCTCCCCGAGTGTCCGTTGGGAGGACCGTTCATTCGTGCGGGAATGGCTCTATTTTAAAAGGCTATCCTAGGATGCGGGGGGGCATAGCTTGGCGCGGCCGGCGTGCACGTTGAAACGCACGTTCACATAATACATGGCGCAAGGCTTACTGCCTATAAAGTTTTTTTACTCTGGAAAGAGTCTGGTGGCTGACGGAGGGACACAGAGCCACAAGGGCATGTAAGCGCTGTATGGGTGTTGGTTACAAGCATTTCTAAAGGCACTTTTACTCAGCTTCAGGCTGAGCAGTGATAGCAGCATATTTCCATTGCTGGACTATAGCTTGGCAGATGCACATTGTAAGAACCTCTGCCTTTTTGCTTGGGACTGTCTTCTCGAAAGAGGTGAGAAGAATACGAAGGGGAGGAGCGCAAGGGCGTCGGGTTCTGAGGTTCCTAGTCACGCTTCCATAGTTCTATCCTCCCTGAAAGTCCAGAAGCAACTGGCCAGTCTGAGTGACCGGGAAGGAGGACAGGCGGATGATTCCTCCTCTGAGGCTTCAGTCTCAAAAGAACCCTTCTCGGCCTCGCAATCTCAGAAGTTGCTAGTGCAATCCCTTACGGAGTTGGTCCGTTCTGGATACAAGTTCCCCCCAGCACAGGTAGCCGAGGCCCCCTTTTCCTCTTTGCGTTCTTTAAGGCCTCCAGGGGGTCCACATGCATTTCCTGTACACCCATTGCTGGGAGCGGCAGATATATGCTGACTGTGATCTAGACTATTTTTCTCTTCTCTATCCTATGGAGGAAAAGTTCACTAAGAAGTGGAGTTTTCCAGCAGTAGAAGCTGCCATCTCTTCTGTGAATAAGAGTCTAACTTGTCTAGTGGACAATGTCCATGTTTTTAAGGATCCAGCCGATAAGAAACTGGAATCTTTGCTCAAAGCCTTGTTTGCTGTAGTGGGTGCAGCAGCACAGCCTGCAGTAGCAGCGATAGGCATTTGTCAATCCCTAAAAGACCAGCTTAAGCAGGTTATTAAAGGGGAAGCGGCTCATGAGTTAGCTGAGCTACCTAGGGCTTTATGTTTTGCGGTTGATGCTCTTAAAGATTCTATTCATCAGGTGTCGCGCTTTTGCTCTCTTCGGTGCATATGCGTAGAATTCTCTGGTTGAAGCATTGGTCAGCTGAATTGCCATGCAAAAAACGATTGTCCGGGTTTTACCTTTCTTGGGGAACGGTTGTTTGGGGATGATTTGAATGAATATATCCATAAAAAAATTTGGGTGGTAAGAGTGCCCTTTTACTAGTTAAAAGGAGTAGATGTCCTTCATTTAAACGTTCTTCCCCGGTACCAGCTGCGACGGCCTCCGCTGTCAGGTTTAAGAGGAAAAAATTATGATCTGGACAGCCGCGCTCCAATCCAACGTGGCTGTATTTAAAAAGTTAAATGAAAACGGGCACTACATGTCACAGCAACAGAATGATGGGGCAGGTAATGTGTTTCACACTTAAGAGTGCTTACTCATGAGTAAGCACTCCTAAGTGTGAAACGCGTTAGCTGTCCCCATCATTCTGTTGCTGTGACATGTAGTGCCTGTTTTCATTTTACATTTTAATTCCACGTTGGATTGGAGTGCGGCTGTCCAGATCGTCATTTTTTTTTCTTCGTTGTCTAGTGCATTGCCAGCACCCTCGGTTCCTGGAAAGGTGATTTTTATTTAGGGTAGGCCTGTTTTGGAGCGGAAATCTGTTTTCGTTAGGTTCAAGAGGTAAGCCTCAAGGCCAGAAGCCTTGGGGACAGAAGCCTGCAAAGCAGAATCCCAAGGCCTCTTTATGAAGGGGCGCCGCCGCTCACTCGAGTGGGGGTGGGGGGAAGGCTTCTGCGGTTTTCAGAGGCTTGGCAGGAAGAGATCCAGGACAGATGGGTCATCTCCACCGTATCTCTAGGGTACAAACTAGAGTTTAGAGAGATTCCACCTTTTTTAAGATCGAACGTTCCCAAAGACCCAGTGAAAAGAAGGTCTTTGTTCCAGGCATTGTACCGATTGATGGCTCAGAGTGTAATCGTAGATATTCCCTCAGAAGAGCAGGGCATGGGGTTTTATTCAAATCTCTTCACGGTGCCAAAACCGAATTGAGATGTCAGACCCATTCTAGATCTCAAAGATCTGAAATACGTTCCTAACTGTCTGCTCTTTTCGCATGGAGTCAGTCCGGTCAGTCGTATCCACCTTGCGAGGAGGAGAATTTCTGGCATCAAAAGATGCATATCTGCATGTGCCAATTTTCCCCGCTCACCAGAAGTTTTTGCGGTAGAACAGCGCCACTTTCAGTTCGTGGCCTTGCCCTTCAGGTTAGCCACTGCACCCCGGGTGTTTACAAATGTTCCGAGCCCGGTAATAGCAAGACAAAAGGGCCAGGGTATAGCAGTAATGGCATACCTAGACGACCTGCTGCTGATCAGTCGATTGCACAGCTAGACCAGAGTGTGTCCAACACAGTCAAGTACTTGGATCACCTGGGTTGGATTGCCAACCTAGAGAAGTCAGCCTTTATGGCCAGTAAGAATGCTGGACTACTTGGGTCTGGTTATAGATGCAGCCCAAGAAAGTTTTTTTTGCCTCAGACAAAAGTCAGTGCTATAAGAGATCTGGTCCATGTGGTCAAGGCAAAGAAGGATCCTTCCATTCACCTTTGCATGAGGTTGTTAGGGAAGATGGTGGCTTCATTCAAAGCGGTTCCCTATGCCCAGTTTCATTCAAGACTTGCAAAACATTATTCTGTCTGCTTGAAACAAGAAAATCCAAGCCTTGGATTACCCAATGTATCTGGCCCCAAGGGTGCGCCAGAGTCTCAGTTGGTGGTTGATAACCAGAAAGGGGAAATACTTCATGCCAGTAACCTGGAAGGTTGTAACAAATGCCAGCCTTTTGGGTTGGGGAGTGGTTCGGGAGCACACCACTGTCTAGGGGAAGTGGTCAGAGTCCAAAAAAGCCTTGCCCAGCAACATTCTAGAGATTTGGGCAGCGCGTCTGGCCCTAATGGCCTTCACTTGCAGATTGCAAGGTTGTCTCCTCAGGATACAATCCGACAATGCCACAGCAGTGGCTTATATCAACCACCAAGGTGGCACCAGAAGTCACGCAGCCCAGAGGGAAGTGAACCATATTCTGGCTTGGGGAAGAGGGTCATGTACCTTGCCTATCCGCAGTCTTCATTCCAGGAGTGGAGAATTGTCAGGCGGATTTCTTGAGCCGCCAACAATCGTTTCCGGGAGAATAGTTTCTCCATCCTGAAATTTTTTAAGCCATTTGCCGAAAATGGGGCACACCGGACGTAGATTTATTGACGTCCAGGTTCAACAAAAAGTTGGACAACTTTGTGTCAAGGACAAGGGATCCGCTTGCATGCGGGACAGATGCGTTAGTAACCACATGGGGTTAGTTTTCACATATTTTATGCGTCCCCCCCCCCCCCCATTTCAGCTACTGCTGCGGCTTCTACGCAGGATTAAGGAGGAACGGAAGTTGGTAGTACTAGAACCCCTGGCATGACCCAGAAGATCCTGGTATGCAGAGATCGTAAGGTTGGCAGTAGGGAATCCGTGTACTCTTCTGTCTCGTCTAGACTTGCTTTCGCAAGGACCAGTATTCCATCCTGCCTTGCAGTCGCTAAATTTAATGGCTGTTGAAGCCCACATTTTAAAGAATCGGGGGGCTTTCAGGCTCAGTAGCAACTACCCTGATTAATGCAAGGAAGCCGGCTTTCAGGACCATTTATTATAGGGTCTGGAGGGCCTATGTTTCCTGCTGTGAAACCAAAGGATGGCATCCTCGGAAGTATGTCCTAGTAAGAATCCTTGCCTTCCTACAGTTGGGGGTAGAAATGAAGCTAGTCTTGAGTACAATCAAGGGTCAGATCTCGGCCTTGTCAGTATTTTTCCAAAGGCCGCTTGCTTCGCATTCTTTGATCCGGGCCTTTATACAAGGGGTACCTCGTATAACTCCGCCGGTTAGTGCCCATGGGATTTTAATCTAGTTTTATCGGCATTACAAAGACAGCCCTTTGAGCCGATGCGCCATATTGCCTTGATACTTTTGACCAGGACGTTTTTTTTTTTTTCTTTTGGTGGCAGTAACCTCGGGAAGGAGAGTTTTAGAATTTGCAGCTTTCTTGTAGAGGGCCATACTTAATTTTTCATAAGGATAAGGTGGTGCTGCGTCCTCAAGCAACCTTTCTGCCTAAGGTAGTGTCCAGTTTTCACTTGAACCAAGATTTCTCCCTGCCCTTCTTTTTTTTTTTTTTTCCCCTAGATCCTCGTTCTCCAGAGGAAAAATTGTTACATTCTCTCGATATAGTGAGAGCTGTTGGGCTCTATATGAAGGTGACTGCTCAGATACAGCAAACTGATGCTTTGTTTGTGCTGCCAGAAGGGCCCAGGAAAGGGCAGGCAGCGTCGAAATCGACTATTTTAAAGTGGATTCGGTAAGTTATACAGGTGATACTCAAAGTTAGAATATCGTGCAAAAGTTCATTTATTTCACTAATGCAACTTAAAAGGTGAAACTAATATGAGATGGACTCATCGCATGCAAAGCAAGATAGTTCAAGCAGTGATTTGTCATAATTGTGGGATTATGACTTACAGCTCATGAAAACCCCAAATCCACAATCTCAGAAAATTATATTACATGCAATCAATAAAACAAGGATTGTACATAGAACAATATCGGACCTCTGAAAAGTATAAGCATGCATATGTACTCAGTACTTGGTTTGGGTCCCTTTTGCAGCAATTACTGCCTCAATGCGGCGTGGCATGGAAACTATCAGCCTGTGGCACTGCTGAGGTGTTATGGAAGACCAGGATGCTTCAATAGCGGCCTTCAGCTCTTCCGCATTGTTCGATCTCATGTCTCCTCTTTCTCTTGGCAGTGCCCTATAGATTCTCTATGGGGTTCAGCTCAGGCGTCTTTGCTGGCCAATCAAGCACAGTAATCCCACGGTCATTGAACCAGGTTTTGGTGCTTTTGGCAGTGTGGGCAGGTGCCAAGTCCTGCTGGAAAATGTAGTCCGCATCCCCATAGAGCTCGTCTGCGGAAGGAAGCATGAAGTGCTCCAAAATCTCCTGGTTGACCCTGGACTTAATGAAGCACAGTGGACCAGCAGATGACATGGCTCCCCAATCAACACAGACTGTGGAAACTTCACACTGGACTTCAAGCATCTTGCAGTGTGTGCCTCTCCATTCTTCCTCCATACTCTGGGTCCTTGGTTTCCAAATGAGATGCAAAATTTGCTCTCATCATAAAAGAGGACTTTAAACCACTGAGCAACAGACCAGGTCTGTTTTTCTTTAGCCCAGGTAAGACGCTTCTGACGTCATTTGTTGTTCAGGAGTGGCTTGATGAGGAATACGACATTTGATGCCCATGTCCAGGATCTGTCTGTGTGTGTGGTGGCTCTTGATGCACTGACTCCAGCCTCGGTCCACTCCTTGTGAAAGTCCCCAACACTTTTGAATGGCCTTTTCCTGACAATCCTCTCCCAGGCTGCCTTCATCCCTGCTGCTATTGCACCTTATTCCACATAACTTTATATTAATGTGCTTTAGATACAGCACTTTGGGTACATCCAACTTTTGCTGTTGCCTTTTTGAGACTTTCCCTCCTTATGGAGGGTGTCAATGATGTTTACTCTTTCGGTCATGGACAGAACTAGCTTCTCTATTGATATAGTGGGTATTATCCGTTAATTAGGAGTGACTAGGCAGAAAACTTGTAAAAAGTCTTGCATCACACCTTCCCTCTGGGTATATCCCCTCAGTCTGCATCTCGCAGATCAGTTTTTTTTTTTCGGTCTTGCATGGAGTAGGACATGGCTCCCTTCGGGCCCATTGGCCCGGAGGAAAAATATATTTTGCAAAATTTTTTGTTTCCTGCGATCTTCGATCAACTGCCGACTGGGTTGACAGGCTGCATCCTCGATCCTCGATCCTTGTAGTCTCCCCAGTTTCGGCCATCAAGTGTGTGCCGACCCTAGCTACGCGCTGGGTTTTCCACGACATGCCCGTCGCTCCACGGGTGGCCGGTGAGCCTACGCTCCAGGGCTTGCATCGGACCGCTCAGCTTCGGCTGTCCTTACGACCGAGTCGCAGCAGCCTGTCCGGTAAGCGTCACACTCCAGGGCATACATATGATCGCCCCCTGGGGTCCAATCACAGCATGCCTGGCTAACAGTCACATTCTGTGCGCGGACGATCTGTTTGGAATGTCTTCCAGCATGATGCATGCAGGATACGTAAGTAAACTCCCCTGCCTCGGCTGGGTGATTTGGCTGGACATTCCTGGAGAGACCAAGTAAGTGGTTGTGGCCCCTTTTCTTCCCTCTCTCCCTGCCTTTCCCTCCTCCCTGGGCTTCTGGCTAAGGTTGCGGTGTGCTAAGGGGTTCCACTGGAGCGGGGCTGGCTGTAACTAACATTTAAAAGGAAATGTAATTTCTGCTTACCTGTATGTGCTTCCCCCTCCATGCTGTGGGCGGCCATTTTGTGGTGGTCCATGCCTGTTTTCGCCTCTAGTGACTGCCCGGCAGCCATTTTCTTGTGGTTTTGGTGCAATTTTCTTGTAGTTCCACACCCACTGGCCTCTATCGACTGATCGGCCATGTTTGTAATGATTCACGCTGTATGTATATACCGGCGGCCATCTTTTTGTGGTCTATGGCTGTTTTGGCCTCTATCTTCGGCTCGGCGGCCATTTTCTTAGAGCCTACATTATCTTCCATACAGACATTTGGCGGCCATTTTGCAAGAGTCTCCGGCTTCTAGGGTGCATTACACTGACGCAAAAAATTCACACAGGAAGCGCTGATAAAGGAAGCAGACTGACACAGCAGCGATGGGACAGCATCACAGGCGCAGCACACGGCAGCATAGCGGTACCGATCCAAGGGTGGTGAGTCCTCTGGGTGACCCAGCATCTCTGCAGCACAGAAGGGTGGCCTATTGATATCTTGCCTTGAGCCCTGTGGGTGTCAGTGCGTGGTCAGCATGGCATCTGAGCCAGATGTTTTCTCCCCTGAGACACCAGATTTAGCAGCTGGTGCCCCTGAGGTGTCTATCCGAGAGGCTTTTGCTGCCAGGGTGGAAGCAGCACATGGGAATACAGGGGGTACTAAACGCCCCCGTCAAACTTCTGGGGATATTTCTGATGCAGAATCAGGTCCAGCTACGGCTCATGGCCCAGATTCTGACGCATCAGAGACTGCAGACCGTGACCGTTCGGACAGTGAGGATGACTCCAAGTCCAGGTCAGTACGCGAGAAGGCTTTGGTATCTGACCTTATTACTGCAGTGCGGGATACGCTAAAATTGGAAAATACTACAGGAGCAGCAGAGACTCCGGTCCCCTTTGGGTTTCGTAAACCTGCCTGCACTGCTAGGGTGTTTCCTTGTGTGTCTTATTTTGATAAGCCCTTGTACAAGGAATGGGAGAACCCACTAAGGGTTTTTACAGCCCCAAAGAAGTTTGCGGTACGGTACCCCTTTTGAGGAGAGTTTTCTGAAGAAATGGACCTCTCCTCCTATAGTGGACCCTCCGGTGTCCAGACTTAATAGAGCTACCACAATTCCAGTATAAGGGGCTCCTATTTTCAAGGACCCTGTGGATAAGAAGGCTGAAGCACTCGCTCGCTACCTATACTCAGTGGTAGGCTCAGCAGTACGCCCGGCATTGGCGCGTGCCCCATTGTCTCAGACACTTACTGAATGGGCAAAAATAGGATTTTTATAACAGCTTACCTGTAAAATCCTTTTCTTGGAGTACATCACGGGACACAGAGCGACATAGTCATTACTAATGGGTTATATAGATACCGTCAGGTGCTGGCACTGGCAACTTCCAAAACCGGAAGTACCCTCCCCTATATAAGCCCCTCCCATCCGGGAGCACCTCAGTTTTGTAGCAAAGCAATAAGTGTCCCTAAAGAGGGGCGGGAGCTCTGTGTCCCGTGATGTACTCCAAGAAAAGGATTTTACAGGTAAGCTGTTATAAAAATCCTATTTTCTTTCTCGTACATCACGGGACACAGAGCGACACAGTCATTACTAATGGGATGTCCTAAAGCAATGCCAAATGAGGGGGGGGATACACCATATATAAGCTGAGCGCTATCAGACATGAGGATCTTTTGCGGCCTGCAACACACTGCGCCCAAAGGCGACATCCTCCTGACTTCTAACGTCCACCTGGTAGGACCTAGTAAACGTGTGTACCGAAGACCATGTTGCGGCCTTACAGATTTGAGCCAGGGAGGCCTGGTGATGCACTGCCCATGAAGTTCCAACTGCTCTCGTGGAGTGCGCTCTAACTTTGAACGGAGGTGGTCTCCTTCTCAAGCCATAAGCTTGCATAATGACCTGTCGAATCCACTTGGCTAAAGTAGACTTTGACGCTGCCTGACCCTTTCTGGGGCCTTCCGGCAGAATAAACAAAGTATCCGTTCTGCGAATCTGAGCAGTGGCTTTTAGATAAGCTTTAACTGCTCTTACTACATCCAAAGAATGCAATAACTTTTCCTCCACCGAAGTAGGTTTGGGGAAAAAAGAAGGAAGAACCACATCTTGGTTCAAATGAAACCTCGATACCACCTTAGGAAGAAAGGCTGGATGAGGACGTAACACTACTCTGTCCTTATGGATAACCAGATATGGCTCCTTACAGGACATAGCTGCTAATTCCGATACTCTTTTAGCCGAACAAATGGCTACTAGAAAAATCAATTTCCTGGTGAGAAGCACCAAGGAAATATGCTGTAATGGTTCAAATGGTTGTTTCTGTAGAACCGACAGAACCAAGTTTAGATCCCATGGACATATGGGAATATTAACCGGAGGACTAATACGCATCACTCCTTGTATAAAGGCTTTGACTAGTGAATGCGAAGCCAAGGGCCTTTGAAAAAATATTGACAAGGCCGAAATCTGACCCTTGATAGTACTCAAGGCAAGCTTCCTATCTACAGCCCACTGTAGGAAGTCCAGAATCCTACCTATTACGTACTTATGTGGATGCCATTTCTTGGCCTCACACCACGCGATGTACGCCTTCCAGATTCTATAGTAGATCTGCCTGGATACCGGCTTCCTGGCATTGATCATGGTAGATACCACAGCATTAGAGAGCCCTCTCTTTTTTAGAATGTGGGCTTCAATAGCCAGGCCGTCAAACCTAGGGCTGGTAAGGAAGGGTGGTATATCGGTCCTTGCGAAAGCCGGACGACGTGGGAGAGTCCAAGGACTCCCCACTGAAATTTTACAATCTCCGCGTACCACGCTCTTCGGGGCCACGCTGGAGCCACCGGAATCACTGGTTTCTTTTCTACCCTGATTCTGCGGAGTAATCGAGGTAACCATTGGCGGTGTGAATGTATATATCAGCTTGAACTGATCCCAAGGGAACACTAGGGCATCCGAGCCGCAAGCTAGGGGATCCCTTGTCCGAGAGACAAACCTGTCCCCCTTTGCGTTGAATCTGGATGCTAGAAGATCTACATCCGATGTTCCCCACCGCTGACATATTGTCCAGAAAACCTCGGGGTGAAGGGACCCTTCCTCTGGGCCTAATTGCTGGCGACTTAGAAAGTCCGCCTTCCAATTCTCCACTCCTGGAATGAATACCGCAGATATGGCTGGGACATATTTTTCTGCCCATTTCAGGATGTAATTTACTTCCCTCTGGGCTGCACGACTCCTGGTGCCCCCCTGATGATTGATATATGCCACTGCTGTGGCATTGTCTGATTGAATTCTGACAGGGGACCCTTGGAGTTTGGATGTCCATGCTACTAGGGCATACCGGGCTGCTCGTATCTCTAAGAGATTGATGGGCAGGGCCTTTTCTGCATCCGACCATCTGCCCTGGAGAGACTATTGCTCCAGTACTGCTCCCCAGCCTATAAGGCTGGCATCTGTAGTGACCACCTTCCAAGAAATCGGACTGAAGGATTTCCTTTTTTCCAGATTCTGGGGAACCAACCACCAACGGAGGCTCTTGCGAACGGAAGGGGACAAGGACATTGTAAGTCTAGGGCCTGAACTTTTTTGTTCCAGGCTGACAGTATGGCCCCTTGCAAATTCCTTGAATGGAATTGACCGTAGGGTACTGCTTCGAATGATGCCACCATTTTTCCCAGCAGCCTCATATACAGGCGTATGGACGGCTGTCTTTTTTGTACCCACTAAGTGGATCAAATCTTTCAAAGACAACACCTTTCCTCGAGGCAAGAATATTTTTCTCTGGCCTGAATCCAACCTTAGCCCCAAGTATTCCAGACTTTTGACTGGTTTTTAGGGCTGACTTGTCTCGGTTGATAATCCAACCGTGAGATTCCAGATACTTGATCGTCTTGTGAACGACCACGTCTAGTTTTTTCACTGAGTGGTCTATCAGCAACAAGTCATCCAGATATGCCATTATCATTACACCTTGTGTTCTTAGATTGGCCAATAAAGGGCCAGAATTTTTGTAAACACTCGTGGTGCTGTGGCCAAACCGAAGGGTAAGGCTCTGAACTGAAAATGGCGCCCTTCTACTGCAAAGCGTAGAAATTGTTGGTGGACTGGAAAGATGGGAATGTGCAAATAAGCATCTTTGATGTCGATCGTGGCTAACCAATCCTCCCCTTGTAGGGCAGTGGCCACCGATCGGATCGACTCCATCGGAAAGTCCTGATATACAGGAATTTGTATAGCCCTTTTAGAATTAATATGGGCCTCCCGTCCGCGTTTGCTTCGGGACTGTAAAGAGGTTTGAGTAAAACCCAAACCCTCATTCTTCCAGGGGAACCTCCATAATTACTCCTTGGAGCAATAGTTGTTCTAGTGCCAACAGGAGGGACTCTCTCTTCCGGGGATCCCTTGGCACGTTTGACCTCAAAAATGGGAAGGAGGAGAGTCTTTTAACTCCAAACTGTATCCCAAACCTACTGCGGAGAGCACCTATCTGTCTTGATCGTGTCCCGCCAGGTCTCTTGCGAACAACTGGAGTCCTCCCCCAACCCGACTGAGTGGGGGCTTCAATGAATTTAACTTTGGGGGAGGTTTTGTACCTCCCCTGACCCAGGGTTTCTCATTACCCTGCTACTGTCCCTGTTTTTTACCCCCGGGATTTGACCGAGGAGGCCGTCGGAACTGTTACACAGCCGATGCCCCAGGGACTGGAGAAGCAGGCCTCTTAAAGAGGGACCTCTAACTCTGCTTTTAACCGGCAAGAGCGTATTTTTACCGCTGGAAATTTTCTGGATATATTTGTCCAGGTTTTCCCTGAATAAGCGTTCACCATGAAATGGGACGCTAACCAGCCATTCTTTACAGGGAGCTTCAGCAGACCAGTTTTTGAGCCATAGGAGCCTACGCATATGTACTATAGACAGCGTAAGGCGGGAGGCCTGATGGACTGAATCCTCTATGGCGTCAACCGCAAAGCCTAAGGCTCTAGGTAGATCAGCTAGGGCAAAGCCTGCTGATCTGTCAAGTCCCTCAAGACCTGTTTCAACTGATCCTTCACTGCTTAGCAGACCCCAATAGCTGCTACTGCTGGTTGTATCACCAAGCAGATTTTCATAAGGACTCCAATCTTTTATCTATTGGGTTCTTGAACATTTGGACATTATCCACTGGACATGTCAGTGATTTATACATACAAGAGATGGCTGCGTCCACTGTAGGGACCTTCCATTTTTTTTTATTTTATTTTTTTGATGAACTTATCCTCCATGGGATAGACCACCGGAAATCTCTTGGGGGAATAAATATTTTCTCAGGACGTTCCCAATCCTGGTAAATGAGCCCTTTCAGTAAAGGGTGAAGTGGAAAAGAACAAACAGTCTGGGGGCTTCTAGCGACCCCAACGAGGATACAGTAGTGGTTGATGGTTCCGCAAGGTGCATTTTTAAATGCTGATCGGACCATGTTAGTCAGAGACTGAACCCATAATCTTTCAGCTTAAGATGCTGAGAAAAGGTTCCCCCACTGTTGATTCCTCTATAACAGAATCAACCTCATCCTGATCCCCTTCAGGCAGGTCGATCCCTGTATGGGACTGTTGCTCTGCTAACAGGCACTCTGAAGGAGGAGACGGAGATCGGGCGTGCTTTCCCTGACAGGGAGGCAGCGATAAATGTTGACAATCTCTCTCTAATCCTCCCAGAGCTGAGGAAAAAACCTCCTCTGTTACATACACAGGAGCAGGTGAACTGAGGACAGCCACAGTACCAAGTACCCTGCGGGGTCTCTACGGTCACTTACCTCTGAACTTCAGGGGAGACTGGTGCAGCAGGAGTATGCCCAAGATCCTCCGAGCCCGATGAGACCCCCTTCGCTTCCTGGAAGATTCAGTTCCGGAGCTTCTGGACGGCATATTCCTAAGCCTAAAGCTGAGGTATTCCAGCCGTAATACACCACTTTTACTGAGAATAGTCTAGCACAATTGCTGCTATATCACAGTTGGTGTCTACTAATGTGCCTTTCTAGGGGATGCCTGTATCAACCGCTTGCTGTATGCCTTTAAATGTTGCCAGCTCTGTCTCTGTACTTCATAGCCAGCTCACTACAATATTGTGGTTTTTTTAAACTGCTGGGACGCCCGCACATGCGCAGAAGCGCTGCGGCGCGCACAGAGCGTCATCCCCCAGGCTCCGCCCCCTTTCCCGGCTCACCTCTATATATAGAGGCGCGTGGGCACGTGCGCCTTCGGCGCTAATTTCAAATATGGTAACAAGGGACAGGAGCCAGGGCCCCTCTTTGCCGCAGGCCGGGGGATGGACGAGCACTGCAACATGGCAGAGGAAGCCGTTTCCTATAAGAGAACTCACCATCTGCCTGGACTTTGCTCTGCTGAGAAGAAGCTAGTCCACATGACAAGAAAACATTCCACAGCGGCCTCTAGTGGACAAACACAGGTACCGCAGTCTAATATATTAAATATATATAAAAAATTTTTTTTTTTTTTTTTTTTTCTTGACCACCATTAAAAATTATTACATTTTTTTTTAGTAGTTACAGGCATGCACAGAATTTTGCGGGAATACCATTAGGTAACAGACAGAAAGACAAATTAGGCTTGGGGGTCCCCCAATAGAACCAAGTTCCTGGGGGCCCCCACTTACCTGTTCCCCGCCGCAGGACTTTGTTTGGTCCACAAAAGCCCAAACTTCACCTATCACGGCAGGCATTGTAATCAAACCTTCAGGGACCGGGTTCCCAAGGATTCCACTCCCCTGGACCTGTATAGCACCCTGCACAGAAAACATCTTGGTCGTGGGTATGACCAGAGCTCTGGATCCCAGGGTCCAGCTCTCCTAAGAGAAGCATTACAGGCAAAACCTTGCTCTTCTCTGCAAGGCCCGGGTACCGACCGTTTAGCTATGAAGCTTTTTTGGTCGGATCCGGAATAGCTTACTGAGGCCCAAAAGAACCTGTACGCAAGCTCAGTGAAAAACACATGTTTCTTCTTGGCCAACACCTTAGACACTGGCAAAAAACTGAGGTGCTCCCGGATGGGAGGGGCTTATATAGGGGAGGGTACTTCCGGTTTTGGAAGTTGCCAGTGCCAGCACCTGACGGTATCTATATAACCCATTAGTAATGACTATGTCGCTCTGTGTCCCGTGATGTACGAGAAAGAAATTGCTACTCCAGGGGTTAAAGGATCGAGATGCTCCTCCTGATGAGATAACTTTGGCCGACCAGTTGGTCCAGGGCCTTAGGTTTGTCTGCGAGTCAGACATGGATACTATTCCCCTGCTGTCAAAAGCTTTGGTTTATGCAATAGCAATACGCCGCCTGATCTGGCTAAAGGGCTGGTCTGCGGATCAGGCTTCCAAGGAGGCCCTGTTGGATCTGCCCTTTAAGGGCGACAGACTTTCTCTTATCCATGGACCGACACGGCGGCTGTTAATCACTGAACGTGTGGGTATATGTCCCTGCTTGCTGGAGAAGACCTAGGCAGAATGTTAAATGTTAGAACATTCTAGAACAAACCAGAGCTGAACAGGGGGGTGTTCCCTCCGGACATTACTCTCCCACCTGCAGCTAGCAGACCTCAGTTTTTTTTCTGCCTAGCAGAAGGAGAAGACGTGGCTCTCTCAGGAGCCAGTCTCCTGGAAGATTTTACTTTAAAATGTTATTCCTTTGGGAATTTTATTTTATTTTTGAGACCTTTTAATCAACTGTCGGCTGGGCAACAGGTTGGGTACACTAGTATCCTCGTAGTCTTCCCTGTCCGACCATCGAGCGTGCTGATCCTCGCCTTGTGTGCGTGAGACTCAGTTCACGACATACCCCATGGCTCCTGGGGTGGCCGGGTTGCTTTCATGCTCTCGCGGTCCTCTCAAGATTGAACAGTACCTACTATATCTTTCGCGGTTGACCGGGCCAACAGCTACGCAGTACGACTCTGTGATAGGTCTGTCTGAAACAAGCCAGTGAGTCCCTCTATTGGCACCGAGGGTGTTCTCCAAGGTGCTTGCGGGACGGGTAAGTAGTCTCTCCTGCTGCAAGGTGAGTACATGCTGGCTGTGTTTCTGTGTGTGTGTGGGGGGTCCTCCCTGTCTCCCCCCTGTTATGCTGCTCTCTGCACCCTGTTCTTCTGCTGCGCTGTGTGGGGATGCTTGGGGGGTCACTCTACCCTGGGGGGGGCCGCTCCATGTCTGTTAATGTGTTTGGAAAGTGTTCTGGGGGAATGTGTGTTGTTTTTAGTGTTTTAAATTTTAAAGTGTGTGCCATCGGCGGGCATTTTGCCGCGGCTCAAATCAGTTATACAGGCGCCCAGCGGCCATTTTCTTGCGGCGCTTTCAGTTTCGTTTTCGGCCTCTAGCGGCGCTGCTGAACGACGCAAATTACACATGTCCTCAGATTCTTAACTCTCCTCAGGCTTGCGCTACAGCGCGGCTCATACAGCGGTACCGAGCGGTCCCTAGGGGTGGTGAGTACTCCGGGTATCCCCTCCTCTGCCCCAGCATAGCCAGTGGGTGGGCTGTATTATTCACTGTAATGGTGAATAAAGGTCTCAGAGGGTGGCAACATGGAGTCTGATTCTCATGTTTCTTCACACTTGTTAGACAACTGGCAGTGCTCCTGCGGTCCTTATGGACCAGTTGTCGGCAGTCATGGAATCATTCTGACCAGGAGGGAAGCAGTGTGTGAGCGCAAGGGAGCAAAAAAGCCCCTCTCCCCACTTTATTTCCCCCCAAAAAAGGGGGGGGGGGTGCGCTGATTCAGAAATGGGCCTAGCCACTACCGCTCATGACCCTAGCTCTGAATATATTTGATGGTTTTGAACAGGACATTCCTTGCGAGGAAAACTCCAGTTCTGTGTCAGTAAATGACAGGGTGCTTGTTTTGTGAACTCATTGCTGCGGTGAGGGACACTCGCAAGCTAAATGCTGCGGATGCAGAACCTCAGGCGGACAGTCTCCTCTGGTTCCTTAAGGCCGGGCCTTCTAAAAAAAATTTTTTTTCCATATGTGCCTTTCTTTGACCCGCTCATTGATGAGGTCTGGGGAAAAAGCCGCAGAAGACTTTTTTTTTGGTCCCGCACGTTTGCCTATCAGATACCCCTTTGAAGATGCCCTACTTAAAAACGTGGGCTTCTCCCCTAGTGGTCGACCCTCCAGTCGTCCGGTTGAACAAGGCCACCACTCTCCCGATGGAGGGGACTCCTGCATTTAAGGACCCCACTGACAGGAGGTCAGAAGTGGTGAGCAGAGCCATGTTTGCCTTGTTGGGGTCCGCCCTACGGCCTGTGGTAGCGGCGACTCTTGTGTCTCAGACACTTACGGGTTGGGCAAAAATTTTTGCACCAAACTGTACAGGAGCATAATCTTCCTCCAGACACTATTGCTCTGGCTCACCTAATGGTGTAGGGCGCCATGTTAGACGCGGCCCCTTATATCTCAGGGCCTCTGTCTTGGTGGTGGTATTGCGTTGTCTGATCTGGTTGAAATGCTGGTCTGCTGACCTAGCTTCTAAAAAGCCTCTGAAGGATTTACCATTTAAAGGTGGTAGGATTTTCGGTGCTGCGCTGGATGACATCATCATCAAGGATGTCACAGGAGGTAAAAGCACTCTTCTTCCTCAGGCTAGCAAAGGTAAGGAGGCCGCTGTAAGCAGGGTCCTTCCTTTCCAGCAAAAAAAGATTGTTTTTTTTCGTCAGTCAACGGGGAGGCCCTCCCAGACTGACAGCGGTGCGGCTGGTGGACACAAGCTCCCCTGGGTGCGTAAGCCAAACAAGCCAGCTCCCCAAGCCCGCCTCCGCGCGAAGTCTTGCCCCTCCCCGACTCTGGGGTAGGGGGGACGACTTTGCAGGTTCAAGGATCGGTGGACCTCCCGGATCTCCTACCGGTGGGTGGGCGAGGTGATCACTTCAGGTTACAGGATAGGTTTCCGTTCCTGGTCCCAGACACATAATTCACTCAAATCTTTTTCTCCTTCCTGCCTGTCGGGCAGCCCTATGGGGCCTATTCAGGATTGCTCAGGTCCGGAGTGATTGTGCCGGTTCCGTCACAGGAGAGGTTTCAGGGATTCCACTCGAATTCATTTGTCGTCCAAAAAAAGGGACGGGGGTTCGGCCTATCTTGGACCTCCAGGTCCTGAATGCCTTTGTGAAGGTGCAAAAGTTCCGCATGGAATCCATTCACACGGTGATCCGTACACTTCGTCAAGGGGATTTTCTGGCGACCTTGGACATCAAGGACGCCTACTTGCATGTTCCGATCTGCGCAAGTCACCAGAAGTTTCTGCGCTTGCGATCGGCGAAGTCCACTATCAATTTGTGGCTCTTCCTTTCGGCCTAGCCTCGCCACCGAGGGTGTTCACCAAGGTGCTTGTGCCGGTTCTAGCTTGCTGAGACAGCGAAGCATTGCTGTCGTGGGCTATCTGGACGATCTTCTCAGAGCAGGAAATGGCTCAGAATTAGAAGACAGTGTGACTATTGTCAGTCAGACCCTCAGGGACTTCGGGTGGCTCCTAAACATTCAGTCGTCAGTTCTGGTCCCGACTCAAGATCTGGAGTATCTCGGTCTGATTCTGGACTCCTTGGAGGCACAGGTATTCCTTTTTCCGGGGAAGCTACTGACCCTTCAGTCTGCAGTGCGGGTGCTAACATCCCAAAAAATGGTCGTCACTCCGTTTTTGCATGGGAGTCCTGGAACTCATGGTGACCTCTTTCGAGGCCGTTCCGTATGCCCAATCACACACCAGGGCATTGCAGAAGGAGATCTTGTTCCCTTGGGACAAATCCCCGTTGTCTTTTGGATTTTCCGATCCAGGTGAGTCACCTGGTCAGGGCGTCCCTGACATGGTGGTTTGGGTCCCCGGCTCTTCGGTCCGGGAAGTCGTTCCTTCCCGTCCAATGGATGGTGTTCTCTACGGACGCCAGCCTGAAGGGCTGGGGTGTAGTCTGGGGAGTACTGTTTGCCCAAAGGCTTGGACTCCGGACGAAGCCCGTTTGCCGATCAATGTTCTGGAAATACGGGCCATCAGACTGCCTCTCCTCGTGGTCTGAGAGATTGCAGGATCGCTCCATTGGGATCCAGTCGGACAAAGTCACGGTGGTGGTGTATGTCGACCATCAAGGGGGGACTCTGAGCTCAGCTGCGGCTTCCGAGGTCTCCCGTACTCTGAAGTGGGCTAAAAGAAGCGTGCCAGCCCACAGCCCCCTCCAAAAAACAGTGACAGTGGGTTCTGTCACATTTCCCCCCTTTTTAAAAACAGACTAACCAGGTCCCTGACCCTCAACTGGTCTGGACCTGCATTGGTCAAAAACTCTTACCCCAGGCAAACTGCAAAAGGAACAAGTATGTCTCTGGGGAGCAAAACGGCACATACGGTCTCCCATGAATAAAAACAGCCGTTGCAGAGCAGGACCGGCTGTCCGCACTCCCGTGATCCGGTGCTGGGTTGCAGGTATTGGGGAATAACCCTCTGCCCTAATGCCAGCGCTTGAGCTGGTAGGGAATGTAAGCTGGTAATGCTAAGCTGTTGAGGAGGAAGAGGTACTTTCTTCCCGGTGTAGTTACCAGCCACTGAAAAGGTTTCTTGCAGGGACTATCTCCCGGACTCTGCATCTTTTTCTGATGTTGGGCAGAGACCAACAGCGCTTCAATCCATAAGTATTGCAGCTGAGCTTGCAGAAAAGGGACTGAACTCTTTCTGTCTAAAAAAACAAAAAAAAACAGCAGCGGTTTGTTTAGTCCCATCAGGACTCTCCAAAGACACCCTATTTCCCCCCCCCCCCCCCACCCAAAAAAATAAAAATGGGGGGGGGAAAAAAATAATTCACACTGGCACCTCTATGGGACGGAATCCGCTTTTTTTGGCGGGGGATCGGTCTGCTAATCCACCCACGAATGACAGGTGTGCAGAGCAGAGACGCACAGTCCTACTCTCTTCTATGGGGAGATTGGGAAAAAAACGGACTGCCTGTCCGTTTTTTTTTTTTTTTTTTTTTCATCCGATCATATCTGATCCGTCAGACTGATGGGAAAATAGGACCTCCATCTGTCTGTTTTTTTGAAGTCAGGATTGGTTAGTGGTGGACTTGTCACTGCTGACATCCGCCGCACCATAAGAGCAACTGGAGGGTCCGATCAAGTCCGCCTGAAAAAACTGACAGGTGGACCTGATCGGACAGCCTGTGTGCAAGGGCCCCAAGTGTAAATTTAGACATGCGTCTAAATCGCCCTTGCCTCTAAAAACCCAAGGTTACCCTCCAGAGGCTACTGACAGGCAGTGAGGGAGCGATGCCTCCTCACCATCTGTTTTAATCCCATTTTTGCCAACAAATGTTTGTTGTTTAAAAAAAAAATGTTTGCTATGTTATACTTGCCGCCTCTGTGCAGTTGGTTTTGCACAGAGCAACCCAGATCCTCCTCTTCTCGGGTATCTATTTAGACACAGAGCCCAACCTGGCCCCTCCCCCTCTCTCCCCTGATTGGCTGACAGCCGCGGGAGCCTATGGCACTGCTGCTCTCTCAGCCAATCGGGAGGAGTGTCCTGGATGGCTTAGGGGATTGTGGACATCGCTGGAGGGAGAAGGGGCTCAAGTAGGTAGGTAATTGGGGGGAGGCTGCTACACACAGGTCATTTATCTAAATGCATAGAATGCATTAAGATAAGACCTTCAGCCTTTACAACAATTTTAAGGTCAAATTCATGTGGGATTGAGGTATAAAGAGAAGTGTAATGTCCAGTGGAAGCCAACAATAGGAAGGTTCCCATGAGTAATTGGCAAGGATGGCCATGATGTGACGACCCCCGTACTCAAAAGGAGTATGTCCGCCGTATAAGCTTCCCTTTCTCAGTACCAGCACGATCCAAGATCCCTTAGCTCACCCATTCACTTGTCGAGAGTCTAGGGTGGCGCAAAAACAACTGTTTATTAAAACACAGGTACAAAGAGATTTACACTCTGGGTACAATTCCCCTTCTTTGCATAATGACAGGGCAGGGTAAACTGTACATCCAGTAACATGATACACAGGTATATTCAGACTTTTCAACAATTTAATCAGTAACTGGGCAGTGGTTTCATTAACATGATTTAATTAACCACTTGCCGACTGCCTCACGTAGATATACGTCGGCAGAATGGCACGGGCAGGCAAAGCAACGTGTATATGTACGTTGCTTTAAACCTGCCCGCCGTGGTCTCTGTGACCGTACCCGCGGGACCCGTGGACTCTATGTCCGCCGGTGTCCCACGATCGGGTCACGGAACGGCAGAATGGGGGTATGCCTTTGTAAACAAGGCATCTCCCTGTTCTGCCTGGTGATATGTCACCGATTGTCTGCTCCCTCTCATCGGGAGCAGCGATCAGTGACATGTCACAGTAAGCCACGCCCCTAACCGTTAGAATCACTCCGTAGGACACTTAACCACTTCCTAGCCCCCTAGTTATTAACCCCTTAACTGCCAGTCACATTTATACAGTAATCGGTGCATTTTTATAGCACTGATCACTGTATAAATATAAATGGTTTCAAAATAGTGTCAAAAGTGTATAAGAATCCGTATCGGCCTAAACTGAGAAATTAGCTTTTTTTTTAAAATAAAAAATCGGGGTACTTATTATAGCAAAAAGTACAAAATATAGCTCTATTTTTGTTATAACGCAAAAAATAAAAACTGCAGAGGTGATCACATACCACCAAAAGAAAGCTATATTTGTGGAAAAAAAAAGACGTAAATTTTGTTTGGGAGCCACGTCTCACGACCGCGCAATTGTCAGTTAACGCGACGCAGTGCTGAATCACAAAAATTGCTCTGGTCTTTGGCCAGCCAAATGGTCCGGGCTGAAGTGGTTAACTAGCCACTTAACCGCTTAAGGACCGCCACACGCAGATGTACGTTGACAGAATGGCACGGACAGGCAGATGGGCGTACAGGTACGTCTTCTTTAATTTGCCGTCCATGTGTTCATGCTCCGCCGGCGGCGCGCTCACAACCCTGCCACAAGCTCCGTGATCATGCCCGCGAAAACTGTCCGCCGGTGTCCCGCGATCGTGTCATGGAGCTGAAAAACGGGGAGATGTGTAAACACAACAGCTCTCCATTCTTCCTAGTGACAGGTCACTGATCGAATGTTCCCTCTCATTGGGAGCAGCGATGTGTCACTCGTAGCCACGCCCCCTAACAGAATCACTCCCTATGACACACTTGACCCCTTCAGCGTCCCCTTTGTTGTAGACATTACTTTTGCGCAAACAAAACGCTTATTGCGTTTTTTTTTATTTATTGTTTTTTTTTACCAAAAATATGTAGAATACGTATCAGCCTAAACTGAGGAAAAAAATTTTTTTTTTTATTTTTTTTTATCATTTTTGGGTATCTTTATTATAGCAAAAAGTAAAAAATAATATAGCATTTTTTTCAAAATTGCCACTATTTTTGTTTATAGCGCAAAAAATTAAAACCCGCAGAGGTGATAAAATACAAGCCAAAAAGCTCTATTTGTGGGGGAAAAAAATACGTATTTTTTTTTTTGGAGCCAAGTCACACGACCGCGCAATTGTCAGTTAAAGTTATGCAGTGCCAAATTGCAAAAAGTGTACTGGTCTTTGGCCAGCCAAATGGTCCGGGTGGTTAAACCAGCCTAGATGAACAGACTATTCAGCAAAAAAGTACATATTACACATTAACCTAAGTGTAAACACAGAACACCTTAATAAACAGACAATAGCAGGAGACCCCAGTAACAGACTGTCCGGCGGCTCCTACCTATAATAGTCTGAGGCAAAGCTCATACAATATCCCAGCAAATCTTCATATATTTCTCTGGATATTGATTAAAGGGGTTGTAAATCCTATGCATTAAGGTGAAAAAATATCATCTGACGTTACCGCGCCCCCGTTTTACTTGCCTGAAATGAGCTGCCTAGTGGAGGTAAGTATATCATGTTATATTTTTTTTATTTATTTTTTTACAAACCCTTTAATGTTACTGTCCCAAGTGCAGAAGCCTCTTCAATTTTCAACCCAAACCAAACCGGATACCAGGGGTAAAGTGAAATGCTGAGTCCAGTGTGCTTATACTGGTAGCCTGGTTAGAGCAGACCCGACTGGTTTACGGTCACCCTGTGCCCCTAATAGTTACAGGGTTACTTACTTTTTTTTTTTTTGTGAATTTTGGCTAAATAATAAAAATAAGGAATATGGTAAAATTATTTTAGAAAAAAGGCCTTTCTTTTTTGTTAATGATTTCTTCAGCTATGGCTTTAATTCTGAAATGTATTTGAAAGGCTTTTCTGTAATCTGGTAAATGTATTTTTTCTGAAAGTAATCAATGGGCTTTCTTCATGTAGTGCAGCGTTTCTCAACTCCTCCAGTCCTCAAGGCGTCCCAACAGGTCATGTTTTCAGGCTCTCCATTGTTTTGCACAGGTTATTTGATCAGTTTAACTGCTTTAGTAATTCCCACAGCCGTTTCATCTGAGGGAAATCCTGAAAGCATGACCTGTTGGGTCGTCTTGAGGACTGGAGTTGAGAAACACTGATGTAGTGTGATAGATTGAGGACCACTCTCCGGTCCTTATCAGCTGCTTTAACTGCTTCAGCCCCGGAAGATTTGGCTGCCCGATGACCGGGACATTTTTTGTGATACGGCACTGCGTCGCTTTAACTGACAATTGCGCGGCCGTGCGATGTTGTACCCAAACAAACTTGACGTCTTTTTTTCCCCCACAAATAGAGCATTCCTTTGGTATTTGATCACCTCTGCCGTCTTTATATTTTGTGCTATAGACCAAAAAAGAGCGACCATTTTGAACAAAACACTATCTTTTTGCTATAGTAAATTTCCAATTTAAAAAAATTCCTCAGTTTAGGCCAATATGTATTCTTTTTATTTATTTTTGTTTGCTGGACTATATAGCTCAGCAGTGGATGCATGTTTTATTAGTACCTCTGCTTTTGTGCTTAGGACTATGCCTTCCAAAAAGACGGGTACAAACCCTGCAAAAAAAACTCCAAAGGAATCACCGTCAGGCTCTGAGGATCCTAGTCATGCCTCCACAGTGCCATCCTCCCCGGAAAGATCGGATGTGGCTAGCCAGGGTAAGCCATTGGGACCGTCGGGTGCTGCGGCTGCTTCCAACGTTTCAGCCCCTGTCTGTCACTGAGGTCGTTTTCTTGTCAGCTCTGATAGGGCTTGAAGAAATAAAAAAATGTCCACAGACTCTCCTGTCCCTCTGGAATCTGTGGACACAGGCGACACACTTTTTAGTAAATATTGACCAAACAGGGTTCATGCAGGGTAAATCTACAGAGATCAATATTCGTAGGGTCTTTACTTATTTACAGCTTACTTTTGACTATCAGGGTACTAGGGTGTTGGTAGCATTTTTAGATTTGGAAAAAGCATTCGACTCTGTTGCCTGGACCTATATGGAAGAGTTTCTTACAGTCTATGGGTTCGGTCCCAACTTCCGCATGTGGATTAATATCTTGTATCATAACCCGACAGCCCACATATAAATTGGAGGGGCTCTCTCCTCTTCCTTTCCTATTGAACGGGGAACCAGGCAGGGTTGCCCCTTGTCCCCCTCTACTTTTCTCCCTCATGGTAGAACCCATGGCATTGGCCATTAGATCCTCCGCAGCGGTTCGGGGGAGTGTGGTGGGATCCCTAGAAGAAAAACTGGCATTGTATGCCGACGACATTTATTCTTTTTCTTCAGGATCCTGGACCTTCCCTCCGAGAGGATTTGGTCCTGTTGTCTCAATTCGCCTCAATGTCCGGATTGAAGGTGACCTGGGATAAATCCCTAACCCTTTCAATTGAGCCTGGGGCTCTGAAGGCGGCGGATCGATCCATCTATCCCCCTTGCGATGGACGGAACAGTTTAAGTACCTTGGGGTGTATAGTTCACCCAGAATGCAAGAATTTAACACAATCAATTCCCCCCCCCCCCCCCCCCGTTCAGAACTTCAAAAACAGATTGAAAGCCTGGGAAAACCTCCCCTTATCGCTAATTGGGAAAATCAATCTCGTCAAAATGAAACTGCTACCTCCACTGCTGCATGTTTTGCGCCACTCTCCCATATAGATCCCTAAATCGATCTTCAAACAACTTAATTCCCATGTCGTTTCCTGTGGGGGTCTTGCCCTTCTAGTTTTCGGCTCACCATACTACAGAGGTCTTGGACTCAAGGAGGCCTTGCCTGTCCTGATTTTTATTTATTTTTATTTCCTAGCTGCTATGTTGTCACACGCCCATAATTGGCTCATATCCGATACATCCTAATGCTGCAGTCGCTCTAGAGGTGCCTCTAGTGGGATCATACAATGCCATACGAAATACGCTCTTTAGAGGTGTTAAGGATCCACATCCTCTAACTAGATCTATGCGCACAGTGATCAGAGCATGGACAGCAGTTGTCCCCTATGCTAGGAATAACTCGGGACATTACTCCCCAAATACTCATATATAGACAAGTGGTGGCGCACAATATCCACAGAAATATGTATTATCTAAAGTAATCAATATGAAGCAAGAAAAAATAATAAATAATAAAAAAATAATAAATAAAAAATATATAAAATATAAAAATAAGATGAAAAAATAACATACAACATATGTGTGTATATATATATATATATATATATATATATATATATATATATATAATGTGTGTGTGTGTGTATATATGTGTGTATATATGTGTGTGTATATGTGTATATATATATATATATTTTAGACAGTCTTAAAGGAAGTCCTTAGGAGTCTGTTTACACACTGCGGTGTATATGGGTGGAGCAGGGATAAATGGGATCCACTGTGCACAGGGCGGCCATCATAGATGAACAGAAACCATGTTCAGGGGTAACTGGAAGACAAGGAGAGAGGCGCCTCTAAGTGCAATAGTGTAACAAGTTTTTAATAGTAGATACAAATACACTCACATTTAGGTGAATTAACATAGGCGTTTAAAATGTCAGGATGACGATCATCAGCAGCAGGTCACAGGGGGTTCTCAGCTCTGCGTAGAATGACAGGAGTGTCTCTGAAGATGGAGCGGCCGGCTTCCGGGGAAAACGATCCTGTAGTATGTTAAGAACGAGGCTAGGAGCGCACATGTGGTTAAGCTGCAGAGGGTGACGTCATCAAAAATTAGGGTTGTCCCGATACTAGTATCGGGACCGATACCAAGCATTTGCGCGAGTACTTGTACTCGCGCAAATGCTCCCGATGCTTCACCCGATACTTTTTTTTTTTTTTTGTGGCCGGAGAGGGCGGGAGGAGTCAGTGGCTAGGGAGGGCGGGGGAGTGCGGGCGGAGTCTGGCCGGAGAGGGCGGGAGGAGTCAGTGGCTGGGGAGGGCGGAAGAGGAAAGTGCGGGCAGAGTCTGGCTGAAGAGGGCGGGCACAGTCGGTGGACGGAGTCCGCGGGCGGAGAGCGAGTCCCTCACCTGCAGTTGAACCTGGTAAGCTGGCAGGGGTTCAGGGCGCAGCCGCATCAGGATCGGTGACCGGTGCTGTCACATTCGGTCGCCGTCAGCGGCTGAACGTCCCCACGCCCATCTTGGTACACCCTGCACTCGGCTGCTGTAAGCAGCAGCAGACATCTTGTTACACCCAGCCCGAGCTATATGGGCTGGGTGTAACAAGATGTCTGCTGTTGCTTACTGCAGCCGAGTGCAGGGTGTACCAAGATGGGCGTTGCAGCAGTTTTTTTTTTTTCTTAAATCCTGTGTCATTTCCCCCCCACCCCCCGCAGCATTTCAGTGCCAGCCACCTATCAGTGGAATCAGTGCCATCTACCAGTGCCACCTATCAGGTGGCACTGGTAGATGCCAATGATTGCACTGATAGGTGGCACTTATGGGCACTGATTGCACTGATAGGTGGCACTTGTGGGCACTGATAGATGGCACTGATTGCACTAATAGTGCAATAAGTGCCACCTATCACTGCCCACAAGTGCCACCTATCACTGCCCCCAAGTGCCACCTATCACTGCCCCCAAGTGCCACCTATCACTGCCCCCAAGTGCCACCTATCACTGCCCCCAAGTGCCACCTATCACTGCCCCCAAGTGCCACCTATCACTGCCCCCAAGTGCCACCTATCACTGCCCCCAAGTGCCACCTATCACTGCCCCCAAGTGCCACCTATCACTGCCCCCAAGTGCCACCTATCACTGCCCCCAAGTGCCACCTATCACTGCCCCCAAGTGCCACCTATCACTGCCCCCAAGTGCCACCTATCACTGCCCCCAAGTGCCACCTATCACTGCCCCCAAGTGCCACCTATCACTGCCCCCAAGTGCCACCTATCACTGCCCCCAAGTGCCACCTATCACTGCCCCCAAGTGCCACCTATCACTGCCCCCAAGTGCCACCTATCACTGCCCCCAAGTGCCACCTATCACTGCCCCCAAGTGCCACCTATCACTGCCCCCAAGTGCCACCTATCACTGCCCCCAAGTGCCACCTATCACTGCCCCCAAGTGCCACCTATCACTGCCCCCAAGTGCCACCTATCACTGCCCCCAAGTGCCACCTATCACTGCCCCCAAGTGCCACCTATCACTGCCCCCAAGTGCCACCTATCACTGCCCCCAAGTGCCACCTATCACTGCCCCCAAGTGCCACCTATCACTGCCCCCAAGTGCCACCTATCACTGCCCCCAAGTGCCACCTATCACTGCCCCCAAGTGCCACCTATCACTGCCCCCAAGTGCCACCTATCACTGCCCCCAAGTGCCACCTATCACTGCCCCCAAGTGCCACCTATCACTGCCCCCAAGTGCCACCTATCACTGCCCCCAAGTGCCACCTATCACTGCCCCCAAGTGCCACCTATCACTGCCCCCAAGTGCCACCTATCACTGCCCCCAAGTGCCACCTATCACTGCCCCCAAGTGCCACCTATCACTGCCCCCAAGTGCCACCTATCACTGCCCCCAAGTGCCACCTATCACTGCCCCCAAGTGCCACCTATCACTGCCCCCAAGTGCCACCTATCACTGCCCCCAAGTGCCACCTATCACTGCCCCCAAGTGCCACCTATCACTGCCCCCAAGTGCCACCTATCACTGCCCCCAAGTGCCACCTATCACTGCCCCCAAGTGCCACCTATCACTGCCCCCAAGTGCCACCTATCACTGCCCCCAAGTGCCACCTATCACTGCCCCCAAGTGCCACCTATCACTGCCCCCAAGTGCCACCTATCACTGCCCCCAAGTGCCACCTATCACTGCCCCCAAGTGCCACCTATCACTGCCCCCAAGTGCCACCTATCACTGCCCCCAAGTGCCACCTATCACTGCCCCCAAGTGCCACCTATCACTGCCCCCAAGTGCCACCTATCACTGCCCCCAAGTGCCACCTATCACTGCCCCCAAGTGCCACCTATCACTGCCCCCAAGTGCCACCTATCACTGCCCCCAAGTGCCACCTATCACTGCCCCCAAGTGCCACCTATCACTGCCCCCAAGTGCCACCTATCACTGCCCCCAAGTGCCACCTATCACTGCCCCCAAGTGCCACCTATCACTGCCCCCAAGTGCCACCTATCACTGCCCCCAAGTGCCACCTATCACTGCCCCCAAGTGCCACCTATCACTGCCCCCAAGTGCCACCTATCACTGCCCCCAAGTGCCACCTATCACTGCCCCCAAGTGCCACCTATCACTGCCCCCAAGTGCCACCTATCACTGCCCCCAAGTGCCACCTATCACTGCCCCCAAGTGCCACCTATCACTGCCCCCAAGTGCCACCTATCACTGCCCCCAAGTGCCACCTATCACTGCCCCCAAGTGCCACCTATCACTGCCCCCAAGTGCCACCTATCACTGCCCCCAAGTGCCACCTATCACTGCCCCCAAGTGCCACCTATCACTGCCCCCAAGTGCCACCTATCACTGCCCCCAAGTGCCACCTATCACTGCCCCCAAGTGCCACCTATCACTGCCCCCAAGTGCCACCTATCACTGCCCCCAAGTGCCACCTATCACTGCCCCCAAGTGCCACCTATCACTGCCCCCAAGTGCCACCTATCACTGCCCCCAAGTGCCACCTATCACTGCCCCCAAGTGCCACCTATCACTGCCCCCAAGTGCCACCTATCACTGCCCCCAAGTGCCACCTATCACTGCCCCCAAGTGCCACCTATCACTGCCCCCAAGTGCCACCTATCACTGCCCCCAAGTGCCACCTATCACTGCCCCCAAGTGCCACCTATCACTGCCCCCAAGTGCCACCTATCACTGCCCCCAAGTGCCACCTATCACTGCCCCCAAGTGCCACCTATCACTGCCCCCAAGTGCCACCTATCACTGCCCCCAAGTGCCACCTATCACTGCCCCCAAGTGCCACCTATCACTGCCCCCAAGTGCCACCTATCACTGCCCCCAAGTGCCACCTATCACTGCCCCCAAGTGCCACCTATCACTGCCCCCAAGTGCCACCTATCACTGCCCCCAAGTGCCACCTATCACTGCCCCCAAGTGCCACCTATCACTGCCCCCAAGTGCCACCTATCACTGCCCCCAAGTGCCACCTATCACTGCCCCCAAGTGCCACCTATCACTGCCCCCAAGTGCCACCTATCACTGCCCCCAAGTGCCACCTATCACTGCCCCCAAGTGCCACCTATCACTGCCCCCAAGTGCCACCTATCACTGCCCCCAAGTGCCACCTATCACTGCCCCCAAGTGCCACCTATCACTGCCCCCAAGTGCCACCTATCACTGCCCCCAAGTGCCACCTATCACTGCCCCCAAGTGCCACCTATCACTGCCCCCAAGTGCCACCTATCACTGCCCCCAAGTGCCACCTATCACTGCCCCCAAGTGCCACCTATCACTGCCCCCAAGTGCCACCTATCACTGCCCCCAAGTGCCACCTATCACTGCCCCCAAGTGCCACCTATCACTGCCCCCAAGTGCCACCTATCACTGCCCCCAAGTGCCACCTATCACTGCCCCCAAGTGCCACCTATCACTGCCCCCAAGTGCCACCTATCACTGCCCCCAAGTGCCACCTATCACTGCCCCCAAGTGCCACCTATCACTGCCCCCAAGTGCCACCTATCACTGCCCCCAAGTGCCACCTATCACTGCCCCCAAGTGCCACCTATCACTGCCCCCAAGTGCCACCTATCACTGCCCCCAAGTGCCACCTATCACTGCCCCCAAGTGCCACCTATCACTGCCCCCAAGTGCCACCTATCACTGCCCCCAAGTGCCACCTATCACTGCCCCCAAGTGCCACCTATCACTGCCCCCAAGTGCCACCTATCACTGCCCCCAAGTGCCACCTATCACTGCCCCCAAGTGCCACCTATCACTGCCCCCAAGTGCCACCTATCACTGCCCCCAAGTGCCACCTATCACTGCCCCCAAGTGCCACCTATCACTGCCCCCAAGTGCCACCTATCACTGCCCCCAAGTGCCACCTATCACTGCCCCCAAGTGCCACCTATCACTGCCCCCAAGTGCCACCTATCACTGCCCCCAAGTGCCACCTATCACTGCCCCCAAGTGCCACCTATCACTGCCCCCAAGTGCCACCTATCACTGCCCCCAAGTGCCACCTATCACTGCCCCCAAGTGCCACCTATCACTGCCCCCAAGTGCCACCTATCACTGCCCCCAAGTGCCACCTATCACTGCCCCCAAGTGCCACCTATCACTGCCCCCAAGTGCCACCTATCACTGCCCCCAAGTGCCACCTATCACTGCCCCCAAGTGCCACCTATCACTGCCCCCAAGTGCCACCTATCACTGCCCCCAAGTGCCACCTATCACTGCCCCCAAGTGCCACCTATCACTGCCCCCAAGTGCCACCTATCACTGCCCCCAAGTGCCACCTATCACTGCCCCCAAGTGCCACCTATCACTGCCCCCAAGTGCCACCTATCACTGCCCCCAAGTGCCACCTATCACTGCCCCCAAGTGCCACCTATCACTGCCCCCAAGTGCCACCTATCACTGCCCCCAAGTGCCACCTATCACTGCCCCCAAGTGCCACCTATCACTGCCCCCAAGTGCCACCTATCACTGCCCCCAAGTGCCACCTATCACTGCCCCCAAGTGCCACCTATCACTGCCCCCAAGTGCCACCTATCACTGCCCCCAAGTGCCACCTATCACTGCCCCCAAGTGCCACCTATCACTGCCCCCAAGTGCCACCTATCACTGCCCCCAAGTGCCACCTATCACTGCCCCCAAGTGCCACCTATCACTGCCCCCAAGTGCCACCTATCACTGCCCCCAAGTGCCACCTATCACTGCCCCCAAGTGCCACCTATCACTGCCCCCAAGTGCCACCTATCACTGCCCCCAAGTGCCACCTATCACTGCCCCCAAGTGCCACCTATCACTGCCCCCAAGTGCCACCTATCACTGCCCCCAAGTGCCACCTATCACTGCCCCCAAGTGCCACCTATCACTGCCCCCAAGTGCCACCTATCACTGCCCCCAAGTGCCACCTATCACTGCCCCCAAGTGCCACCTATCACTGCCCCCAAGTGCCACCTATCACTGCCCCCAAGTGCCACCTATCACTGCCCCCAAGTGCCACCTATCACTGCCCCCAAGTGCCACCTATCACTGCCCCCAAGTGCCACCTATCACTGCCCCCAAGTGCCACCTATCACTGCCCCCAAGTGCCACCTATCACTGCCCCCAAGTGCCACCTATCACTGCCCCCAAGTGCCACCTATCACTGCCCCCAAGTGCCACCTATCACTGCCCCCAAGTGCCACCTATCACTGCCCCCAAGTGCCACCTATCACTGCCCCCAAGTGCCACCTATCACTGCCCCCAAGTGCCACCTATCACTGCCCCCAAGTGCCACCTATCACTGCCCCCAATCTTTCAAACTGTCACATGACATTGAAAAAAAGTATCGGTATCGGCGAGTACTTGAAAAAAAGTATCGGTACTTGTACTCGGTCTTAAAAAAGTGGTATCGGGACAACCCTATCAAAAATGGACGCGTTTCGTGAGCGTGCGGACTTGCGGTGTCCTGGCAAGTCGCGCTCCTTTATCAACATGACATAAGGGCAGAAGTGGATAGACGCCTTATATAGGGACAAGGATGAGGAAGTGAGCTGGATGGGGTGGGGCTGGGAGAAGGTGGTGTCCAATGACAGGAGGAGTGGAGAGGTCATGTGATCGGGATGGCCTGGATCACATGACCTGATCACATGACCTGATCACATGACCTGATCACATGACCTGATCACATGACCTGATCACATGACCTGAGAAAAAAACATACTACAGGATCGTTGTCCCCGGAAGCCGGCCGCTCCGTCTTCAGAGACACTCCTGTCATTCTACGCAGAGCTGAGAACCCCCTGTGACCTGCTGCTGATGATCGTCATCCTGACATTTTAAACGCCTATGTTAATTCACCTAAATGTGAGTGTATTTGTATCTACTATTAAAAACTTGTTACACTATTGCACTTAGAGGCGCCTCTCCCCAAATACTCCTCAATGGATGAACCACTCGCTATCGGAATTCCAGTCCATTCCGGATCCTGCTCTGTGGGCTGGTCATGTTATCCGCAATCTATCCCATATTTGTGAGGGTGGAGCACTACAGACATTTGACCAAATAAAAATAAATTTGATCTACCTAACTTCTACTTTCTCCAGCTCCGGCATGCTTTCGCTACACAATTTGGGACATCTCCCTTGCTTTTGTACCAGTCTGATATGGAATTACTCCTCCGGGATGATTCCCTTAAAAACCTTTTATCGTCCATCTACAGGGCATTACAGCCGACTGTTCATCATAGACTGGAAGGCCTTTATTCCTTCTGGGTGGCGGAGCTGCCGGAGCTAGACACTGAAGACTGGGAGGACGTGTGGCAGATTCCTTTCTCTCACCTCATATCCTCTAGAGACTGTCTAATTCAGTTCAAAATCATTCACAAGTTTCATTATACACTATCCCGATTACATAAAAGCTACCCAGATTGCCCACCGTGCTGTCGCCACACTAACTCGGCCAATTTCTTACACATTTGGTCCTGCCCTTTTATTGCAGGTCTTTTGGACTAATGTTCTCATTTTTATCACCAGCTTGACTACTGTCCCTGTACCCCAAACGGCGGATGTCTGTATTTTAGTGCTGGTAGATGCCCTGGCCCCGTCTAGAGCTGTTCGCACGTTGCTCAGTTTGCTTCTGTTCTACGCTTGAAAGTGCATTGTACTCAGGTGGAGAGCCTCTTCTGCACCTACTCTCAATATGTGGAAGTCTCTGGTCAATTCGATCATCCCGCTGTATAAAGAAACCTACACATGCAAGGGCTGCCTGAAAAAATTTAACAAGGTGTGGGATATATGGTTAGAATCTGATACCCCTGTGACTCAACAGCAAGACCCTGACACTATTCTACCCTAAAGTCCTATGCAGGTGGAAGTAAGAGTCCACATACTCTGCAGATACGATAATGTGGCCACACAGTGCATGCCCTACGCACCTAGAGGAATTGACACAGCGGACATGAGTAAAGGCTTAGGGGGTGGTTGACGAGGGATTCCCCTGTTAAGCGGGAGTGAGCATGTTGTTGCGGTTAAGTAAGTTCTAATTATTTTTTCCAAGTTGTGCATTTTTTTTTCTTTTTTCTTTATTTGTTTTGAGCCGGGTAGGCCCAGAGGCTCTGTATCTGTTCTGTTCTTTTGAGAAAAAACACAAAAATCGTAAAAAAAAGAAAAAAAAAGAACGTGGTTTAAAACGGCAGGCAAGGGCATCGTCGTTAAACAGGCCAGGGTCAGTTAACGTGGAATGTAGAAATGTGGTAACGGGCAAATGATCCCTACAAGTATTTGAAACGGGGAAATGGCAGCCAGTTTAAAAATAAGGGGAACAAATATCTTATGGATGTGTAATAACTTCTAAAGAATTCTCTGATGCATAGGCCAGGTTGGGAGGGACATTGGGGACAATAACTAGTCTCTCTTCTAACTCCTCCTCTGCGGCATACATGACATTTCCTTTGGCGTCTTCTTCCTGATTCTGTAGGGGGAATGTTATTGGGAAAATGTTGCTCATGAAGTCGACTCGCACAATCAGAGTGAATGCTTCCTAGGGCAGGTCCTTGCTGGTAAATCAGGATCGTGACGATATCTTTAATATATTTGAGGTAGGTGCTCGGTTGGCTTTCTTTTGAGTTTTGATAGCAGATATACGACTTGTACATGGCCATATGAAAGATGAAATGGAACTTTTTTTATACCAGTAACGGGACTTTCGGGTTGATATAGTTGTTGCAGCTGGTCGTTTAACCACTTTAATACAGGGCATTTTCACCCCCTTCCTGCCCAAGCCAATTTTCATCTTTCAGCACTGTAACATTTTGAATGACAATTGCACGGCCATGCAACACTGTACTGATTTCACCCCCCCCCCCCCAAATAGAGCTTTCTTTTGGTGGTATTTGATCACCTCTGCGGTTTTTATTTTTTGCGCTATAAACAAAAAAATGACTTTTGGAATATAAACTTTTTTTTTTTTTTTTTTTTTTACTTTTTGTATAATATCCTTTTTATAATTTTTTCCTCAGTTTTGGCCGATTATGTATTCTACATATTTTTGGTAAAAAAAAAAAACGCAATAAGCGTATATTGATTGGTTTGCACAAAAGTTATAGCGCCTACAAAATAAATGATTTATGGCATTTTTAGATTTTTACTAGTAAAGGCGGCGATCTGCGTTTTATTTTAATTTTTTTATTATCGCGACTGCAACATTGCGGCAGACACATCAGACACATCAGACACATCAGACACATCAGACACATCAGACACATCAGACACATCAGACACATCAGACACATCAGACACATCAGACACATCAGACACATCAGACACATCAGACACATCAGACACATCAGACACATCAGACACATCAGACACATCAGACACATCAGACACATCAGACACATCAGACACATCAGACACATCAGACACATCAGACACATCAGACACATCAGACACATCAGACACATCAGACACATCAGACACATCAGACACATCAGACACATCAGACACATCAGACACATCAGACACATCAGACACATCAGACACATCAGACACATCAGACACATCAGACACATCAGACACATCAGACACATCAGACACATCAGACACATCAGACACATCAGACACATCAGACACATCAGACACATCAGACACATCAGACACATCAGACACATCAGACACATCAGACACATCAGACACATCAGACACATCAGACACATCAGACACATCAGACACATCAGACACATCAGACACATCAGACACATCAGACACATCAGACACATCAGACACATCAGACACATCAGACACATCAGACACATCAGACACATCAGACACATCAGACACATCAGACACATCAGACACATCAGACACATCTGACACATCTGACACATCAGACACTTTTGACACTTTTGACACTTTTGACACTTTTGACACTTTTGACACTTTTGACACTTTTGACACTTTTGACACATCAGACACTTTTGACACATCAGACACTTTTGACACATCAGACACTTTTGACACATCAGACACTTTTGACACATCAGACACTTTTGACACATCAGACACTTTTGACACATCAGACACTTTTGACACATCAGACACTTTTGACACATCAGACACTTTTGACACATCAGACACTTTTGACACATCAGACACTTTTGACACATCAGACACTTTTGACACATCAGACACTTTTGACACATCAGACACTTTTGACACATCAGACACTTTTGACACATCAGACACTTTTGACACATCAGACACTTTTGACACATCAGACACTTTTGACACATCAGACACTTTTGACACATCAGACACTTTTGACACATCAGACACTTTTGACACATCAGACACTTTTGACACATCAGACACTTTTGACACATCAGACACTTTTGACACATCAGACACTTTTGACACATCAGACACTTTTGACACATCAGACACTTTTGACACATCAGACACTTTTGACACATCAGACACTTTTGACACATCAGACACTTTTGACACATCAGACACTTTTGACACATCAGACACTTTTGACACATCAGACACTTTTGACACATCAGACACTTTTGACACATCAGACACTTTTGACACATCAGACACTTTTGACACATCAGACACTTTTGACACATCAGACACTTTTGACACATCAGACACTTTTGACACATCAGACACTTTTGACACATCAGACACTTTTGACACATCAGACACTTTTGACACATCAGACACTTTTGACACTATTTTGGGACCAGTGCCACTTATACAGTGCTATATGCACTGATTACTGTGTAAATGTCACTGGCAGGGAAGGAGTTAACACTAGGGGGCGATCAAGGGGTTAGCTGTTACCTAGGGAGTGAGGAGGAGGGGACTGACTAGGAGACCGATCAGTGTTTCTATATACTAGGAACACACGATCTGTCGCCTCTCCCCTAACAGGACGTGGATCTGTGTGTTTACACACACACTAGAGCTGCAACTAACGATTATTTTGTCTGTCGACTAATCTAGCGATTTATTTTTTCGTTTAGTCATTGACTATAACGATTATTTTTTATTTTTTTTACTTAATCTAGTGTTTTTTTTGTGATTAGCTAATTAATCCTTTGGATAACTTTACAAAAAATAAGTACAACTTCTAATATAAAATTTCAATTTTTATTAAATTTTTTCCCAAAAAATACTTCAATGTGGTTGAAGTTTTTACAGTATACAAAATTAAATGCCAAAAATTAAAATGTAAACAACGCTTTAGCATCAGGCACGAATAATGGCATTGCCATTAATTCAGAACCAGAAGCATTCAAAAATGCCATATAATTTCAACAAAAGCACTGCTGCTCTGCATTGCTGCTCAACACTGTGTGCAAAACACATGAAAGACATATACAAAAATTAAGTGCCAAAAAATAAAATGTAACACTTTTAGGGCATCAGGCATGAAAATGCCATATAAATTCTGCCTAACACTTTGCAAAAGTTGCATTCTGAAGGCATTATGTGGTAACCTTACTACTTTAAACCACATAATGCCTTCAGAATGCATTTTTGCAAAGTGTTAGTCAGAATTTATATGGCATTATGCCCGATGCCCTAAAGTGTTTATAAAGTAACGCCACAAAATTGCTGGTCAACATACAATAACACTACATTACATAGTGTTATTGTAGAGTGTTGAGCAGTATTTTTGTGGTGTGTTACTTGTAATTGTAATGTAAAACACACCTGAAAGGTAACACAGTTTTCAAGGAGCCTCAGCCAAGTCCAACAAAAGCACTGCTCAACACTGTGCAAAAATAATGGCCAATACAGTGCAAAGATTACCTGAAGGAAGCCATCTCAACATAAAATACAGCCCAACATGAACAGTGCAAAAGGTTGGGGGTCTGTTATTTACTCCATTGCAATGCTATATTATATAGCATTGCAATGGAGGAAGGTTAGCATATTGACATGCTCTGAAGTTAGGCTTGCTCTTTTTTTAGTCAATGTTGCCAGCAACTGAGAAAAGCCTTTCAGATGGGGTTGATGTTACAGGCACAGACAAGTAACTCTTTGCCAGCATGGCCAAGATGGGAAAAACTTCTTAATTTTCCTTCCACCATTTCAGCGGATTTTCTTCCTTTGGAATAGCCTGCTCACTAAAATACATGTGTATCGCATTCCTCACAACTTCACTGTGAGTTTCTTGATCTTGGATGTGACCAGTGTCGTCCTCACCATTACTGTGGTCATCTGAATCTGAACCGAGCAAAGTGTTCAACAGAGACACTTGCCTCTTCTCTGAAAATTTCATGTCTGCACTGGCTGACTGTTGTTCCTCACATTGATGTTGATGTGTTTGCTCTTCCTCATATCTTCTTTTCTCTTCTAGAGCAAGGACTTGGACCTTGAGGTGAACTTTTAAACTGTCCTCTGCTGGCAGGAATTTTAGTTTGCGAAATCTCGGGTCCAGGGCTGCTGCAATAAGACATATTTTCTCCACCATCATCTCTGAATTTAGATTCCCGCTCCCATCTTGATGTCCTCTCCTGTGCAGCAACACTTTGGAAAGCCTTAACTGCTGCTGTCTCGTAAATTGTGCTCTGTATCGATTTCTGGAGGCCCTTTACCAGAGGCGGTAGAGCGGAAGCAGTCACATAGGACACTCCACTCAAGAAAACAGTAGCACACTCAAAAGGCCTCAGGACTTGTTCCACTTCCTCAAGTAAGCTCCACTGATCGTGTTTTAAATCCAGGAAGCGCTTTCCTCGTTGTGTGACATCAGGATCGGAAAGAGTCGCAGTCACAGGCCACCTCTGTTCAAGCAGGCGGCTGATCATGTGTAAAGTACTGTTCCATCTTACGGATACATAATTTTATTAGTGCATGCTCAGGGGTACCCATTTGTTGCTGCTTTGCTTTAAGCTTTGTAGTGGCCAGCTCACTTTTTTTTAAATGTTCCAAAAGGCACTTTGCAGCCCCCAGTGTCTTGCTGATCTGGAGATCCCTCAGGGCATGGTTGACAACTAACTGCAATGTATGATCAGCACACCTGAGAGAAGAGATGCCATGATGCTTTTCTTCCAAAATACGCAGAGCAGCGACAACATTTGCAGCGTTATCATGGACAACTACATTTACATTGGCCATAGATATCTCAAACTTTTCAGCTGCTTTTTCCACCCAGTTAGCAATGTTTTCAGCTGTGTGACGATCTTCAAGTGGCATAGTGGTCAGATTGTACGATGTAAGATTCCAGTCTTCATTAATGAAGTGGCATGTGACACCCAAGTATGCCTCTTTAGCAATACTGGTCCATGCGTCTGTGGTGAGAGCTATTTTTGATTTCACATCTTTGAGTGACGCTTTCAATCTTTCAAAATTCTCCTCATATTTCTTCTCCATCAGCTTAGTGAAATGGGACCTGGAGGGAAGTGTGTATCCTGGGTAAAACGTGTTGATCATCTCACGAAATCCTTGACCGTCTGCAATAGAAAGAGGTCTCATATCTTTTACAATCATGTTGAGTATGCTATTGGTATGTGTAACGGCCATTTGGGGTGTGCAAACAGTGACATCCTTTTTATGAAAGAAGAATTCCCCACCACAGCTTTGCCTCTTCCTGAGAAAAAACACAATAATTAATAACATTAGGAAGTAGGAACCAAGTTTAACCAACATGAAATCTATGAATGCTCAATGCTAATAATGTACTATATTTCAAAGAGAGTACGGGTAGGGTAGTAAATCTGCATAATATTATGAACTGAATGTGATTAATAATTGTTTAATTATGATTACAATATTAATTGTATTTCATCTAGTAGAAAAAGTTTGAGGTATCCATGGCCAATGTTGTAGCTGCATAATGCTGCAGTGGAAATGTTGCTTATTTTGGAAGAAAAGCATGGGATCCCTTCTCTCAGGTGTGCTGGTCAGATTGCAGTTGTCAACCATGCCCTGAGGGATCCCCAGATCAGCAAGACACTGAGGGCTGCAAAGTGCTATGTGAAACATTTAAAAAAACGTGAGATGGCCACTACAAAAAAGCAATTAGCAAAGCACACAGCACAGCAACAAATGAGTACCCCTGAGCTAGCATATACTAATTAATCTTGACCAAAACACAATTGTAATAATTACTCCCAAAACTAATTGTAGTAATAATAATAATACTATAGTACTTGCAAAGATGGCTTGTCCGTTTTGAGATCGGAGAGCGCCAGGATGTTTTCTTTTGAGGTGCTCGTGCATCGCAGTTGTGCTATCATGGTACGCCATTTCAGTTTTGCAAAAGGAACAAAGGACCATTTTATCTGGCCTCTTTTTTTTTTTTTTTTTTTATTATTATTATTCCCATACTTTTGAAAGTCGTGGTCTAGCTTTTCGTGCTAGACTGCTTTCTTCATTCCCAGGAGCAGCAGCCTCCATTATGATGAGACCGCGAGATGAGTGTGACGCGCCGACGCCTTTCACGCACGTCAACGTATTTTCGTAGTCAACGTAATCGATTACGTCGACGCGTTGTGGCAGCTCTAACACACACACACACACACACACACCCACGTTCCTGTTCTGTGCCCGGCGGACATCGCGGCTGCCGGGCACGTGCATTGGCTCCCGAGTGACGTGGCGGGCGCGCGCCCCCCTATACCGCCGGGAAGCCAAGGGACGTCATATGACGCCCGCCGGGATAGTGTGTGTTCCTGCAGACATCATATGAACCATGAACTGATTTATAATTGTGGACACATTCAGGCTTTACAATGGACCGCGTCTTCTGTGAAACTCCAAGGTGTCATTGTGGATGGTGGACTTGAAGTAAACCTCTTTCTTCTCCCTCCACTACATGGCCAACACTTCCTCATTTCTTAGACTTGCGGATTCCCCTCTATGAAGCCTTTTTGTTACTAAATTTTGTGGAAAGCCCTTTCTGTTTTTTCAGGAGGTTCCGCAGGCCAGGGTTTTTTCACGGTACAGGTGATGAAAAGGGCAAGCTGGTTTAATTGTCCACATAGGATGGCCTCTTTTGAGCAGGGGGTATGCCGGGTCCCAGACCATCTTTCCACTGGTTCCGATATATGTTGAGCACTCAGAGGGCTGGAGCTGGGAGTCTTTGCGTTTTTAATATACGTGGAAGGCTTATACATGTTTTGTTGCTCTATCGCAAGTTTTATTTAATTTCAACCTGTTCCTGACCCTCTTACTGGGAATATACTGTTTTGAAGTGCAGCCGGCCAGTAAAATGGAGAAGGTATTCGTCCACACATTTTGGTCTGTGACATGCACGTCAGCAAATAGCTTGGAAAAATAATTAAATAGGTGGTGTGTTTTATATAATTTATCGTGGTTGGTATGATCTCAGGGAGGACACTGAAAGTTGTCATTAAAATGTAGGAAGCGCATAATCCTGTCATAGCGAGTCCGTGACATGAGACATGTGGTGGATGGGGTTGGTGGACCAGTAGGCATGCACTTAATTTTTCTTTGTAAACCCTATATTCAATGTAAGGCCCAAACGCATGTTAAAGTCTTCTAGTGAGAGACGTTGCCAATGAAACATACAGGATGTAGGATGAATTGGGGTTGGAGACAATAGATTGCTCTGCAAAGAGATTTGTTTGGTCCACGGTATACTACAACAAACCTTGTGGGGAAAAACGAATAAAAATAATTGAAAAAAATTGGTAGTGTTTGAAGGGAATTGAAACAGTATTTCCGTATACCTGACAAAGACCAGCTTGGTATAATCACAGCAATTACCACACTCACAAGACGCTCTCAGTACTGAGGAGAGAACCTCTTGGTGGACACAGAAAGAGACGATGCAGAGGTTGTGTCCAAAAGTTTATCTGGTTTAATCGAGGGCGGGAATACAAGTTCTATACGATCATCAACCAATCACAGTATTAAATAGGGGAGTGGTTAATACAGGGGTGTACATTTCATATCATTACATATTTATGTGGTTGACCTCTTAAAGATGGCCGGCAGAGTTCATTTAGAGTAGTCATGCCATCTGCTTTCATGAGTCTGGCTTCCCTGTTTCATGTCATTATACAGGACGGTGGCCCAGACATTGAGACACAATTCCTTATTTAGGTACAAAATAAAACTGCTTACACAAGCTATATTTTCTCATGTGTGCTTTATAGAGAACCTGTTACAAAGCTGAAAAGCAGAACTAGTTGACTTAGCTTGAGTCTGAATATATAAGTTAAGCTATATGAATTCATATGACTCTATGGCCGCACAAAATGGAGTCGCTTCCAGTTTAGTCATATTACAACAGTGTTGGCTTTGTGGTGAAAGGGGGGATTATAGCGGACTCTGAGCTGGCAGGGAACCATATGCCAGGGCATCGGGAAGGTAGGTTTTGCCCCGGATTCTTCTGGTTTGGTGTGGTGTTCCAGTGCTGGTACTGGACTCCTCTTCCTGCGGTCTAGCTCTGTTTTTGTTGGGGTGTATGGCACTGCTGGTGGTAGGCAGGTCTTCTGATCTATGTTGTTCTCCAGTTTCCTCCTCTGATTTGGTCCCCAATCCACTATTCTCTACTGGCTCGCATTCCGAACTAGAATCCGATGATGAGAGCTCCTCGTTCTCATCATCCAACATGGTAAGGATTGTATATGCTTTCTCAGATGTAAAAAATCTTTTGGACATGGCGGCTGGTACTGATGGCCTGTGTGACAGATCACTGATGTAGGTACTAATGGAGCCCCCCCAAATGTGTTTCACAAAGTACAAGAGCATTTCACTCAGATTCTTGCTATCCTATTCACACCATCGGTGTGTGAGGAGAAGCCAGGATCGGCTGGTAACGGCTCTTCTGCTTACAATTGTGATTTGGCTGTGATTAGACCCAGCCGATAACGTGGTAAACGGCCAATTTAATTGGCTGTTTACTCTGATCAGGGATGGGCTGTATCAGAGGGACACACATCAAATATCCGATCACCGTGGTGCGCACATTAGCGGCACATCCTGCTGGACGTCATATGATGCCCAGTCAGGATAACTGATCCCCTTTGCGGCCATCATTCTGTAATACTGCAGACGGGAAGTGGTTAAAAGGTGGTTTTTAAAAAAGTTGTACCATTTTGAATAAAATTTGAACAATTTTGGAGCAAGGTCTAGGGTGTTGCCATTGGAGTGGGTGGTGGTTTGTGTTGGCCATGTGCAGTGTCTGCTGGCGGGATTGGGCATGAGGAATTTCGAACACGCCCAGGCCCGTTTCTAATTGACTGGAATGTTAGTCAGCGGATGATGGCAGGTATGTCCAGAGGAGAAAAAGGATTGTAGCCATGCAAAAAAGGAATTGAGCAAGCTTGGCACTGGGTCAGGCTCGTAAATCTTGAAATCCTCAGACAAACTGGAAAAATTACAGTGCACCTCAAAAGAGCAAAGAGACAGGAAAGGAGTTGTAGGAAGAACCTGGAATGTACGTTGTGGGGAAAGGAGTAGTCCAACTCTACCTCCCTTTTCGTCTGCTGAGTCTGGGTGCGAGGGCAGCTGGAGAGGCCGAATCTGATTCCTGGAGCCAGGCTTCAGGAACAGCGAGTAGATTGAGGGAGTTGGGAGAGGAAAAGGTAATTGACAACAAAAAGTTTATTGGAGACTGAGTCGGCATTCTGGAGGACACAAGGGTATAGCTTGCTTATGGAAGCAAAGGAATTAAAAGGGGGTTGAATGGTGGAGAGCCAGGGATTGGGGCCATATCCCTGGAGGTTAGGAGAAGATAGAGGGTGAGGGAGGCCAAGTGTGATCAGGATTTATACAAGGGCAATTGGTGACATTATGTGGGCTCAGAAAGAGGAGATAATATGCATTATGCAGTAATGCATAATGCAGTAATATTGAGAGAGTAGAGGGTGAGGGTGATTTGTATAGGTTGTGGGGTTGAGTCAATAAGACACATGGTGAAAAGTGTGTGTGGTGTTTTTTTTTCTTTTTTCTTGCAAACAAGATGAGGCTAAATGTTTGATCTTGGGAAGAGCACCATGAAAGTAAGTTTAACACAATGCAGACACGTGTAAACAGAAGTTAAAATAAGTCTTAAGCCCTGTACACATGTGCTGAATGTCAGCTGGGTTGAACAAAAAAAGTAGGGTGTACCAGGCAATTAACAATGCAGATGTCACAGTCATGCACAGTAGAATTGGGGTTTGAAAAATTAGTGAGCCAATGGTTACTGAGGGCAACAGCAAGGCAGATACGGATTTCAGTCATGCTAAATAGCTTAGTGTGTCAGATGAGTAGAGTCAGTAGTTGCCTAAAGGAGACGAGGATGAGATGTTAAAGTGATATTAAAGCCAAACATTAAAAAAAAAAAAAAATATATATATATTATTATTATTATTATTATTATTATTATTATTATTATTTTTTTTTTTTTACAGTCACCTGCTCTGTGCAGCGATTTTTGCACAGAGCAGCCCGGATCCTCTTAGGTCCCTCACTGATGCTCCTGACCCCTCCCTCCTGCCGAGTGACCCCAGAACAAGCAGCTTGCAATGGGGGCACGCAAGTAGGCACGCTCCTGAGCCGCTGCTCTGCGTGTCAATTCAGACAGAGCCGCAGCTCAGTCCTGCCCCCTCGCTCTGGTTATTGGCTCATTGACGGTTGGGTTACTTTCATACAGACGCCCAGCCATTAGCACTAAAGAGATAAAGACAAAGGCAGGCGCCGCTGAAGTAAAACTGTATAACTTTAATGATGTAGTAACACTAAAACACTCACATTGAGGTATCTTTAAATCGGCATGTGGGAGTCCTGCGGGATGTGCACCTCCACTCGTGCCAGCAATGTCCAGGCGCAGTTCAGTGGAGCCGGTGTTCAGTCACAGCTTGAAAAAGGTGAGCGCAGTGTGTTCCTCCTCTCACTGCGCACGCACCGAAATGCATTGCATCTTGGTCCTGTGACGTCACCCCGCCCACGTTGCGCTTCAGCATCCAACACAGACGAGCAGCTTGCGCTCCAGGCCTCCATTCGGCAGCCGCACAAGACCGGAAACTACCTACAGGACTGAACACTGGCTCCACTGCGCTTGGACATTGCTGGCACGAGCGGAGGTGCACCTCCCGCAGGACTCCCACATGCCGATTTAAAGATGCCTCAATGTGAGTGTTTTAATGTTACTACATCATCATTAAAGTTATACAGTTTTACTTCAGCGGCGCCTGCCTTTTTGTCTTTATCTCTTTACATGCTCCGGAGTACAGCTTCTGCTGCCCTTGCAAGGCAGCCTAGAAGTGTCCCACATTATATCTCAGTGAGCGCCACTAATCTTGTACCTTTTTTCGCGCCTCTATCGCTGTTTTAGCAGCTCCTTTTTGACACTTTTCCGCCAACAGCCCCCCCCCCCCCCCAAAAAAAAGGTAAAAACTCCCATTTTGCAGCACTTTTAAAACGATTTGGAAGCTCTGCCCATTCATTGCAATAGGCAGGGTGTTTTTGGAGCGCTAAATACAGCGCTCCCAACACGCCCCAAAGATGCTGCTTGCAGGACTTTTCGTAACGTCCCGCAGAGGCTATTTCTAGTGCTAAAGTGCCTGAAAACCGCCCCAGTGCGAGAGGGGCCTTGACAGTAGCGGGAGCCAGTGGCTACGTTTTTTACGGGGCTGTGGGGGTGGGGGGGGGTGTCTGCTGCACACAAATCTGTGTTTTGTTTTTTTAACCTTCATGCAAAGAATGCATGAAGGTAATAAACCTTCAGCCTTTAGAGCAACTTTAACGCAGAAAATGGACAGCCTGTCCTCCAGGACCTCACATGGGACATCCTGCTTCAAGATCCACTATTCATCCCTAGATGGATAGGACCGTTCATCACCAGAACTTGCACTCTAAAGCAGGGTTTTTCAGTGGTGGTGCCCCAAAGAGTCCCCAGGGGTGCCACGGCTAAATGACGTTCAGCCTTTTACAGTCCGATCATGAATGGGTTACTCTGATGTCTCTGTACAGAGGACGGTGAAACCTCGCACCACACCTCCTCCTGGCTCTCTCCTCACCTACACTGTTATCTGTACTCTCTTGTCTGCAAAAATAAAAGCTGTGCAAGCTGGCTGCCTGCCTGCTTCCTGACAACCGATAACGTTGGTTGCTAAGGACAGATCGGGCAGCTTGCACAGCTTTGTTTTACCAGAGAGTTCAGATAACGGCGTAGACGTGGTGTAAAACTCAATTTCATTGTGGGCCGCATCAGCATTATGATTGCCCTCAAAAGGGCCGGTGGTATCTGTAAGATTGGATGTCCAGCACATCCCCTCCCCTTTACATTAGATGTCAAGAGCCACCCCACCATCAGAAGTCGAGTCCCCCACTCTCCCTTACATCACAGTGCACCCCCTTTCCTTATGTTGCTGCTGGGAAGAAGCTGGATGCATTGCTTGAAAGCAGAAAGTAAGGGTCTAGAGTAGGACCAGTGGAGGACTGGAGCTCTCCTGCAGCTGCTGGAGAGGTGCGAGGGCCACATGAAATGGCCTGGAGGGCCGGATTCGGCCCGCAGTCCTTGTGCTTTGACACCTGTGGCATAGGGGAAGAAGGTACAGTGTGAGCTCTCTTCTTCCTCTCTGTTCAGATATTAACAGAGTAACCCTTTCAACACCTGACTGTAAAGGGCTTGATTATCTCCCTCTCTGCTCTCTAGGCTGCTCATGTCTAGGCTGCCCAATGAGTGGCGCAGTAATCTAACCCTGCACAAATCCCCCCCCCCCCCCCCATATGTGTTTTCCAGCCTTGCACAAAAATGCGCTGCCTTTTGCAGATGCGTGGGAGTGCCATTAATTCTTAATACCACCCCCATGCATCCACCAATTGCATGGTACTGCAGTAAAAAGTGAAAAGTTGTGCAACACCTTGTACAAATGTTTTCACCAGAGATTGAGAGGATGCAAGCGGCCTTTGGAAAAGTCTGACTGTGGGACCTTAACCTGGCTTTTTTAGGAGTATGGACCTTGGGGTTTATTTACGAACGGGAAATCCACTTTGCACTACAAGTGCACTTGAAAGTGCACTTGGAAGTGCAGTCGCTGTAAATCTGAGGGGTAGCCCTGCTGATTTTATCATCCAATCATGTGCAAGCTAAAATGCATTTTACTCTTTCGTCCATGGACCGACACAGCTTCTCTATTGACAAAGTGGGTATTATCCGTTAATTAGGAGTGACTAGGCAGAAAAACTTGTAAAAAGTGTTGCATCACACCTTCTACAGCACCGCCCAGGGGGCGGACCCTCTGGGTATACCCTCTCAGTCTGCACATCGCAGATCAGTTTTTTTCTGTCTAGCAAGGAGTAGGACATGGCTCCCTTCGGGCTCATTGGTCCGGGGAAAAAAGATATATATATTTTTTATTTTTTTGCTACATTTGTTGTTTCCTGCGATCTTCGATCAACTGCCGACTGGGTGACAGGCTGGATCCTCGATCCTTGTAGTCTCCCCAGTTTCGGCCATCGAGCGTGTGCCGACCCTAGCTACGCGCTGGGTTTTCCACGACATGCCCGTCGCTCCACGGGTGGCCGGTGAGCCTACGCTCCAGGGCCTGCATCGGACCGCTCAGCTTCGGCTGACCTTACGGCCGAGTCGCAGCAGCCTGGCCGGTGAGCTTACGCTCCAAGGCTTGCATCGGACCGCTCAGCTTCGGCTGACCTTACGGCCGAGTCGCAGCAGCCTGTCCGGTGAGCGTCATGCTCCAGGGCATACATATGATCGTCCCTTCTGGGTCCAATCACAGCATGCCTGGCCAACAGTCACCTTCCGTGCGCGGACGATGATCTGTTTGGAATGTCTTCCAGCAGAATACATGCAGGATAGGTAAGTAAAACTCCCCTGCCTCGGCTGGGTGATTTAGCTGGACATTCCTGGAGAGATCAAGTAAGTGGTTGTGGCCCCTTTCTTCCCTCTCTCCCTGCCTTTCCCTCCTCCCTGGGCTTCTAGCTAAAGGTTGCTGGGTGCTGGGGGTCACCTAGGGGGTCCCACTGGAGCGGGGCTGGCTGTAACTAACATTTAAAAGAAATGTCATTTTTGCTTACCTGTGTTTCTGTGTCTCCATGCTGTCGGCGGCCATTTTGAGGTGGTCCATGCCAAGTTTGGCCTCTTGTAACTGCCTGGCGGCCATCTTCCTGTAGTTCGGCCACACCCACTGGCCCCTATCAGGTGATCGGCGGCCATGTTTGTCCACCCTGTATGCAGATATTGCCGTTCGGCGGCCATCTTTTTTGTGGGCTATGGCTGCCTGACCTCTATCTTCTGTCGGCGGCCATTTTCTTAGAGCCCACATTATCTTCCATACAGACGGTTTTGGCAACCATTTTGCGAGAGCCTCCGGCCTCTAGGGTGCATTACACTGGCACGAAAATTCACACAGGAAGTGCTGATAAAAGAAGCAGACTGACACAGCAGCAAGGGGACAGCATCATAGGCGCAGCATAGCAGTACCTATCCAGGGTGGTGAGTCCTCTGGGTGACCCAGCATCTCTGCAGCGCAGGAGGGTGGCCTATTGATATCTTGCCTGGAGCCCTGTGAGTGTCAGCGTGTGGTCAGCATGGCATCTGAGCCAGATGTCTTCTCCCCTGAAACACCAGATTTAGCAGCTGGTGTCCCTGAGGTGTCTATGGACGCTATGTCGGCAATCCTAGAGGCGTTTGCTGCCAGGGTGGAAGCAGCACACGGGAATACAGGGGGTAATAAACGCCCCCGTCCCCTGCAATCTTCTGGGGATATTTCTGATGCAGAACCAGGTCCAGCTACGGCTCATGGCCCAGATTCTGATGCATCAGAGACTGCAGACCGTGACCGATCGGACAGTGAGGAGGACTCCAAGTCCAGGTCAGTACGCGAGACGGCTTTGGTATCTGACCTTATTACTGCAGTGCGGGATACGCTAAAGTTGGAAAGGACTGAAGAAGTAGCAGATACTCCAGTCCCCTTTGGGTTTCGTAAACCTGCCCGCACTGCTAAGGTGTTCCCTTGTGTGTCTTATTTTGACAAACTCTTATACAAGGAATGGGAGAACCCACTGAGGGTCTTTACAGCCCCAAAGAGGTTTGCAGTACGGTACCCCTTTGAGGAGAGTTTTCTGAAGATATGGACCTCTCCCCCTATAGTGGACCCTTCGGTGTCCAGACTTAATAGAGCCACCACTATTCCAGTAGAAGGGGCTCCTGTTTTCAAGGACCCTGTGGATAAGAAGGCTGAAGCACTCGCTCGCTACCTATACTCAGTGGTAGGCTCAGCAGTACGCCCGGCATTGGCGGGGGCCCTAGTGTCTCAGACACTTACTGAATGGGCAAAATTGCTACTCCAGGGGTTAAAGGAGCGAGATGCTCCTCCTAATGAGATAACTTTGGCCGACCAGTTGGTCCAGGGCCTTAAGTTTGTCTGCGAGTCAGACATGGATACTATTCCCCTGCTGTCAAGAGCTTCGGTTTATGCAGTAGCAATACGCCGCCTGATCTGGCTAAAGGGCTGGTCTGCGGACCAGACTTCCAAGAAAGCCCTATTGGATCTGCCTTTTAAGGGCGACAGACTTTTTGGGGCTTCTCTGGATGACATCATCAAGGATGCTACAGGAGGTAAAAGCACTTTGCTTCCCCAAACTAGCAAGGGTAGGGGACCACGCCAAGGGCAAGGGCCCTCCTTTACTGCACGTAAGCGGTTTTTTTCGCCCTCTTAAGGCGACAGGGAAAAGACCCCAGGCCGATAAAGCGCCTGCCCAAGGACAAAAGCGTCCTTGGTCCCGCAGACCCAACAAGCCTGTGGACAAATCTGCGTCCACATGAAGGTCCGCCCCCACCCAGCTCTCGGGTGGGGGGACGTCTTCGCAAATTCGCGACTCAGTGGACTGCTCTAGTCTCCGACAGGTGGGTTTGCGAAGTAATCTCCTCAGGCTACAAGATAGAATTTCTCTCTTGTCCACCAGACAGATTCATCACCGCCAATCTCCAGCTACTACCGACCCGTCGGGAGGCCCTGTATGGGGCGGTCCAGGGTCTACTGGAACGCGGGGTAGTTATTCCAGTTCCAGAACAGGAACGGGGTCAGGGTTTTTACTCAAATCTGTTCATTGTGCCAAAGAAGGAGGGGGTTCGTCCAATCTTGGATCTCAGAGCCCTCAATTGCTTTGTGAAGGTACAAAGATTTCGGATGGAGTCGGTTCGATCCGTAGTCACGGCTCTCCATCCGGGGGACTTTCTGGCCTCCTTGGACATCAAGGACGCATACCTGCATGTCCCCATATACTCCAGACACCAGAGGTTTCTGCGATTTGCTATCGGGAAGAACCACTACCAGTTTGTGGCCCTCCCGTTTGGCCTTGCCTCAGCACCCAGGACGTTCACCAAGGTGCTCGCTCCGATTCTGGCACTTCTAAGACAGCGGGGTATCGCTATCACAGGTTACTTGGACGACCTTCTGCTGAAGGGCCCTTCAAGCTCAGAATTAGAGGTAAGCGTGTCCATTACCTGTCAGACTCTTCGAGACTGTGGTTGGATACTAAACACGCAAAAGTCAGTATTGGTGCCCACTCAACGCCTAGTGTACCTGGGGTTGATTCTGGATTCCTCAGAGGCAAAGGTATTCCTCCCTGTGGAGAAGTTGCAGACCCTCCGGGCTGCAGTACGGCAGCTGACTTCCAGGAATTGGTCGTCACTCCGTTTTTGCATGCGAGTGTTGGGCCTCATGGTAGCCTCCTTCGAGGCGGTCCCATATGCTCAATACCACACTCGAGTGTTACAGAGGGAAGTTCTGTCCAGATGGAACAGATGCCCTTCATCTCTGGATTATCAAGTCCGAGTGAGCCACCTAGTCAGGAGATCCCTGGTATGGTGGCTGACAGCACCGGCTCTAATGGCCGGGAAGTCATTTCTTCCGGTTTACTGGATAGTGATCACGACGGACGCCAGCCTTACAGGTTGGGGGGGAGTCTGGGGTGTCCAGTCGGCGCAAGGTCGCTGGACCCCAGAGGAAGCCCTCCTGCCGATCAATGTCCTGGAGATCCGGGCGATCAAGCTGTGCCTCTTCAAATGGTCTCAGAGACTGCAAGGGCGTCCAGTCAGGATCCAGTCAGACAACGCCACAGCAGTGGCATATGTCAATCATCAAGGAGGAACAAGAAGCTCAGCTGCAGCATCGGAGATCGCTCGCATCCTGAAGTGGGCAGAGAGGAGCGTACCGGCACTGTCGGCCGTGTACATTCCGGGTGTGGAAAACTGGCAGGCGGACTACCTGAGCCGCCAGATGCTGGACCAGGGAGAATGGTCCTTACACCCGGAGGTGTTCCAACTCCTCTGCCAAAGATGGGGCACACCAGACGTAGATCTTCTGGCTTCCCGACTCAATCGGAAGGTATTGAGGTTTGTGGCCCGGTCAAGAGACCCATGGGCAGACGCAACGGACGCGTTGGTAGCATCGTGGGGCCAGTATCGGCTAATCTATGCCTTCCCTCCCTTAAGGCTTCTTCCTCTTCTGCTCCGCTGAGTGGAGGCAGAGGGAATTCCAATGATCCTAATCGCTCCAGATTGGCCTCAGCGTCCTTGGTACGCCGATCTAGTACGTCTGGTAGCAGACGTCCCCTGGCGCCTACCACTACGGAAGGACCTGCTGTCGCAAGGTCCCATATTCCATCCTGCTTTACAGTCATTGGCTTTAATGGCATGGCTGTTGAGAACCAGGTACTGAGAGACCGGGGCCTGTCAGACTCAGTAATTTCTACTATGAGAAGTGCTCGGAAACCGTCCTCTAGGAAGGTCTATCACCGCACTTGGAGGGCCTACATCTCCATGTGTGAGGAAATGAAATGGCATCCGCGTACCTATTTGGTTTCCAGAATCCTGCTGTTTTTACAGCATGGGGTAGACCAAAGGCTTGCCCTAAGTACGATTAAGGGACAGATATCTGCCCTGGCTGTCTTTTTTCAGCGACCCCTGGCGACTCACTCTCTCGTGAGTACATTTGTGCAGGGGGTTCGACATGTGGCCCCTCCGGTCCGCCCCCCGTTACCTCCGTGGGACTTGAACCTGGTCCTCTCGGTGCTTCAGAAGGCACCGTTTGAGAATATTAGAGATATTCCCCTGTTGACACTTTCTCAGAAGGTGGTCTTTTTGGTGGCTGTTACGTCCGTTAGACGAGTCTCTGAGCTGGCAGCCTTGTCCTGCAAGGCTCCCTATTTGATTTTCCACAAGGATAAGGTGGTGCTGCGGCCGCAGCCTTCCTTTCTTCCGAAGGTCGTTTCGGCTTTTCATCTCAACGAAGACATTGTACTTCCATCCTTGTGTCCTCAGCCGTCGAATCCTAAGGAGTCGGCGTTGCATTCCTTGGACGTTGTCCGAGCTTTGAGAGTATACATATCTGCTACTTCCCTGTTCCGGAAGTCAGACTCACTGTTTGTTTCGGTGGCTGGTCCCAAGAAGGGCCAAGCAGTCTCATCGGCCACCATCTCTAGGTGGATCCGACAGATAGTAATCCAGGCTTACGCCTTAAAGGGTCAGGCGCCCCCCTTTCCTGTCACGGCGCATTCGACCAGGGCAATAGGTGCCTCTTGGGCTTTCCGTCATCAAGCGTCTGTTTCCCAACTATGTAAAGCGGCGACTTGGTCGTCCGCTCACACTTTCACAAAATTCTACAAAGTTGATGTAGGTGCATCTTCGGATGCCTCTTTCGGCCGCAAGGTTTTGCAGGCGGCTGTTTAGAGTTGCAACTCCTCCGTTGGAGGAGTGCTGTTTTGTGTTTTGGGGTGAAGTTTGTTTTTATGCTGTTACCACCCCTCGTTTTTTCTCTGACACTGCTTTGGGACGTCCCACTTTGTCAATAGAGAAGCTGTGTCGGTCCATGGACGAAAGAGTAAATAGGATTTTTTACTCACCGTAAAATCCTTTTCTCTGAGTCCATGGACCGACACAGCACCCACCCCTCCTTTTAAGTTTGTACTGCTTTTTGACGAACTGATCTGCGATGTGCAGACTGAGAGGGTATACCCAGAGGGTCCGCCCCCTGGGCGGTGCTGTAGAAGGTGTGATGCAACACTTTTTACAAGTTTTTCTGCCTAGTCACTCCTAATTAACGGATAATACCCACTTTGTCAATAGAGAAGCTGTGTCGGTCCATGGACTCAGAGAAAAGGATTTTACGGTGAGTAAAAAATCCTATTTTTTTTTCTTTGCATGTCCCCCTCGTATCTACAGCGACTGCACTGCCAAGTGTACTTTACACTTGTAGTGCAAAGTGGATTTGCCTTTCGTAAATAACCCCCCTTGTCTTGCAAGGAACTTTTTCTAAGAACAAGGTGTCATGGAAATTCCACTAAACGCTACGTGTAATCCATATCTCCTGCGCTTTTAAGCACCTTTTCAGCCTTTTGGTATAATGCATCTTTCAGTAAACCCATATCGGTAAACAGACATGACCACCATGCTTGCGTGCTTGCGTCCTCCGCTCGACCAACTGACCTAATCCTGGGAGCAATCTTTATATAACAATAGAGCTTGATGGTTTCACAATTGACCAAGCCCAGGCATTCCTTCAAACAGGAGGGGTTATACAACAACCAATGAACAATGACTTGGAGTATTATGGGCGTGTCTGGGCAAAGGCAGTGTGTATGATTTCCTGCCCCCTGTACCTGGAAGCCGCATGGCTGGCTGAAATTAACACTGCCCCCGCACAAAGACTCCCATTTTTATTGTTGGCGTGTATTTTTATAATGCGTTCAGACAACGCATACCCGGATTATACTACCGTTCCTGTGGATGGGAGATTATCTGCAGGGGCACGCCATGGCCCCCCCATGTGTTGATCAGGCACACAGGGGTGACATGAGCGTACACCCCCCTCATAACCGATAATGTCTTTGCAGAGTGAATACATCCCCCTCAGACGATCGTCTGCATCAAACAGGGGCCCTTCGCTGGCGGACATATCACCACTCTGCAAACACTTCTCTGCATCCCCAGAAAGCTTTTCACTACCAGACGGATCTCAACCAGCGTCAGTCTGCCCCAGTCAGCTCTTTAGAGTGAGCTGCGAGAGAACTAACACCGGGAGACACTATGACAATACGTATTAAATACGTCTTCATAAAATGTCCACAACAGTCCCTCCTAATGGCGAGCTATTTCAAGGATTTGTCCCTGTATTATTGGGATGTAGTGCAAGTTTTTAGATTTATTCTCCGCTACAGCTTCCCTCTGCAGAACTGACCTCAGTTTGTCATTCTCGAGAGTCCCTGGATGGGAGGATGGAACAATCCCACTTATTGGAAGGTGGCCTATACAGCTTATCATTCATGCCTATTGGGTTAAGGACAAGGTTTTACCTTTTTTCCTGCCAAGGCACACTCCACTGGGTCAGTGAGCATCTCTTGGGCTTTTCAGTATCCGGCAACTTCACAGATTTCCACCTGATCTTATCTTCCTATGCTCAATAAGTTCTACTTGGTGTATGTTCAGGTCTCTTCTGATGCCAACTTCAATTGTGAAGTTCTTCAGGAGGCTCTTTTGAGCTGCAAGCGAAGGCTTGTTGGTGTTTCGTTTGCTGCATTCCCTTAGTTGAATCATTTGGACATTTCTCCTGTATCAGAAATAAACCTTTTGTTCCTTAACCACTTCAATACAAGGCACTTTCACCCCCTTCCTGCCCAAGCCATTTTTCATCTTTCAGCGCTGTCACGCTTTGAATGACAATTGCGCGATCATGCAACACTGTACCCAAATGACATTTTTATAATTTTTTCCCCCCACAAATAGAGCTTTCTTTTGAGCTTGCATTTTGTGAGTGGAAAATGTGGGCTGGCGAGGAGCTGCGCTACCTGGGGGGGCAGCACCACCAGCGGGCGGGCTTGATCGGGAGCCGTTCTCCTGGTGGAGGAGAGCCGCGGGATCACCGAGCGGTAAAACGCTTTGTAACAGATTGCATTGAAACTGTCTCCGCTCTGCTCACTCTCACACAGCCCTGCCTCCTCCTAACCCTGCTCCTGTAATAGACGGAATGCATCCCAGCATTGGACCTGCGATCTGTCTATTACATGCCTGGGGTTAGGAGGAGGCGGGGCTGTGTGAGTGAGCAGAGCGGAGACAGTTTCAATGTAAGCTGTTTCAGCGTGTTTTACTGCTCGGTGATCCCGCGGCTCTCTAACTCCAGTCACGATCCGGCCACCCCTCTCACTTCCTCTGCCCTGGCAAGGCTGCAGTGTGGGGGCCACGGTGAGGCTGCAGTGTGGGGGCCACGATGAGGCTTCGCTGAGGGGAACTGATAAAGTTGTTAATGTTTATTTTTGTAACTTAATTCTGCATAAAACATTTAGGTGTCATTTCATGAGAATTTTTGACCGTGTGATTAGGGGCAGGGTAAGGGTTGGGTGGGGCAACTGGTGGCGAGTAACCCTTGAGACCTGGCTAGTAGCTCAGGACTTGGAATTTTGAGCCCTGTGCGTGTACTAATATAGATTTATATAGATAGAATTATATAGAGTGTGTGTGCGTGCGCACACACACACACACACTATTATTTGTGGGGTGTCCCAGTGATTGTAACAATTGGTCAAGCTAGGGCTGGACACCTGTGTGCGGTGGCTATACGGGGAAGTTTTCGGCTAGCTGTGGGTGTTTGCAAAGTGTGCAATTTTTGCTTGTGTCGTGGCTGTTTTTAAACCTGTATGATGGCGCACAACGCTGCGCTATTTCGCCTTGGTTTTACCAGGGCGCGCATGCATTCGCAAAGGCGCCGCTAAAAACGTAACAGTTTATTTAGTTTGACAACTAAGGGCTCATGTGCATTCGTAAGAGTGCTGCTATACTCAGTTGTCTGGAAGCCATGGCACACGAACATTCGCAGCAGTGCCGTTATACTCGTGTTTAAACGGTCAGGGCGCACGTGTTCGCAAAGGCGCCATTTGGCTCACCAGTTTGCTGGCAGCCATGGTGCACACGGCTTTGCCGCACTGGCGCAGTAGCTTTATTTGGTACACAAAGATTTGCGTCATACGCAAATGCCGCCACGCCCGTTCGCGGGGACCACGTGCATACGCACAAACGTTCCGGTGCACAGCCAGCCTTTTTAAGCTGTGTATGCCAAGCATGCGGTGCTTCCAAAAGACAGCTGTGGGACACAGAGCAGTCTCTAAACCAGACACTTGCAGCAGTTCATTTCTCATTACCCAGGTCACGTGAGTCACAAAGTGTTGCTTGGCAGGATTGTTACATAGGGGCTTGGTGAGCCCTATTAAAGGGTCTCCCTTCTGAGGTGTTTTTAATCTACAGCCAAGTACTCCCTTTTTGTGGCTACTAAATGTCTTTAAAAAAGAGGAGCGGGACTAACTACAGGGAAGGGCACACCTATTTCATCAGTAGTTCCTGATGAACCTAGTCGTATCCCTAGTGTTGTATCCCCTGAAAGACCAGAGGCTTGCGGGCAATCTGAGCCACCGTGCCGATCTGGTATCGTGCCTACAGTCAACGCTGCTGCCTCTATCACTAAGGATGAACTGTCCTCACCCCTAGCTGGCTTAGAGCACAGGGTGGCTGCCATGATTGCCTCCATCCACAGGGTGGCAAGAAGTGTGACCGATCCCCCTCCCAGAGCCTCCATGTCTTGAGCAGGAATGGGTTGAGAATTTGGGGAAGAGCTTAAAGCTCAGGATTCAGTGGAGTGCCCAGCAGATGAGACTGCTTCCGAGCATTCTGGACAAGAAAATATCCAGCAGGTATCTGCCTCTCAATCACAGAGGCTTTTGATCCTGAACTTTTACCGAAATGGTTTGCTCTGCCTTTTTAAGTTGCCTCTTACTGAGGTCACTGAGCCTCCTTGGTCCTCTTTGGGATCCCTGAGGCTTCTTCAGGCTACACAGGCTTTTCCCCTACACACCATGTTGGAAGAGGCGGTGTATGCTTATTGGGAATATCCTGACAGGATTTTTGTTCCTAAGAGATTTTTCCTTTTGTATCCCATGGATGAAAAATTCACTAAGTGGAGCATGCCAGCCATAGATGCAGCAGTCTCTTCCTTAAACAAGAACTTAACTTGTCCGGTGGATAATGTACAGGGCTTGAAACACCCTGTTGATAAGAAACTGGAGTCATTATTAAAAGCTTCCTTTTTCTTCGGCCAGTTCAGCTATTGTGCAATCTGTATCTGCCAATCCATAAAGGATCAGATGGCCTGACAGGTCCAACCAGGAGGATGATCCGCCCGAAAATATAGCGGATATTCCTCGAGCGCGGTTTTGCTGTTGATGCCTTTAACCACTTGAGCCCCGGACCATTTGGTAGCTAAAGGACCAGAGGTGAATTCAGAATTTTGCACTGCGCTGCTTTAACTGTAAATTGTGCGGACATGCAATGTTGTACGCAAACAAAATTTGCGTCCTTTTCTTCCCACAAATAGAGCTTTCTTTTAATGGTATTTGATTGCCTTTGCGATTTTTTTATTTTTTGCGATATAAACGGAAAAAGACCGAAAATTTTGAAAAAAAATGATATTTTCTACTTTTTGTTATAAGAAAAATCGAATAAACTCAATTTTAGTCATACATTTCGGCCAAAATGTATTCAGCCACATGTTTTTAGTAAAAAAAATGTCTAAGCGTATATTTATTGGTTTGCGCAAAAGTTATAGAGTTTACAAACTAGGGTACATTTTCTGAAATTTACACAGCTTTAAATTTATGACTGCCTATCTCATTTCTTGAGGTGCTAAAATGACAGGGCAGTACAAACCCCCCCCCCCCCCCAATGACCCCATTTTGGAAAGTAGACACCCCAAGGAAATTGCTGAGAGGCATGTTGAGCCCATTGAATTATTTTTTTTTTTGTCTTAAAGCGGAGGTTCCGCTGCATTTTTTTTTTTTTTTCCGCTTGCATGCAAAGTATTTTTAGATCACCAATTTGTACTCACGTGTTTGGTGACTTTAAACCTCCCCTGTCTTTTTTCTGGCAAAAGATGCACTTTTAAAATCAGCCGTCTGAATTTTCCATTTTGCTTGTGGGCATTTTGAAGCCCACAAGCACTGACTTCCTGGTGGTGGACGGTGTAATGCAGAAAAAGTTCCCCGGCGGATAAGGTTCCCCCCCCTGTACTGCGCATGCGCGGCACGAACCTCAACGGAGTTTCCGAAAGTAGCCGAACATGTAGAGCTGCGAGTTTGCTCTACACGGCGCAATGACTAGGAGTCATGTAGAGCTGACTGCGCAGGCGCTGTGTAGAGCCGACTCGCAGCTCTTCATGTTCGGCTACTTTCGGAAACTCCGTTGAGGTTCGTGCCGCGCATGCGCAGTACAGGGGGGGGGAACCTTATCCGCCGGGGAACTTTTTCTGCAGGACATGTCACATCTGGGCGAACTCCCAGATTACATTGCGGGTGAATAGAAACGCCTACTCCCGCGGGAGTGAGTACCCGGAAGACGAAATTGGAAATGACATTAGTACGGTATGTACTACATAAAAAAAAGTGGCTACTGTACATGTTCGTTCTTTAAGGAGTGTGCTTGTATATGGATGTTATTTTGCCTGAACCTCCGCTTTAAGTGATTGAATAATGACTAAAAAAAAAAAAAAAAAATTACAAAAAGTTGTCACTAAATGATATATTGCTCACACATGCAATGGTTATATGTGGAATTGCACCCCAAAATACATTTTGCTGCTTCTGAGTACGGGGATACCACATGTGTGAGACTTTTTGGGAGCCTAGCCGCGTACGGGACCCCAAAATCCAATCACCGCCTTCAGGCTTTCTAAGGGTGTAAATTTTTGATTTCACTTCTCACTGCCTATCACAGTTTCGGAGGCCATGGAATGCCCAGATGGCACAAAACCCCCCCAAATGACCCCATTTTGGAAAGTAGACACCCCAAGCTATTTGCTGAGAGGTATTGTGAGTATTTTGCAGATCTCGCTTTTTGTCACAAAGTTGGGAGCCTAGCCGCGTACGGGACCCCGGAAACCAAGCACCGCCTTCAGGATTTCTAGGCACAAATTTTTGATTTCACTCCTCACTACCTATCACAGTTTCGAAGGCCATAAAATGCCAAAATAGCACAAAACCCCCCCAAATGACCCCATTTTGGAATATAGACACCCCAAGCTATTTGCTGAGAGGCATGGCGAGTATTTTACAGCTCTCATTTGTTTTTGAAAAAGAGAGTGTATATATATATATATATATATATATATATATATAATTTTTTTTCAATTTTCAAAACTTTGTGACAAAAAGCGAGATCTGCAAATTACTCACAATACCTCTCAGCAAATAGCTTGGGGTGTCTACTTTCCAAAATGGGGTCATTTGGGGGGGTTTTGTGCCATCTGGGCATTCCATGGCCTCCGAAACTGTGATAGGCAGTGAGAAGTGAAATCAAAAATTTACACCCTTAGAAAGCCTGAAGGCGGTGCTTGGTTTTTGAGGTCCCGTACGCGGCTAGGCTCCCAAAAAGTCTCACACGTGGTATCCCCGTACTCAGGAGAAGCAACAGAATGTATTTTGGGGTGTAATTCCACATATGCCCATGGCATGTTTGAGCAATATATCATTTAGTGACAACTTTGTGCAAAAAAAATAATAAAATTTTCGTTTTTTCCGCAACTTGTGTCAACATATAAAATATTCCATGGACTCGACATGCCTCTCAGTATATAGCTTGGGGTGTCTACTTTCCAAAATGGGGTCATTTGGGGGGGTTTTGAACTGTTCTGGCATTTTATACACAACATTAGGAAGCTTACATCCACTCTTCTAACCACTTGAAGACAAAGCCCTTTTTGACACTTTTTGTTTACATGAAAACATTTTTTTTTTGCAAGAAAATTATGTTGAACCCCCAAACATTATATATATTTTTAAAGCAAAGGCCCTACAGATTAAAATGGTGGGTGTTGCATTTTTTTTTTCTACACAGTATTTGCGCAGCGATTTTTCAAACGCATTTTTTGGGTTAAAAAATACACTTTTTTTAATGCACTAAAACACACTATATTGCCCAAATGTTTGATGAAATAAAAAAGATGATCTTAGGCCGAGTACATAGATACCAAACACGACATGCTTTAAAATTTCGCACAAACGCGCATTGGCGACAAACTACATACATTTTTAAAAGCCTTTAAAAGCCTTTACAGGTTACCCCAGTAGATTTACAGAGGAGGTCTACTGCTAAAATGACTGCCCTCGATCTGACCTTCGCGGTGATACCTCACATGCATGGTGCAATTGCTGTTTACATATGACGCCAGACCGACGCTTGCGTTCGCCATTGGGCAAGAGCAGGGCAGGACAGGTGTGCTTTTTATTTTTATTTATTTTTTTTATTATTAATTTTGCTTTTTTTTTTTTTTTTTTTTTTTTTTTTTTTTTTTTTTTTAAATTGTTCCTTCCAAGTATTTTTTTTTTTTTTTATTATCTCAGGGAATGTAAATATCCCCTATGATAGCAATAGGTAGTGACAGGTACTCTTTTTTTTGAAAAAACTGGGGTCTTCTAGACCCTAGATTTTTCCTCTGCCCTCAAAGCATCTGACCACACCAAGATCGGTGTGATAAAATGCTTTCCCAATTTCCCAATGGCACTTTTTATATCTGGGGGGGGGGGGCATTCCATCCCACTGCTTGTAAAAGCAGTCCAGAGGCTAATTAGCCGCTAGGATTGCTTTTACATGAAAGCCGGCCACAGGCTGAAATGAATGATACTAAGATGATACCTAAACCCGCAGGCATCATTCTGGTATAAACATTCAAAGTCCAGCAACATACCAGTACGTTGCTGGTCCTTGTTGGACATGTATTGTAATCTTTTTTTTTTTTCATGCAGCCAGTTGGCTGAACGAAAAAAGAGATTGATCGGTGGGTATGCCCACCATTAGAATACCGCCCTTCATCCACCCACTTCCAATGATGGGCATACACGCACCATTTATATATGCCGAAGCATGGGGGCATCCTCCCGCAAAAAAGTTATGCCGCACACACATGGTCGGACTTTTCCACGGGCAAGCCTCCGTCGGAATTTCGACTGTATGTACGCGGCTTTAGGAGCAAAAAAGCTCCTCCGCTCCTGCTGCCCCAATGCTTCGGCATATATGCTTTTTTTAACTGTGGTGGTGAAATGACCTCCTACAGCACTGGAGTCGCAGGGATCAGGCCTGTCTCTGCGAACGCTGCAGTTATGTGTGTTTTTGTTTTGTAAGTGACAGTGATCGATCGATACTGCACTTGGGTGGCCTGGGCTGGACGGAGGGGCAAAACGCAGGTGCCAGCAGGTATCTGGGCTGATCCCGCTAACACTGCGTTTTTGGGAACCCTAAACTGCTGGGGACGCTAGTATAGATCTGATCAGATCAGATATTGATCTGTTCAGATACTATACCACTAAGGGGGGTGTATGCTTCACGCGTGGGTGTTAGCGTTACTGGCACTAACCTGACGCTGCCTGGGGTGTGACGCAGACCCTCTCTGACGCTAAAACCTAATTGATATCACCCGCCGGGCGATCAGGGGGTTAAACCTTTATTGGGTTATATACGGCGGGTGCCCTGACACTATAAAAAGCAAATTAACTAACCAGCGTCACCCGTAACACTTATATGGTGATCACTGGTGAAAGGGTTAACTAGGGGCAATCAGGGGGTTAAAACCTTTATTAGATAATATATTGGGGTACCCGACGCTATAAAAACCTGCGGCGAACCTAAAAAAAATTACTGGCTACCGATCTGCATCACCGACACTAAGACAGCGTTTAGAAAAACGATCGCTTAGCGACAGTGGTGATAGGGGGTGAAAAGGTTACCTGGGGGGCGATCAAGGGGGTTAAACCTTTATTAGATAATATATTGGGGTACCTGACGCTATAAAAACATGCGGCGAACCTAAAAAAAATTACTGGCTGCCGATCGGCATCACTGACGCTAAGACAGCGATCAGAAAAATGATCGCTTAGCGACAGTGGTGATAGGGGGTGAAAGGGTTATCTAGGGGGTGATCAGGGGGTTAAACCTTTATTAGAGGGGGTTAGGGGGCTACACTGGACCTAAAACTGAATGTACTGACACTTTTACAGTCACAAATGTCACTGATTGCAGTGATCACTAAATAAATGGTCACTGCAATCAGTGACACTGTGACTGGGGGCTGGGGGGGTGATCTGGGGGGGGCGATTTATGTCCCCATGTGTCCTGGTGTCAGTGTAGTGTGCACTGACCTGATGTCTTCTCTTGTACGGCGCTCGGTATATGTGAGCGCCGCACCAGAGATGACATCACTTCCTCCTGCTTCCTCTGCCTGACACACAGAGGGGGCATTTCCATTCGCCGGGAGCGATCGCGAGGGGGTGGCCTGAAACGAATGGCTGCCCCCTCATCCCGGAACGCTCCCGGACACTTAGCCACCGCTCACTGTATAGGAGGGGGTCCGATTGGACCCCCCAACTATACAAAGGCAATCATGTACACTCTACGTGATTGTGCCTGTCGGTGCCATTCTGCCGACGTATATATACAGTGAGTGGTCGTTAAGTGGTTAAAGGATTCAATACAGCAGGTTTCTCGTTTTGGCTCCCATGTCTGTACATATGCGCAGACTTTTGTGGCTTAAGAACTGGTCAGCCGAGCTTTCGTGTAAGACGTTACTGACAGGTTTCCCCTTTTCATGGGGAAGGTTTTATTTGGGGATCATTTTGGACAAATATATCCAAAAGATTTCTGACGGGAAGAGTCCTTCCTGTGAAGAAAAGCACCAAACGTCCCTTGTTTAAAACATCAGGGACTGCTTCCTCAAATGTCTCAGCACTAGGACGGTTCCGTCAACAGAGCGCTAGAGCCAGAGGCCAACCTCAAGGCCAGGGCCAGAAAAACCCTGGGTCCAAAACTCTTCTAAACCCAGCACCAAGCCCTCCTTTTGAGGAGACGCCCCCACTCTATCGTGTAGCGGGAAGGCTGCTGCACTTTGCGGACATTTGGAGAATAGTTCAGGACGAGTGGATCACCTCAACTATATCCTGCGGTTACAAGCTGGAGTTGCGGGGGTTCCCCCCGCAGAGGTTTTTATGATCCAACATTTCTTCGGATCCTTCAAAACGAGACTCTATTACTTCAAGCACTATATCATTTAGTGCATCAAGGAGTGATTGTAGAGGTTCCTGTACCTGAAAGGGGCACAGGGTTTTACTCAAACATTTTTACGGTTCAAAAATCAAACGGGGACACAAGGCCTATTTTGGACCCAAGATCCCTGAACCAATATCTACTAAATCAAGTCCTTTTTGGATGGAGTCTTTCTGCTGAGTAGTAGCTTCACTCCAGATGGTAGACTTTCTAGCCTCCATCGCTATAAAGGACGCTTATCTACACGTACCTATCTTTCAACCTCATCAGAGGTTCCTGTGGTTTGCAGTAGAGGAACGTCATTTAATTCTTGGCTCTACCCTTCGTGCTTGCTACATACAGCCCCCTGTGTGTTCACAAAGGTCCTAGCACCAGTACTGGGTCTGTTTTTAAGGGCCAAAGGGATTCTGGTGCTTGGGTATCTAAACAACCTCCTGCTCAGAGGTCACTCCCTACAAGCTCTAGAACAGAGCATAACATGTACAGCGCGGTATTTGAAAAGCTTAGGCTGGATCATAAATACCGAAAAGTCAAACTGAGACCAGTTCAAAGTCTGAAGTATCTAGGTCTGATTCTAGATACAGTCCAGGCAAGACTTTTCTTGCCACCCGCAAGGATCTGCACCCTGAAGACTCGAGTGCATCAAATAAGAGACACCAGACAACCCTCCATTCGACTGAGTCTTCTAGGGAGGATGGTATCCTCATTCGGGGCGGTGTCCTATTCCAGGACGCTACAACAAAACATCTTGTTGGCTTGGAACAGGAGAGTAAAAGCCCTGGATTATCCAATGTTATCTCCTCCGGGCACGCTTAAGCCTACACTTGTGGTTACAGCATCAGAACCTGCAAAAGGGAAGATTCTTCCTCCCGGTAACGTGGAGAGTACTGACTACAGATGCCAGTCTCTCAGGCTGGGGAGTGACCCTAGAGGGGGCTCATAGCGCAAGGGAAATGGTCAAGGACAGAACAGATCCTGCCCATCAACATCCTGGAATTACGGGCAGTATGTCTGGTCCTACGGTCCTGGACGATGGAGCTTCAGGACTACCCTATCAGGGTTCTGTCTGACAATGGAGTCGTTCAGCTCTGAAGGAGGTGAACTACATACTAGCCTGGGCAGAGGCACATGTGCCAATTTATTATATCGGCAGTCCATATCCCGGGAATAGAGAACTGGAAGGCAGATTTATTTCAGCCGCCAGCAGATCTGCCCGGGGGAATGGTCCCTACACCCAGAGGTGTTCTAGGAAATTTTCCAACATTGGGGATGGCCAGAGGTCGACCTGTTGACATCCAGGTTCAACAACAAGCTACAGCAGTTTGTGTCCCGAACAAAGGATCATAGGGGGAAAATCGGAGCAGATGCTCTAATTCCACGGAGCCAATACTTCCTGGTTTATGCTTTCCCTCCAACCCCTCTCCTTCCACATTTGTTGCACAATATTTGGAAAGAGGGAGTTTCAGTCATTCTGGTGGCACCAACTTGGCCCAGAAGGCCTTGGTTCCCGGAGATTGTGAGACTAACAATGGACGCTTCCACAGCGCCCCGATGTAATGCCTCAAGGTCCTATATTCCATCCAATTTACAGTCTCTAAATTTGACGGCATGGCTATTGAAGCCAGGGTGTTAAAGGGCTGTGGCATCTCAGGGCCAGTAGTGTTTACCCTAGTAAATTACAGAAACGCTTTCACTAAGATCTATCATAAGGTCTGGAAGACTTATATTGGTTGGTGTGAAGCCAAAAAATAGCATCCTCGGAAATACGTGATTGGGAGAATTCTCTCTTCTACAGTCAGCTGTAGACATCAAATTGGCTTTGAGTACAATCCGTGGTCTAGTTTCGGCCCTACCAGTATTCTTCCAAAGGCCTTTGGCCTCCCATTCACTGATCCAAACCTTTATGCAAGGGGCAACTCACTTGCTTCACCCCATTAGGTCTCCTATGTGTCCCTGGGACTTTAACTTGGTGTTGTCTGTGTTAACAGAAACAACTATTTGAACCTATTAAAGAAATTCCATTAGACTTGCTGTCACGCAAGCTAGCCTTCCTGATGGCTATTACCTCGGCTAGGAGGGTGTCGGAGTTGGCGGCCCTGTCATGCAGGGAAGCATATTTTATCCTTCACCATGACAGGAATGTGTCACGACCTGTTCCATCCCTTTTGCCAAAAGTTGTGTCAGCCTTTCATTTAAATCAGGACATTATTTTGCATTTTTTCTCTCAGCCTCGTTCAGCAGAAGAGACTGCACTCTTTGGACATTGTCCGGGCAGTCAAGGTTTATATGTCTAGATTTGCGGAGATCCGAGAATCGTCCGTCAATTGGTCCATCAGGCCTACGGTCTGAAACGTAAAGCTTCTCCCTTTAGGGTGAGAGCTCATTCTACCAGGGGAGTAGGAACCTCTTGAGCTTTTCGCCATCAGGTATCTGTGGCTCAGATTTGTAAGGCTGCTACCTGGTCTTCAGTGCATACATTCACAAAATTTTATCAAGTGGATGTTCGAGCAGCAGAGGATTCGGCTTTCGGCCGCAGTGTTCTGCGGGCTGCTGTATAAAAACTGATGGCTACTGTTTTTTGCAGGGAGTGTCCCTCCCCATGAGGGTATTGCTCTGTGACGTCCCAGCAGATAAAAATTATATTAGCCTAACTCTTGTGTCCCATGATGTATGAAAAAGAAAATAATTTTTTTCATTATACTTGCCTTTAAAATCATTTTCTTTAAGTACATCATGGGACACAGAGGTCCCTCCCCTCTTTTTGAGGATTCAGTGCTTGCTACTAAACTGAAGTAACTTCCTGTATGGAGGGGTTATATAAGGGATCACTTCCTGTCTAAAGACCTTGGTCTACCAGTGTCCTTTCACCTGATGGAGTATAACCCAGCAGGTAATGAATATTAGCCTGACTCTGTGTCCCAAGATGATGCAGACAGTACCACCCATGATGCCAATGCCATATTGTGCTGCAGACAGTGCCACCCATGGCCACTGGCTCTGCAGGCAGCACATGTATTATGGCATTAACGTCATGGGTGGCACTGTCTGCAGCACATTACGGCATTGGCGGCATGGGTGGCACTGTCTCTGCAGACAGCACATGCGTTATGGCCAATATTGCATGTGCTACCTGCAGACAGTGTCACCCATGCTGCCAATGTCATAATGTATAGATGCTGCTGCAGTAGTAGTAGTAGTAGTAGTAGTAGTAGTAGACCTTGAATAACCCCCCGGCCCCCCAAGCAAGGGCACACACCTGTGTTAGCCGGGCCCCAGAAGTCACTTCCTCTCTGATCCTGCTGCTGCCTGGACCGGAGTGTCAGTCTGTGTCACAAACTATTCCAGTCAGATGCCAGCTGCTTCTTTCTTTTCTTCTGCCGCCACCGCTCACCTCACTGCCTCTTCTCTCAGGCTGAGTGGAGAACAAAGCAGAGCGCCAAGAGCGGATGGAGAGGAATCCTTCCGCGGCGCCAGGGAAGGCCGGGACTTTAGCCAGCATGAGGAGCGGGCGCGGAAGAGACATTCTTCCACGCCCGAAATAGAAAAAATTGTCCCTCCCTGCCGCCACCTACATGAACACAGTAGCGCTGCTATTTAAAAAAATAAATAAAATTACTGCGGCGGAGGGGGGAGAGGAGATGTTTGTGGCGGTGTTGGTCGGATGGACTATGTTCGGTCATGGCTGGAGGATTTTTTTCCCCTACATTCGTTCTCTGTTCAGGTTGCCCGAGCCCCCCTGCTGGCCGGGCCCGGTACAACAGGGCCAGTTGTGCTGGCCTATCAGCGGCCCTTGTCTCATACACTTGCTGAGTGGGCAAAAATGCTGCTCCAGGGGTTAAGAGCGAGATTCTCCTCCTAATGATATAACTTTGGCCAACCAGTTGGTACAAGGCCTTAAGTTTGTCTGCGAGTCAGACATGGACACTATCCCCTTGCTGTTCAAAGCTTCGGTTTATGCGGAAGCTATACGCCACCTGATCTGGCTAAAGGGCTGGTCTGCGGACCAGGCTTCCAAGAAGGCCCTGTTGGATCTGCCCTTTAAGGGCGACAGACTTTTTGGAGCCTCCCTTGATGACATCAAGGATGCCACAGAAGGTAAAAGCACGTTGCTTCCTCAAACCATAAAGGGTAAGGGACCAGGGCAAGGGCCCTCCTTTACTGAACGCAAGCGTTTTTTCGTCCGCCTAGGGCGACAGAAAAAAGACCCCAGGCCGACAAAGCGCTTGCGCAAGGACACAGACGTTCTTGGTCGCGCAAGCCCAACAAGCCTGCGGACAAATCTGCGTCTGCATGAAGGTCCGGCCCCACCCAGTTCTCGGGTGGGTGGACGTCTTCGCAAAATTGCGACTCAGTGGACATCTCTGATCTCCGACCAGTGGGTTTGCGAAGTGATCTCAGGTTACAAGCCAGTTCCAGAGCTCGACCCGTGTCTGCCCCTTCTAAGACAGAGGGGCATTGCTATCATAGGCTACTAGGACGACCTTCTTCTGAGGGCCCCTTCAAGCTCAGAATTAGAGGTAAGCGTGTCCATAACCTATCAGACTCTGACTGTGTTTGGGTATAAAACGCGCAAAGGTCAGTATTGGTGCCGACTCAACGCCTAGTGTATCTGGGGTTGATTCTCAGATGCCCATCTCTGGATTATCTAATCCGGGTAAGCCACCTATTCAGGAGATCCCTGATAGGGTGGCTGACCTCACCGGCTCTCTTGTCCGGGAGATCATTCCTTCCTGTTCATTGGATTGTGATCATGACGGACGCCAGCCTTATAGGAGCCCGCCTGCCGATCAAGGTCCTGGAACTCCGGACGATCAGGCGGCGCCTCTTCAGATGGTTTCAGAGGCTGCAAGGACGTCCAGTCAGGATCCAGTCAGACAATGCCACAGCGGTGGCAGACGTCAATCATTAGGGAGGAACAAGAAGCTCGGCTGCAGCATCGGCGGTCGCTCGCAGCCTGAGGTGAGCAGAAAGGAGCGTACCGACACTGTCGGCCGTGCACATTCTGTGGGTGAAGTATTGGCAGGCAAACTACCTGAGTCGCCAGATGCTGCACCAGGGAGAAGGGTCCGTACACCCGGGTGGGTTCCAGCTCCTCTGCTAAAGAAAGGACATGCCACACATAAATCCTTTGGCGTCTCGACTCAATCGGGAGGTATTGAGGTTTGTGGCCTGGTCAAAGGACCCAGGGGCAGACGCAACGGACGCGTTGGTAACATCGTGGGGTCAGTATCGCCTAATCTAGGCCTTCCCTCCCATGAGGCTCCTTCCCCATCTGCTTTGCTGAACAGAGGCAGCGAGTATTCCAAGCATTCTGATTGCTCCAGATTGGCCTCAGCGTCCTTGGTACGCCGACCTAGTATGTCTGGTTGCAGATGTCCCCTGGCGGCTACCTCTATGGAAGGACCTGCTATCGCAAGGTCCCATACTCTGTCCTGTTTTACAGTCTCTGGCTTTCATGGCAGGGGCTATTGAGAACCAGGTACTGAGAGACAGGGGCCTGTCAGATTCAGTAATCTCTACTATGAGAAGTGCTCGGAAGCCATCCTCCAGGAAGGTTTATCATCGCACTTGGAAGGCCTACATTTCCATGTGTGAGGAAATGATGTGGCATCCGCGTACTTATTTGGTTTCCAGAATCCTGTTGTTTTTACAGCATGGGGTGGACCAAAGGCTTGCCTTAAGTACTATTAAGGGGCAGATATCGGCCCTGGCTGTCTTAGTTTTTTTTCAGCGACCCCTGTCGACTCACTCTCTGAGTATGGGAGAAAAAGAAACCCTGGACTGCCGCACTCTGTATAGACAGTTATTTATTCCAAAATTTCAAGTAAAAAATCCAAATTCAAAATAAATCCATAAATCCAAAACAACGAATGCAGATAGTGTGCATGAAGGGAAGGGTGGCTAACGCGTTTCTCTGAGTACTTGCATGCAGGGGGTTCAACATATGGCCCCTCCGGTCCGTCCCCTGCTACCTCCGTGGGACTTGAACCTGGTCCTCTCGGTGCTTCAGAAACCACAGTTTGAGAATATTAGGGATATTCCCTTATTGACACTTTCTCAAAGTGGTCTTTTTGTTGGCTGTTACATTAGACGAGTTTCTGAGCTGGCAGCCTTGTCCTGCAAGGCTCCCTATCTGATCTTCCACAAGGATAAGGTGGTGCTGCGGCCACAGCCTTCCTTCCTAAAGTAGTTTCGGCTTTTCATCTCAAAGAGGACATTGTACTTCCATCCTTGTGTCCTCCGTCGAATCCTAAAGAATCGGCGTTGCATTCCTTGGACGTTGTCCGAGCTTTGAGAGTATACCTATCTGCTACTTCCCTGTTCTGGAAGTCAGACGCACTGTTTGTTTCGGTGGCTGGTCCCAAGAAGGGCCTAGCAGTCTCATCAGCCACCATTTCTAGATGGATCTGACATACAGTAATCCGGGCCTACGCCTTTAAAGGGTCAAGTGCCTCCCTTTCCTGTCACGGCGCATTCGACCAGGGCAATAGTTGCCTCTTGGGCTTTCCGACATCAAGCGTCTGTTTCCCAATTATGTAAAGCGGCGGCTTGGTCGTTTGCTCACACTTTCACAAAATTCTACAAGGTTGATGTAGGTGCATCTTCGGATGCCTCTTTCGGCCGCAAAGTTTTGCAGGCGTCTGTTTAGAGTTGCAACTCCTCCGTTGGACGAGTGCTGTTTTGTGTTTGGGGTGATTTTTTTTTTTTTTATGCTGTTACCACCCCTCGTTTGTTTGTTTTTTGTTTTTTTGACACTGCTTTGGGACGTCCCACTTTGTCAATAGAGAAGCTGTGTCGGTCCATGAACGAAAGAGTAAATAGGATTTTTTTGTACTCACCGTAAAATCCTTTTCTCTGAGTTCATGGACCGACACAGCACCCACCCCTCCTTTTTAAGTTTGTACTGCTTTTTGACAATCTGATCTGTGAGATGCAGAGTGAGGGGATATACCCGGGGGGTCCGCCCCCTGGGCGGTACTGTAGAAGGTGTGATGCAACACTTTAAAAAAAAAAAAAAATTCTGCCTAGTCTCTCCTAATTAACGGATAATACCAACTTTGTCAATCGAGAATCTGTGTCGGTCCATGAACTCGGAGAATTTTTTTTTACGGCGAGTACAAAAAAAAAATCCTTTTTTCTCACCATCTTGGAGTCCTTCAGGTGTTTTTTTAGCAAGCATTTGTTGGGCCACTCTGCTATAAAGCCCCTATTGGTGGATGGCTGCGGTGATGGTTGACTTTCTACAACTTTCTCCCATCTCCCGACTGCATCTCTGGAGCCTGATCAGCCACAGTGATCTTTGGGTTCTTTACCTCTCTCACCAAGGCTCTTCTCCGCCTATCGCTCAGTTTGGCCGGACGGCCAGCTCTAGGAAGGGTTCTGGTCGTCCCAAACGTCTTCCATTTAAGGATTATGGAGGCCACTGTGCTCTTAGGAGCCTTAAGTGCAGCAGAATTTTTTTGTAACCTTGGCCAGATCTGTGCCTTGCCACAATTCTGTCTCTGAGCTCTTCAGGCAGTTCTTTTGACCTCATTTATTCTCATTTGCTCTGACATGCACTGTGAGCTGTAAGGTCTTGTATAGACAGGTGTGTGGCTTAACTAATCAAGTCTAATCAGTATAATCAAACACAGCTGGACTCAAATGAAGGTGTAGAACCATCTCAAGGATGATCAGAAGAAATGGACTGCACCTGAGTTAAATATGAGTGTCACAGCAAAGGGTCTGAATACTTAGGACCATGTGATATTTCAGTTTTTTTTCTTTTTTAACCACTTAAGCCCCGGACCATTTGGTAGCTAAAGGACCAGAGGTGAATTCAGAATTTTGCACTGCGCTGCTTTAACTGTAAATTGTGCGGACATGCAATGTTGTACCCAAACAAAATTTGCGTCCTTTTCTTCCCACAAATAGAGCTTTCTTTTAATGGTATTTGATTGCCTCTGCGATTTTTATTTTTTGCGATATAAACGGAAAAAGACCGAAAATTTTGAAAAATATTTTCTACTTTTTGTTATAAGAAAAATCAAATAAACTCAATTTTAGTCATACATTTAGGCCAAAATGTATTCAGCCACATGTCTTAAGTAAAAAAAATGTCAATAAGTGTATATCGGTTTGCGCAAAAGTTATAGCGTTTACAAACTAAGGTATATTTTCTGGAATTTACACAGCTTTAAATTTATGACTGCCTATCTCATTTCTTGAGGTGCTAAAATGGCAGGGCAGTACAAAACCCCCCCAAATGACCCCATTTTGGAAAGTAGACACCCCAAGGAAATTGCTGAGAGGCATGTTGAGCCCATTGAATATTATTATTTTTTTTGTCCCAAGTGACTGAATAATGACAAAAAAAATAAAAATAAAATAAAATTACAAAAAGTTGTCACTAAATGATATATTGCTCACACATGCCATGGTTATATGTGGAATTGCACCCCAAAATACATTCTGCTGCTTCTCCTGAGTACGGGGATACCACATGTGTGCTGTTTGCTGAGAGGCATGGTGAGTATTTTACAGCTCTCATTTGTTTTTTGAAAATTGAAGAAAACTATTTTTTTCTTTTTTTTTTTCAATTTTCAAAACTTTGTGACAAAAAGCGAGATCTGCAAAATACTCACAATACCTCTCAGCAAATAGCTTGGGGTGTCTACTTTCCAAAATGGGGTCATTTGGGGGGGTTTTGTGCCATCTGGGCATTCCATGGCCTCCGAAACTGTGATAGGCAGTGAGAAGTGAAATCAAAAATTTACACCCTTAGAAAGCCTGAAGGCGGTGATTGGATTTTGGGGTCCCGTACGCGGCTAGGCTCCCAAAAAGTCTCACACATGTGGTATCCCCGTACTCAGGAGAAGCAACAGAATGTATTTTGGGGTGTAATTCCACATATGCCCATGGCATGTTTGAGCAATATATCATTTAGTGACAACTTTGTGCAAAAAAATAAAAAAAAATTGTCTTTTTTCCGCAACTTGTGTCAACATATAAAATATTCCATGGACTCGACATGCCTCTCAGTATATAGCTTGGGGTGTCTACTTTCCAAAATGGGGTCATTTGGGGGGGTTTTTAACTGTTCTGGCATTTTATACACAACATTAGGAAGCTTACATCCACTCTTCTAACCACTTGAAGACAAAGCCCTTTCTGACACTTTTTGTTTACATGAAAACATATTTTTTTTTGCAGGAAAATTATGTTGAACCCCCAAACATTATATATATTTTTAAAGCAAAGGCCCTACAGAATAAAATGGTGGGTGTTGCATTTTTTTTTTCTACACAGTATTTGCGCAGCGATTTTTCAAACGCATTTTTTGGGGAAAAATACACTTTTTTTAATTTTAATGCACTAAAACACACTATATTGCCCAAATGTTTGATGAAATAAAAAAGATGATCTTAGGCCGAGTACATAGATACCAAACACGACATGCTTTAAAATTTCGCACAAACGCGCATTGGCGACAAACTACATACATTTTTAAAAGCCTTTAAAAGCCTTTACAGGTTACCCCGTTAGATTTACAGAGGAGGTCTACTGCTAAAATTACTGCCCTCGATCTGACCTTCGCGGTGATACCTCACATGCATGGTGCAATTGCTGTTTACATATGACGCCAGACCGACACTTGCGTTCGCCATTGGGCAAGAGCAGGGCAGGACAGGGGTGCTTTTTTTTTTTTTTTTTTTATTATTAATTATGCTTTTTTATTTTATTTTTAAATTGTTCCTTCCATATTTTTTTTTTTTTTTATTGTTATCTCAGGGAATGTAAATATCCCCTATGATAGTAATAGGTAGTGACAGGTACTCTTTTTTTGAAAAAACTGGGGTCTAGACCCTAGATCTTTCCTCTGCCCTCAAAGCATCTGACCACACCAAGATCGGTGTGATAAAATGCTTTCCCAATTTCCCAATGGCGCTTTTTATATCCGCGGGGGGACATTCCCTCCCACTGCTTGTAAAAGCAGTCCAGAGGCTAATTAGCCACTAGGATTGCTTTTACATTAAAGCCGGCCGCTGGCTGAAAAGAATGATACCAAGATGATACCTAAACCCGCAGGCATCAATCTGGTATAACCATTCAAAGTCCAGCAACATACCAGTACGTTGCTGGTCCTTGTTGGACATGTATTGTCATCTTTTTTTTTCATGCAGCCAGGTGGCTGAACGAAAAAAGAGATTGATCGGTGGGTATGCCCACCATTAGAATACCGCCCTTCATCTACCCACTTCTAATGATGGGCATGCACCATTTATATATGCCGAAGCATGGGGGCATCCTCCCGCAAAAAAGTTATGCCGCACACACATGGTCGGACTTTTCCACGGGCAAGCCTCCGTCGGAATTTCGACCGTATGTACGCGGCATTAGGAGCAAAATCACTCCTCCGCCCCTGCTGCCCCAATGCTTCGGCATATTTGCTTTTTTTTTAAACTGTGGTGGTGAAATCACCTCCTACAGCACTGGAGTCGCAGGGATCAGGCCTGTCTCTGCGAACGCTGCAGTTATGTGTGTTGTGTTTTGCAAGTGACAGTGATCGATCCTGCACTTGGGTGGACTGGGCTGGACGGAGGGGCAAAACGCAGGTGCTAGCAGGTATCTGGGCTGATCCCGCTAACACTGCGTTTTTGGGAACCCTAAACTGCTGGGGACGCTAGTATAGATCTGATCAGATATTGATCTGTTCAGATACTATACCACTAAGGGAGGTGTATGCTTCACGCGTGGGTGTTAGCGTTACTGGCACTAACCTGACGCTGCCTGGGGTGTGACGCAGACCCTCTCTGACGCTAAAACCTAATTGATATCACCCGCTGGACGATCAGGGGGTTAAACCTTTATTGGGTTATATACGGCGGGTGCCCTGACAAACTAGCAAACTATCTAACCAGCGTCACCCGTAACACTTATATGATTACTGGTGAAAGGGTTAACTAGGGGCAATTAGGGGGTTAAAACCTTTATTAGATAATATATGGGGGTACCTGACGCTATAAAAACCTGCGGCGAACCTAAAAAAAATTACTGGCTACCGATCTGCATCACCGACGCTAAGACAGCGATCAGAAAAATTATCGCTTAGCGACAGTGGTGATAGGGGGTGAAAGGGTTACCTGGGGGGCGATCAAGGGGGTTAAACCTTTATTAGATAATTTATGGGGGTACCCGACGCTATAAAAACCTGCGGCGAACCTAAAAAAAAAATACTGGCTACCGATCTGCATCACCGACGCTAAGACATCGATCAGAAAAATTATTGCTTAGCGACAGTGGTGATAGGGGGTGAAAGGGTTACCTGGGGGGCGATCAAGGGGGTTAAACCTTTATTAGGGGGGGTTAGGGGGCTACACTGGACCTAAAACTAAATGTAGTGACACTTTTACAGTCACAAATGTCACTGATTGCAGTGATCAGTAAATAAATGGTCACTGCAATCAGTAACACTGTGACTGGGGGCTGGGGGGTGATCTGGGGGGGCGATTTATGTGCGATTTATGTGCCTATGTGTCCTGGTGTTAGTGTAGTTTAGTGTTAGTGCACTGACCTGTGTGTCTTCTCTTGTACGACGCTCGGTATATGTGAGCGCCGCACAGGAGATGACATCACTTCCTCCTGCTTTCTCGGTCTGTGTAAACATTACACAGACAGAGGGGGCATTTCTATTCGCCGGGAGCGATCGCGGGGGGAAGGGGGGGTGGCCGGAATCGAACGGCCGCCCCCCCCCCCCCCCGTCTCGGAACGCTCCCAGACGAATTCCGACCGCTCACTGTACAGACCGCGGGTTCTTTGAATCGAGCGTGTGTACACTCGGCCGGGACAAGTTTCTTGTCCAAGAATCTCGTCGAGAAAAACAACAAGTTTTTTCCTGACGAGATTCTCGGCCGTGTGTACGAGGCTTGAAGCCTTTCAAAGATGAAAATTACTTTGGGGTCGATTCACTAAAGCCTCGTACACACGACCGGTTTTCTCTGCCAGAAACGACAAGAAAACTGTTGGGAGAACTTTCTTGCCGAAAAAAAACGGTCGTGTGTACGAGGCTTTCAGGTTTCTCATCGAGAAAACTGCCCAGAATCTCAACGAGAAAAAAAGACCTGCTTTCTTTTTTCTTGTTGGGAGTCTGTTTTCTCGTCGTGATTCTCGTCAGACTGTATTTGGACGAGAAAACCGTTCGTGTGTATGCTTTTCCAAGTCTTCAAAAACTGCGCATGATCAGAATCAAGTATGAGACGGGAGTGCACCTTCTTGTAAAACTAGCGTTCGTAATGGAGATGGCACATTCGTCACGCTGTAACGAACTGAAAGCACGAAGACTGAAAAGCGCGAATCGTCTCTCCCCAAACTTTTACTAACACGGGGTAACACAAGATCAGCAAAAGCAGCCCAAGGGGTGGCGCCATTGGAATAGAACTTCCCCTTTATACTGCCGTCGTACATGTTGTACGTGACCGCGCTTTACAACGACAGAATTTTGGATTGACTGTGTGTATGCAAGGAAAGCTTGACAAGAATCTCGTCGAGAAAAACAAAGTTTTTTTTTGTGACGAGATTCTCGGCCGTGTGTACAAGGCTTAATGCCGCATACACACAATCGTTTTTCATGCCGTTAAAAATGCCATTTTTAAAAATGGCCATTAAAACCGATCGTGTGTATGCTGCAGAGCATTTTTAACGGCGTGAAAAACGGCCATAAAAAAATTCGAACATGCTCTATTTTTTCACGTTGTTTTTCATGTCGTTTTTTTTAACGATGTGAAAAACGATAGTGTGTATGTGTACAACGAGGAAAAAATTAACTTAAATGATTTTAGCAAATGGCTGCTATATAACAAAGAGTGAAAAATTTAAGGGGGGACTGAATATTTTCCGTACCGTGTGTGTGTGTGTGTGTGTGTGTGTGTGTGTGTGTGTGTGTGTGTGTGCCGAATATCGTGGTAAAAACAACGGTATAGCCGCCAGCTTACATCCCCGCTCAAGTGTGAAAGGGGCCTAACTGAATCAACTGACTGCCTGTAGTATATTAGAAACAGAACAGGAACAGTCTGCAGTGAGATCTAGCTGCACAGAATACAGTACTGAATACACTGCCTGTAGTATATTAGGAACAGTACACCAGGAATGCTCTGCAGTGAGATCTAGCTAAACTGTATACTGTGTAGGGGTGCAACGGATCAAAAAACTCACGGATGGGATCGATCCTCGGATCAGAGCTACGGATCGGATCATTTTCGGATCGGCAAAAAAATAAAAAAATTACTAATATCCACAATCTCCCCCACTCACTGTAATATCCACGTCATCTCCCCCACTCACTGTAATATCCACGTCATCTCTCCCACTCACTGTAATATCCACGTCATCCCCCCCCACTGTAATATCCACGTCATCCCCCCCACTGTAATATCCACGTCATCTCCCCCACTCACTGTAATATCCACGTCATCTCCCCCACTCACTGTAATATCCACGTCATCTCCCCCACTGTAACAGGCACCATCTCCCCCACTGTAACAGGCACCATCTCCCCCAATCTCTGTAAATAGGCACCATCTCCCCCAATCTCTGTAAACAGGCACCATCTCCCCCAATCTCTGTAAACAGGCACCATCTCCCCCAATCTCTGTAACAGGCACCATCTCCCCCACTTACATTAATCTCTCCCACTGGCCAGTTAAGATCCGAGCAGTGAGGGGTGATGACGTCAGCGGCGCTCAGCGCGCATAAGGCAGCCGCCGCCGGGTGTACCAAGATGGCTGCGGCTCCGGAGCTAGGCCGAAGCTGCGGCATTTCCCAAGGCCGTGGATCGTGTGGTGATCCGATCCGAACACGGTGACCCGTACGGATCACCACCGATCCGTTGCAGCACCAATACTGTGTGTGTGTGTGTGTGTGTGTGTGTGTGTGTGTGTGTGTATATGTATGTATATATATATATATATATATATATATATATATATATATTGAGCTAACAATCAACTGCCTGCTCAATCTTTCTACATTAAATGACTCTCTCAACGCCGCAACACACTACAGAAGGCTGACGTGCAGGCTGGCTTTTATAGTGTGGGGCGTGTACTTAATCCCCTGAGTCATGATTGGCCAAAGGCACCATGCCTTTGGGCAATTATGGCTCTCTGTGCTGACAGCGCTGTAATTGGCCAAAGCATGCGGGTCATAGTGCATGCTTGACCAATCATCAGCCAGCAATGCAGTGAGATGACGCAGTGCATTATGGGCCGTGACGCGCTGCTCGAATTTGGCGCGAATGTTCGATCTTCGTCGAACGATCAAACAGCCAATGTTTGACTCGAAGCTCATCCCTACTTAGCGGCTCTAGGCAGTGCAGTTTCTGCTTTAGGTATAACTGTAGGTATTGCTGGTGATCATTTTTCATTCAAAAGAATTCCCAACAAGTCTCTAGTGGCTTTTTTTTTTTTTTTTTGTGTGAAGGATTTATTTTTTTGTTCATGGACGCACACAGCTTGTGGGTATTAGCCTTCATTTAGGAGTGACTAGGCAGAAAAAGTGTTAACAAATTCAGTTGAACAGCCCCACCCAGGGGGCGGTCCTACTAGCTCTATCCCCTCAACCTGCACTAAGCAGATCAGTTATTTTCTGCCTAGTATAGGAGAAGGACATGGCTCCCTTCGGGCGCATTGGTCCGGGGTTTTTTTTAATACGTGTTTTTTTTTGTTCCTGCGATCAACTGCCGACCTGGGTGACAGGCTGGATCCCAGATCCTTGTAGTCTCCCCAGTTTCGGCCATCGATGGTGTGCCGACCCTAGCTACGCGCTGGGTTTTCCACATGCACGTCGCTCCACGGGTGGCCGGTGAGCTTTATGCTCCAGGGCATGCATATGTTCGGTATCTATGACTCAATCACAGCATGCCGGGCCGACAGTCACCTCCGTAACTGCACGGTAGATGGTCTGTCCGGAATGTCTTCCAGCATAATCCATGCAGGAAGGAGGATTTGGCTGGACATTCCTATAGAGTTCAAGCAAATGGTTTTGCCCTTTCTTTCCTCTCTCCCTGCCTTCCCTCCTCACTGGGCTCTGCAACCTAAGGCTGGCTGCTGGGGGTCTCCATCTGGAGCGGCAACTATCATTGGAAATGTAAATTACTCTTTCGTTCATGGACCGACACAGCTTCCTATTGACATAGTGGGTATTATCCGTTATTTAGGAGTGACTAGGCAGAAAAACGTGTAAAAAGTGTTGCATCACACCTTCTACAGCCCCGCCCAGGGGGCGGACCCTCTGGGTATAATCCCTCTCTCTGCACCTCGCAGATCAGTTTTTTTTTCTGTCTAGCAAGGAGTAGGACATGGCTCCCTTCGGGCCCATTGGTCCGGGGGAATTTTTTATTTAATTTTTGTTCCTGCGATCTTCGATCAACTGCCGACTGGGTGACAGGCTGGGTCCTCGATCCTTGTAGTCGTCCCCCCCCCCCCCCCCCAGTTTCGGCCATCGAGCGTGTGCGTACTTTAGCTACGCGCTGGCTTTTCCACGACATGCCCATCGCTCTACGGGTGGCCGGTGAGCCTATGCTCCAGAGCCTGCATCAGCCGCTCAGCTTCGGCTGACCTTACGGCCGAGTCGCAGTAGCCTGTCCGGTGACCTAGCACTCCAGGGCATGCATATGATCGTTCCCTAGGGTTCAATCACAGCATGCCTGGCCGACAGTCACCTGCGTGCGTGGATGATCTGTCCGGAATGTCTTCCAGCATGATCCACGCAGGAAAGGTAAGTAGCTCCCCAGCTTCGGCAGGGTGACTTGGCTGGACATTCCTGGAGAGATCAAGTAAGTGGTTGTGGCCCCTTTCTTTCCTGCCTTCCCGCCTCCCTGGGCTCTGAGCTAAGGTTGCTGGGTGCTGGGGGGGCTCCATCTGGAGCGGGGCTGCGCTGTGTTGTCATTTTTAAAGATGTCATTTTGCGTGTGTGTGTGTGTGCGTGTTCTCTCCCTCCATGCTGTCGGCGGCCATTTTGCCGTGGTTAATGCCCGTTTTTGGCTTCTAGCGACTGTCCGGCGGCCATTTTCTTGTGGTTTTGCACCTACATGTATAGATCGACGCTCTGCAGCCATTTTCTTGTGGTTCACGCCCACTTTGGCCTCTATCGACTGCCCGGCGGCCATTTTTGTTATGATTCACGGCTGTATGTAGATACCGCCGCTCGGCGGCCATCTTTTTGTGGGCCGCTTTTGCTTCTATTCGGCTCGGCGGCCATTTTCTTAGAGCCCACATTGTTTCCATACAGCCGCTTGGCGGCCACTTTGCGGTAGTGTCCGGCCTCTAGGATGCATTGTTTCACTGGCGCAAATTCACACATGGAACGCTGATAGGCGGAGCACATGGCAGCATAGCGGTACCGTTCCAAGGGTGAGTCTTCTGGGAGACCCTGCATCTCTAAAGCAGCTAGGAGGGTGGCCTATTGATACCTTGCCTGGAGCCCTGTGGGTGTCAGCGCGTGGGTCAGCAGGGCGTCCGAAGCAGACGTTTTTCTCTTATCGTCCATGGACTGACAACAGCGTCTCTTTACGCTTTACTCCCTGCTTACAGGAGAAGACCTAGGCAGAATGTGAAATGTTATACATACATTCTAAAAAGCCAGAGCTGAACAGCCCCGCCCAGGGGGGCAGTCCCAACGGACATAACCCTCCCACTGCAGTCAGCAGATCTCAGTTTTTTTCTGCCTAGCAGAAGAAGACGTGGCTCACTCAGGAGCCAGTCTCCTGACCTATTTTTATTCCTTTTTGGAATTTTTTATTTTATTTTTGACCTATCGCTGGGGCTGTTTTTTGAGTGTTTTGGGGGGCCTGGGCGCCGTTCGGCGCCATGTTTCGTGTTTGTGCATTATTTTACATTGGCGGCCATCTTGCCGTGGATCGCCTGAGCACATTGCGCGGCGCAGAGAGAGAGACAAGGCAGCGGAACCGAGTGGTCCTGATCCGGGTTGGTGAGTCCCCTGGGCATTCCCCTACTCGGTCAGCACAGCTTGTGGGTGGACTTTTTTTCTGAGGAGTCTCAGAGAGGGACAGTATGGAGTCGGTGTCACCAGCTAACCCTTTCATGCCAGAGGCAACAGGCAGTGCTCCAGTACCTGCGGTCCCTATGGACCAGTTGTCGGCAGTCCTGGAAACATTTCTGACCAGGATGGAAGCAGTGTGCGAGCGCAAGGGAGCAAAAAAGCGCCCTCTCCCCACGTTATCTCCACAAGGAGTGCTCTGATCCAGATATGGGCCTAGCTTAGCTATTGCTGCTCAGGACCCTAGCTCTGAATATTTTGATGGGTTTTGTACAGGACATTCCTTGTGAGACCGACTCCAGTTCAGAGTCAGTAAATGACAGGGCGCTTGTTGGTGAACTCATTGATGCTGCGAGGGACACTCAAGCTGGATGCTGCGGCTGCAGAACCTCAGGCGGAGGCAGTCTCCTTTAGTTCTTTTAAGGCCAAGCCTTTTAAAAAGGTTTTTCCATATGCACCTTTCTTTGACCAGTTCATTGACCAGGTTTGGGAAAAGCTGCAGAAGACTTTTATGGTCCCGCTGCGTTTGTCTATCAGATACCCCTTTGAAGACGCCCTACTTAAAAAGTGGGCTTCTCCCCCAGTGGTCGACCCTCCGGTCGCCTGTTTAAACAAGGCCACCACTCTCCCGATGGAGGGGACTCCTACATTTAAAGTGGTTGTAAACCCTTTTAAAAAATATTTTTTTTTTAAACGACCTGTAAGAGAAAGGCATAATGAGCTAATATGACTAGCATAATAGCTCATTATGCATCACTTACCTTAGATCGGGGCCCCTGAAGCCGTCTTCGTCTCCCTCTTCAGCCGCAGCCATCTCTGCGGCGATAGCCGGAAGGTTACTTCCGGGTATCGCCACTCCAGCCAATCACAGCGCCGCTCCGGCGCTGTGATTGGCCGGAGCGGCGGAGACGTCAATCTGCGCATGCGCGCGGGAGCCTTAACATTCGGCTACGCCCAGCGATTGCTGGGAAGTAGCCAAATTTGTGAATGGGATTAACCCCATGATAGCGCCATTGTCTATGGCGCGCATGCGCCGTAGACAGCGGCGCCTGTCATCTAACTAAATATCTCCTAAACCGTGTAGGTTTAGGAGATATTTCTTGCACCTACAGGTAAGCCTTAATCTAGGCTTACCTGTAGGTGCAAGTTGAAAAAGTGGGTTTACAACCACTTTAAGGACCCCACTGACAGGAGGTCAGAAGTGGTGAGCAGAGTCATGTTTGCCTTGTTGGGATCAGCCTTACGGCCTGTTGTAGCGGCGACCCTTGTGTCTCAGACACTCACGGAATGGGCAAAAATTTTGCACCAGACTGTACAGGAGTATAATCTTCCTTCAGACACTATTGCTCTGGCCCACCAAATGGTGCAGGGCCTGATATATGTATGCGACGCCACGTTGGACGCGGCCCCTTTAATATCCAGTGCCTCTGTCTCTGCGGTGGTATTGCGTCGTCTTATCTGGTTGAAATGCTGGTCTGCTGACCTAGCCTCTAAGAAGCTCCTGACTGATCTACCATTTAAGGGTGGTAGACTTTTCGGTGCTGCTCTGGATGAAGGATGTCACGGGAGGTAAAAGCACTCTTCTTCCTCAGACTATCAAGGGTAAGGAGGCCCGCCGTAAACTGGGTCCTTCCTTTCCAGCAAAAAGTTTTTTTTCGTCAGAGTCCACGGGTAAGCCCTCCCAGACTGACAACAGTGCGGCTGATGGACACAAGCGCCCTTGGGTGTGTAAGCCGAACAAGCCGGCTCCCAAGCCCGCCTCCGTGTGAAGTCTTGCCCCCGCCCGACTCTGGGGTGGGGGGGGGGGACTTTGCGGGTTCACGGATCGGTGGACCTCCCGGTTCTCCGACCCGTGGGTGTGCGAGGTGGTCACCTCAGGATTTAGGATAGAGTTCCGTTCCTGGCCCCCAGACAGATTCTTTCCCTCAAATCTCCCTCTCCTTCCTGTCCGTCAGGCAGCCCTCTTGGGGGCTGTACAGGATTTGATCAGGTCCGGAGTGATTGTGCCGGTTCCGTCCCAGGAGAGGTTTCAGGGGTTCTACTCGAATCTGTATGCCCCAAAAAAGGATGGAGTTCGGCCAATCCTGGACCTCAAGGCCGTGAATGCCTTTGTGAATGTGTAAAAATTCCGCATGGAATCCATTTGCGCGGTGATCGCTACACTCCAAGGGGATTTTCCGGCGTCCTTGGACATCAAGGACGCCTACTTGCATGTTCCGATCTGCGCAAGTCACCAGAAGTTTCTGCGCTTTGCGATCAGCGAAGTCCACTATCAATTTGTGGCTCTTCCCTTTGGCCTAGCCTCGGCACCGAGGGTGTTCACCAAGGTGCTTGCTCCGGTTCTAGCCTTGCTGAGACAGCAAGGCATTGCTATTGTGGGCTATCTGAACAATCTAAGAGCAGACAGTGGCTCAGAATTAGAAGAAATTATGACTATCGTCAGTCAGACCCTCAGGGACTTCTGGTGGCTCCTGAACATTCAAAAGTCGGTCCTGGTCCCAACTCGGCATCTGGAGTATCTAGGTCTGATCCTGGACTCCTTGGAGGCGAAGGTATGCCTACTTCCAGAGAAGTTGCTGACACTTCTGTCTGCAGTGCGGGTACTGACGTCCCAAAAATGGTCGTCAATCCGTTTTTGCATGAGTCCTGGGACTCATGGTGGCCTCTTTCGAGGCCGTTCCGTATGCCCAATCACACCCCAGGGCATTACAGAAAGAGATCCTGTCCACTTGGGACAAATCCCTGTTGTTGTCCTTGGATCATCAGATCCAGGTGAGTCACCCGGTCAGGGCGTCCCTGGCGTGGTGGTTGAGGTCCCCGGCTCTTCGGTCCGGGAAGTCATTCCTCCCCATCCAATGGATGGTGATCACGACGGACGCCAGCCTGACGGGCTGGGGTGGAGTCTAGGGAGTCCTGTCGGCCCAAGGGCTTTGGACTCCGGACGAAGCCCGTTTACCGATCAATGTTCTGGAAATACGGGCAATCAGACTGCCTCTCCTCATGGACGGAGAGATTACAGGGTCGCTCCATCAGGATCCAGTCGGACAACTCCACGGCGGTGGCGTATGTCAACCATCAGGGGGGGGGGTGGGGGGAGACTCGAAGCTCAGCTGGGGCTTCCGAGGTCACCCGCATCCTAAGGTGGGCCGAAAGAAGCGTGTCGGCCGTCTACATTCTGGGCGTAGACAATTGGGAGGCGGACTACCTGAGTCGCCAGACGCTGGACCAGGGAGAGTGGTCCTTGCACCCGTAGGTCTTTCAACTCCTTTGCCGACGGTGGGGCACGCCGGATGTGGACCTGATGGCCTCTCGAATCAATTGCAAGGTGTCGGTTTGTGGCCAGGTCCAGGGATCCTTGGATGGATGCCTCGGATGCGTTGGTGTCCCCATGGGTTCATTATCACCTGATATAAGTTTATCCTCCGCTGCAGTTGCTCCCTCGCCTGCTGCGCAGGGTGGCGACCGAGGGAATTCCGGTGATCCTCATTGCTCCGGATTGGCATTGGCGTCACTGGTAAGCTGATGTGGTACGTCTCGTTGCGGACGTGCCCTGGCGGTTGCCAATGAGGGAGGACCTTCTGTCTCAAGGTCTATATTTCATCCTGCTTTACAGTCTCTGGCTTTAACGGTATGGCTATTGAAAGCCAGGTGCTGAGAGACCGAGGTCTCTCGGATTCGGTCATTTGGACCACGTTAAGGGCACGGAAGTCTTCCTCCCAGAAAGATCTATCACCATACCTGGAAAACTTACATCGCTATGTGCGAAGAGCTGGACTGGCGTCCACGGATGTATCCCGTCCCCAGAATCCTGCGGTTCTTGCAGCGTGGCGTAACCCAAAAGCTTGCTTTGAGTACCATTAGGGGTCAGATTTCGGCCTTGGCCGTCTTCTTTCAGCGACCGCTGGCGGGTCATGCCTTGGTTAGCACCTTTTTTGTAGGGGGTTCGCCATTTGCTCCCTCCTGTCAAGCCTCCTCTCCCCCCATGGGATCTGAATTTGGCGCTCTCAGTTCTCCAGGAACCTCAATTTGAAAATATCAGAGATATTCCCCTCTTGACTTTGTCTCAGAAGGTGGCCTTCTTAGTGGCCATTACTTCTGTTAGACGAGTGTCTGAGTTGGCGGCCTTGTCCTGCAAGTCACCCTATTTTGGTCATCCATAAGGATAAGGCAGTGTTGCGTCCGTGACCTTCTTTTTTGCCAAAGGTGGTCTCGGCCTTTCACCTAAATGAGGACATTGTCCTTATGTCCTCACCCATCGCATCCCAGAGAGTTTGCACTTCACACATTGGATGTGGTACGAACCTTGCGGGTGAACCTGTCTGCTACTGCTTCTATTCGGAAGTCTGACTCACTGTTTGTGACTGTCTCTGGTCCAAAACAGGGCCAAGCGGTTTTGTCTGCCACCATTTCTAGGTGGATCAGACAAACCGTCATTCAAGCCTATGCTCTCAAGGGGCGGGCGCCTCCCTTTCCGGTTACGGCGCATTCCACCAGGGCAATTGGTGCTTCCTGGGCTTTCCGACATCAAGCGTCGGTTGCACAAGTGTGCAAGGCGGCAACCTGGTCGTCCGTTCATACCTTTTCTAAGTTTTATAAGGTTGATGTGGCTGCATCTTCAGATGCTTCCTTCGGCCGCAAGGTGTTGCAGGCTGCTGTTTGATGTTGCAACTCTTCCGTTGAGGAGCTCTGCCTTGTTTGGAGTGAAGTTTTTGGTTTTCCATTTATACTGCTCCCATTTATACTGCTCCCATCCCTCTTCACACTGCTTTGGGACATCCCACGGGTAAAGTGTAAAGAGACGCTGTGTCAGTCCATGGACGATAAGAGAAAATAGGATTTTTGTACTCACCGTAAAATCCGTTTCACTGACGTCCATGGACTGACACAGTACCCACCCTTCTTTTTAATGTTTCTACTGCTTTGTTACGAACTGAGGTCTGCTGACTGCAGTGGGAGGGTTATGTCCGGAGGGACTGCCCCCCTGGGCGGGGCTGTTCAGCTCTGGCTTTTTAGAATGTATGTATAACATTTCACATTCTGCCTAGGTCTTCTCCTGCAAGCAGGGACATAACCCACGGGTAAAGTGTAAAGACGCTGTGTCAGTCCATGGACGTCAGAGAAACGGATTTTACGGTGAGTACAAAATCCTATTTTTTTTCCCCCTGAAATACCTGACTCGGTAGCTGGTGCCCCTGATGTATCTGTGGACACTATGTCTGTTGCCAGGGTGGAAGCGGCACACGGGGGGTAGTGAACGCCCCCGTCCACCGCAATCCTCCAGGGATAATTCTGATGAAGAACCAGGCCCAGCTATGGCTCATGGCCCAGATTCTAAAGGCATCAGAGACTGCAGACCGTGACCGATCGGACAGTGAGAATGCTCCAAGTCCAGGTCGGCACGCAAAAGGCTTTGGTATCTGACCTTTTTTTCTGCAGTGCGGAATACGCTTAACCTGGACCACACTGCTAAGGTATTTCCTTGTCTCTTATTTTGATAAGCTCTTGTACAAGGAGTGGGAAGACCCACTGAGGTTTTTTCGCAACCCCAAAAATTTTATTTTTTGTTGGACAGTCCGGTACCCCTTGAGGAGAGTTCCTGAAGAGATGGACCTCTCCCCCGATAGTGGACCCCCCTGTGTCCAGACTTGACAAGTTACCACGATTCCAGTGGAAGGGGCTCCTGTCTTCAGAGACACTCGCTACCTATAAACAGTGGGGGGCTCAGCGGTACGTCCAGCATTGGCTGGGGTTTTTCTGATGCCTCAGACACTTACTGAGTAGGCAAAGATGCTACTCCAGGGGTTAAATGCACGGGAGGCTCCTCCGTACGAGGTAGTTCTGGCCGACCAGTTGGTACAGGGCCTTGAGTCTGCAAGTCAGACATGGATACTATTACCTTGCTGTCTTGAGCCTCAGTTTATGCGGTCGCGCTATGCCACCTGATCTGGCTAAGATGCTGGTCTGCGGACCAATCTTCCAGGAAGGCCCTGTCGGATCTCCCCTTTTTAGGGTAGACCTTCCTGTCTTGGTACAGGAACGGGTTCAGGGGTTCTACTCAAATTTGTTCGTAGTACTGCAGGGGGGTTCGTCCAATCTTGGATCTCAGGACCCTCAACTGCTTTGTGAAAGTACAAAGATTCCGGAAAGGAGTTGGCTTGCTCTGTTGTCGCTACCATCCATCCAGGGGATTTTCCGGCATTCTTGATCATCAAGGACGCGTACTGCATGTCTCCAGATGCACTAGGTATCAGATGTCTGCATTGGCGGCCGGGGAAGACCACTACCAATGGTGGCTCTCCCCTTGGCCTGGCATTGGCACCAAGGGTGTTGACCTAGGTGGTTGCCCCTATTTCTGGCCCTACTAGGACAGCGTGGCTTCGCTATCATGGGCAACTTGGACGATCTTCTGAGCGTCACTTAAAACTTAAATTTAGAAGTGAGCGTATCTACAATCTGTCAGACCCTCTGATACTGGTGGGGTGCTGAATACTCGGAAGTCAGGATTGGCACCGTCCTAACTCTAGGGTTTATTCTGGACTCCTCAGAGGTATAATTTTGTTTTCCCCCTAGGGGAGAGTTGCAGACCCTTCTGGGTTGCGGTGCGGCAGTTGACATCCCAAAGATGGGTTGTCACACCACTTTTTCAGGCGAGTCCTGGGCCTCATAGTAGCCTCCTTTTTTGAGGCGGTACCATAGGCACTATTTCACACGCGAGTGTTACAGAAGGTAACTCTGTCCTGAAGGGTCAAATGCCCTTCATCCCTGGATTATCTAGATCCAGATGAGCCACCTAATCAGGACCTCCCTAGTTGTTGGTGGCCGACATCACCGGCATTTCTGACTGGGAAGTTGTTCCTTCCTTCCTGTTTACTGGATGGTGGTCACGGCGGACGCCTGGCTTCCCGGTTGCAGAGGAGTCGGAATAGCTCAGCCAACCTGGGTCGCTGGATTCCGGAGCAATCCCATTGCAGATCATTAGCCTGAAATCTGGGCCATCTGGCTTTGCCTCTTCACATGGTCTCAGAGGCTACAAGGGCGTCCAGTCAGAATCCAGTCGGACAAACACCACAGTGGTGGCGTATGTCAATCAAGGAGGAACAAGCAGCTCTGCTGCAGCATCGGAGGTCACGCACCTCCTAAGGGGGCTCCCTTACCAGAGGGGAAGCACGCCAGTCATATGTCTCCTGACTTCCCGACTCATTTGGAAGGTATGAGGTTTATGGTCAGGTCAAGAGACCCATGGGCAAACACGACAGATGCGTTGATGGCACTGTGGAGTCAGTACCGACTAATCCATATAAAGAAAAAGGGGGGGATTTTGCGCTAAAGAAAAAAATTATTACACAAAAAACACTTCTATGTCTCATAAATCTAATGGTAAAAAGATATATAATATGAAAAAATACCTAGTGATATAATGTGCATATATAATAAATACTATAGTGCAATCACCAGAATAAAGTGCAAGTGCATATATAAACACAATAGTGCAGAAAGTTCAATATTGCAATGGTTGCTGTTCAGGAAAGTTCAAATGGGTATTTAATCAATGGTTAATTCCAAGATTCTAGATGTTCCAAAATTGTAGATGTCTTCAAATGTTTCAAATGATAAACAAATTGAAGTATTGAACCTGCGGTGAATCCTACACCTGTCTCCCAATGTTCTCACCTCAACAACTTGGATCACTGGCATATAGTTTCACTGTTATGGACTATGGTCTTATGTCTCCTCTATTTCTCCTATTTCTTCTCCACTCTTAAATGATATTTGGATAGTATCCTCTACCAATCACGCTCTCTATGAAAGAGACAAGCGGGTGGGAGGGAAAGGGAGGGGGAGAGAAGGAGACCAAGCTCCAATCGGTGCAGCCAGGAGAGGGACAGGGAATGAAGCCTCCAATAGTGTAGTATTTCAATACGCAAAAAAGGCTTTATTAGGTTAAAAAATGGACTCTTACATCAATTAAAAAATAAACAGCGTGTAGGAGATAATCGGCGTATAGCCGCTATCTTACTGTTATCCTGCTGTCTTACGATCCGTCCGTATGATGCCGCTATCCTCCCTCAGCCCCCTTAGGAGGTCTCCTTCTCTCCCCCTCCCCCTCCCTTTCCCTCCCACCCGCTTGTCTCTTTCATAGAGAGCGTGATTGGTAGAGGATACTATCCAAATATCATTTAAGAGTGGAGAAGAAATAGGAGAAATAGAGGAGACATAAGACCATAGTCCATAACAGTGAAACTATATGCCAGTGATCCAAGTTGTTGATGTGAGAACATTGGGAGACAGGTGTAGGATTCACCGCAGGTTCAATACTTCAATTCGTTTATCATTTGAAACATTTGAAGACATCTACAATTTTGGAACATCTAGAATCTTGGAATTAACCATTGATTAAATACCCATTTGAACTTTCCTGAACAGCAACCATTGCAATATTGAACTTTCTGCACTATTGTGTTTATATATGCACTTGCACTTTATTCTGGTGATTGCACTATAGTATTTATTATATATGCACATTATATCACTAGGTATTTTTTACCATTATATATCTTTTTACCATTAGATTTATGAGACATAGAAGTGTTTTTTTGTAATAATTTTTTTCTTTAGCGCAAAATCCCCCCCTTTTTCTTTATATTACTGTTTGTGTTAAGTGAACACAGATTTATTTTGCAGCCATTGATAGTTACTCCAGTCACTATTTTATTACTCTTGAGTAGCGCGAAACACTACCTCACATATACCGACTAATCCATGCCTTTCCTCCTCGGAAGCTCCTTCCTCATCTGCTTCACAGACTGGAGGCAGAGAGGATTACAATGGTCCCAATTGCTTTGAATTGGCCTTGGCGTCCTTGGTACGCCAATCTAGTGCGTCTGGTAGCAGACACCTTTTGGCATCTACCGCTAAGGAAGGACCTGCTTTCGCAAGGTCCCATACGCCATTCTGTTTTTACAGTCATTGGCTTGAGGGCATGGTTTGAGAGCCAGGCGCTAAGACCGGGACCTGTCAGACTCGGTTATCTCGACCATGAGGAGTGCTTGGAAATCATCCCCTAGGAAGATTTACCGTTGCACTTGGAAGACCTACATATCCATTTGTGAGGAGATGAGGTGGCATCCGCGTACTTATTTGGTTCCAGAGTCCTGCTGTTCTCAGCAGGGAACGGGCCAAAACATTTTTTTTCTTTAAGTACAATTAAGGGGCAGGTATCTGCCCTGGCTGTCTTTTCTATGACCCCTAATGACTCGCTCTCTAGTGAGAACGTTTGTACAGTGGGTTCGGCAGGCGGCACCTCTGGGCCACCCTCCACTACCTCCGTGGGGCTTGTGTAGCAGACGTCCTTTTGGCGTCTACCACTACAATAGGACCTGCTGTTGCAGGGTCCCATATGCCATCCTGCCTGCAGTCGCTGGCTTCAACGGCATGGCCTTTAGGTGTCTCAGAAACCACCATTTGAGAACATCAGGGAGATTATCTCCCTTGTTGAAAGTGGTCCTTTTGGTGGCTGTTATGCCAGTTAAGATGGGTTTCTGAGCGGGCAGCCTTGTCATACAAGCCTCCCTATCTGATCTTCCAGCCTTCTTTTCTTCCTAAGGTCGTGTTTCGACCTTCTATTTCAAGGAAGAAATTGTACTGCCATCATTGTGTCCTCATCCGTCGAATCCTAAGACGACGTTGCATTCCTTGGACGATGTCCGAACTCAGAGAATGCTTGTCTGGAGAGGTTTCAGGACTTCTACTCGAATTTAGTTTGTCGTCCCAAAAAAGGGACCGGGTTCGGCCTATCTTGGACCTCCAGGTCCTGAATGCCTTTGTGAAGGTGCAAAAGTTCCGCATGGAATCCATTCGCACGGTGATCAGTACACTCTGTCAAGGGGATTTTCTGGAGACCATGGACATCAAGGACGCCTACTTGCATGTTCCGATCTGCGCAAGTCACCAGAAGTTTCTGCGCTTGCGTTCGGCGAAGTCCACTATCAATTTGTGGCTCTTCCTTTCGGCCTAGCCTCGGCACCGAGGTTGTTCACCAAGGTGCTTGTGCTGGTTCTTGCTGAGACAGTGAGGACGATCTTCACAGAGCAGGAAATGGCTCAGAATTAGTAGACAGTGTGACTCTCGTCAGTCAGACCCTCAGGGACTTCGGGTGGCTCCTAAACATTCAGGAGTCAGTCCTAGTCCCGACTCAAGATCTGGAGTATCTCGGTCTGATTCTGGACTCCTTGGAGGCAAAGGTATTCCTACCTCCGGGGAAGCTACGGACACTTCAGTCTGCAGTGCAGGTGCTGACATCCCAAAAAATGGTCGTCAATCCGTTTTTGCATGGGAGTCCTGGGACTCATGGTGACCTCTTTCGAGGCCGTTCCGTGTGCCCAATCGCACACCAGGGCATTGCAAAAGGAGATCTTGTTCCCTTGGGACAAATCCCCGTTGTCTTTGGATTTTCCGATCCAGATGAGTCACCTGGACAGGGTGTCCCTGACATGGTGGTTTGGGTCCCCGGCTCTTCGGTCCGGGAAGTCGTTCCTCCCCGTCCAATGGATGGTGTTCACTACGAGCGCCAGCCTGAAGGGCTGGGGTGTAGTCTGGGGAGTCTTGTTGGCCCAAGGGCTTGGACTCCGGACGAAGCCCATTTGCCGATCAATGTTCTGGAAATACGGGCCATCAGACTGTGCTTCTCCTCGTGGTCTGAGAGATTGCAGGATCGCTCCATTAGGATACAGTCGGACAAAGTCACGGCGGTGGCGTATGTCGACCATCAAGGGGGGACTCTGAGCTCAGCTGCGGCTTCCGAGGTCCCCCGTACCCTGAAGTGGGCTAAAAGAAGCGTGCCGGCTCTGTCGACCGTTTACATTCCGGGCATAGAACTGGCGGACTATTTGAGTCGCCAGACGTTGGACCAGGGAGAGTGATCTTTGCACCCAGAGGTATTTCAACTCCTTTGCCACACAGACGGTGGGGCACGCCGGAGGTGGACCCGATGGCCTCTCCACTCAATCGCAAGTTGTCGAGATTTGTGGCCAGATCCAGGGATCCTTGGGCGGATGCCTCAGAGGCGTTAGTGGCCCATGGGGTCATTATCACCTGATAAACGTTTATCCTCCGCTGCAGTTGCTACCTCGCCTGCTGCGCAGGGTGGCGACCGAGGGAATTCCGGTGATCCTCATTGCTCCGGATTGGCCTCGGCTTCACTGGTACGCCGATCTGGTACGTCTCGTTGCGGCCGTTCCCTGGCGGTTGCCAATAAGGGAGGACTTTGTCTCAAAGTCCTATATTTCATCCTGCCTTTAGTCTCTGGCCTTAACCGCATGGCTGTTGAAAGCCAGGTGTTGAGAGACCGAGGTCTCTCGTACTCGGTCATTTCGTCCATATTAAGGGCACGGAAGTCTTCCTCCAGAATGATCTATCTCCGTACCTGGAAAGCTTACATTCGCCATGTGCGAAGAGCTGGACTGACGTCCTCGGACGTATTCCGTCCCTAGAATCCTGCAGCATGGAGTGGCCCAAAGGCTCGCTTTGAGTATTAAGGGTCAGATTTCGGCCTTGGCCGTCTTCTTTCGGCGACCACTAGCGGGTCATTCCTTGGTTAGCACCCTTGTGCAGGGGGTTCGCCTTGGGCTCCCTCCTGTCAAGTCTCCTCTCCCTCCGTGGGATCGGAATTGGTACTCTCTGTTCTCCAGGAACCTCCTTTTGAGAATATCAGGGATATTCCCCTCTTGACTTTGTCTCAGAAGGTGGCCCTTTTAGTGGCATCACTTCTGTTAGACGAGTGTCTGAGTTGGCGAACTTGTACTGCAAGTCGCCATATTTAGTCATCCATAAGGATAATGCGGTGTTGCATCCGCGACTTTCTCTTTTGTCAAGGGTGATCTCGACCTTTCACCTAAATGAGGACATTGTCCTCCCGTCCTTGTGCCCTCACCCATCGCGTCACACTTTGAATGTGGTACGAGCCTTGTGGGTGTGCCTGTCTGCTGCTGCTTCTATTCGGAAGTCTGACTCTGGCCCTGTTTCTGACCAGAGACAGTCAAACAATCTGCTTCGTCTGCCACCATTTTCTAGGTGGGTCGGACAAACCGTCTTTCAAGCCTATGCTCTCATGGGGCGGGCGCCTTCCTTTCCGGTTACGGGGCATTCCACCATGGCAATTGGTGCTTCCTGGGTTTTCCGACATCAAGTGTCGGTTGCACAAGTGTGCAAGGCGGCGACCTGGTCGTCCGTTCATACCTTTTTCTACGTTTTTATAGGGTTGATGTGGCTGCATCTCCGGATGCTTCCTTCGGCCGCAAGGTATTGTAGGCCGCTGTTTAAAGTGGCAACTACTCCGTTGAGGAGCCCTGCCTTGTTTGGAGTAGTTTTTTTTTTTTTTTTGGTTTTTCCATTTATACTGCTCCCATCCCTCTTGACACTGCTTTGGGACATCCCACATGTTCAGTGATTAAGAGCCGCCGTGTCGGTCCATGGATAAGAGAAAATAGGATTTTTGTACTCACCGTAAAATCCATTTCTCTGACATCCATGGACCGACACGGCACCCACCCTTCCTTTTTAAGTTTTTGTACTGCTTTGTTACGAACTGAGGTCTGCTAGCTGCAGGTGGGAGGGTAATGTCCGGAGGGACCGCCCCCCTGGGATGGGCTGTTCAGCCCTGGTTTGTTCTAGAATGTTTGTTTGTTTTTTTCTCCAAAAGGATGTTTATTGAAAAATATAGTAAGCAAAAGTTTACAAACAATTGCGCGAGGTGCATTATTAATTCCATAGAACATTGGAACATTTAGATAACTTTTAAGATGATAAACAAAAACACAAATAGCTGTAAATATACCTTAATCCTCTCCCGCACTCCCCAGACCCCTATATCCTCAGTGTATAATCAAACAAAACAGGACGCCGTCACCCCAACCAGACATTAAGTGCAGACAGTGTGTGAGACCCGTAAACCCCCGCCCCCCCACCAAGCAGCCTACAGAAGCATTCTGTCCAGTACCAGTTCGAGTGGGGAGAGCCCCGGGGTATTCAACCAAGGAGCCCATAACTTTTCAAATTTCCCCTGGCGACCTCTGTGCTGATAGATGTATTTTTCTAAACGCAGGGTATATCCCATCTGAGTTATCCATTCACTCAATCTAGGAGGTTCTTCCGCTTTCCAATGGTGAAGAATGATTTTGCGGGCCTGAAAAAGGGCTCTACCGGTGGCTGTTTTTGGGTTTTCTTCAAGTGGCAAACCATCCACAACACCCAGGATACAGACCCTAGGGTCCTGCGGAATCTCCACCAAAAACACCTCCCCTATGGTTTTAAGGACCCCCCTCCAGTAAAGGTGCAACTTGGGGCATCGCCACAGCAAATGGATAAGGTCCCCGTGATCCCTAGCACATCTCGGGCAGCTGTCCTCCTCTCCCAGACCCATCCTGTGTAATCTCGCAGGTGTAAAGTGTACTCTCAGTAATATATACAATTGTGACAGGCGTCGGGCAACATTAAGCCAACTTCCCTGTACTGCTAACAAAGCCTCCTCCCACTGACCCTCCTCAAATAGACCAACATCCCTTTCCCACGAGGCTATCACCCCCGCAGGAAAGCCATTGGAAAAGATGTGGACCAAATGGGTGACTCCAGACCTCCAACGCTCCGCACAGGTCAAAAGAAGCAGTTCCCCATAATACCGGTTGTTCCAGATCGGGCTATGACCCGTGAAACCCTCAACCTCTTGTAATTGACGTGTTTTATTCCAAATTTTTTGGATCAAGGCATAGGTGGGGAAGAGCCTGTTCGACTTGGCAAATTGCAATGCTTCAAGGCCTGTAACTACACTTCCCGCTCCTGTGGTGTGCAGCAACAGAGCAACTGTCTGGTCCCCCACCCTCCCCTCCACGACCGGCTTCTCCGCTAGGGCTCTAGCGACGTGCTGCAATTGCGCAGCCAAATAATATAACCATGGATTTGGGAGGGCTAGGCCCCCCTCCTCCTTGGATCTCTGCAACTGCTCCAATTTGATTCTAGGGGGTTTGTTAAACCAGAGGAAAGCTTGAAATAATGAATTAATGATTCTGAAAAATTTCAACGGGACCACAATGGAAGTGTTATGTAGAATGTACAAAAGTTGTGGCATAAAAATCATTTTAATAAGGTTGGCCCTGCCTGCCATGGACATTTTCATTTTAGACCATATTTTGGATTTATCCCTAATCCTAGTTAAGAGGGGCGATAGATTAAGAGAAATGTACTCACTAAGTTGTGGAGTGACCCATATACCCAAATATTTAAATTGCTGTGTGACTGGAATATCTTGCAGCATGGGTCCCTGATCCCCAGGGGAGTCCAATAGCATCACTGAGGATTTTGTCCAGTTAATTACCAGGCCAGAAAATGAGCCAAAGTTCCGAACCACCGCCATAGCCTCTCTCAGGGACCCCCTCGTATCCCCCAGTAGCAACATAGTATCGTCCGCATAAAGCATGTTTTTTTTTCATGCGTCTGGCCATACTTGAACCCAGATATTAAGGGGTTAGAATGTATAAGAGCAGCCATTGGTTCTATAGCAAAAAGTAATGGGGACAGGGGACACCCCTGCCGCGTCCCCCTATGAAGGGGGAACGGAGGAGAGACCCTGCCCGCTTCCCTGATGACCGCCGAGGGGGAGTCATATAGAAGCTGCACCCAAGAGAGGTATACTGGTCCAAAACCAAACTTTTTCAACGTTTCCCATAGATATTGCCACTCGATGCTATCGAATGCTTTATGAGCATCAAGGGACAGCAATGCCCTATCTCCAGTATTATCCGCAGGAGACTGCATGTTAAGAAACAGTCTCCGAAGGTTAATAGCTGTGAAATTTTCTGGTATAAAGCCGGATTGGTCCGGGTGTATTATGGATGCAATTAGCCTATTCAGTCTTGTGGCCAATACCTTGGCAAGGATTTTAATATCAGTCTGCAGTAGCGATATCGGCCTATACGAGTCCTTCCCTGGTTTGAGCAGGAGAACTATGCTGGCTTGTCTCATAGATTTGGGTAAACATTGTGATTCCCTGGCCATATTTATGGTGCGTAGCAGTTGTGGTAAAATCTCTTCCCCATACTGTTTATATACCTCTATTGGGATGCCATCATCTCTGGGCTCCTTGGAGTTGGGAAAGGAGTTGGTGGCTGTAAGCATTTCCTCCACTGTGATGGGAGCTTCCAGAGATTCTGCCTGGGACTCTGTTAAACACGGTAGTTCTATTCCCTGCAGAAAATCCCGAACCTCCTCTATCATATGGGTCTGTTTAGATCTATATAGATCCGAGTAGAAGTCCCCCAGTTCCCGCATGACAAGATCTGGGGTGTTAACCCTCCTCCCCGATGTATTGCGTAATGCCCCGATGGATGGAGATGACTGCTGCGCACTAACCAATTTAGCCAGGAGTTTGCCTGTCTGTGCCCCCTCCTCATAAAAAGCTAGCTTAGTAAAAAATCTTTTTTTATCAGCTTTAGAGGCATCCATTCTATTTAGTGCGTCCTGTGCTGCTATCCAAGCCTCACGAGAGCCCTCCCCGGAGTTGGCAATGTACTCCGCCTCCAAGTGCCTAACCCATTCGAGCGGCCTGCTCTCTCTGTTCCGAGGTATTGCGCTTAATGACATTGACTTCAGATATAAAGACCCCCCTTAGGAAAGCTTTAAAAGCATCCCAAGAGACGTTCAAATCAGGGTGGCCGGCATGTCTCTGCCAGTATTGCGCAATATCAGCCTATATTTTAGTGTGGGAAGGGAAGAGATTCAGCCAGAAGCGTTCAGCTTCCTTGGTGCTCTTTGTAAGGTAGATTCTGGCCCAACCTTCAGGTGAACCAGTAGGGGAGAGTGATCTGAGATGCTCCTGGGGAGATACTGCACCTTATCAATCTACTGGGACGCCTCTGTTGAGCACAGACACAGGTCAATTCTGGATAAAGACATATGCGTCTTTGAAAAGCAGGAAAACTGCCTCTCCAGGGGGTTCCTATTTCTCCAGGGATCCATCCACCCCACCTCCTCCATAAACCTAGCCAGGGCTGGCTTGTTACTCCCTGGTCCACCCGATGGTGGAGGGTGCCTATTCAATTTCAGGTCTGTAATGCCATTCAGGTCCTCTGTTAAAATCAGATGTACCCCCGGATTACACAGCTGAAATGCCAGCAAGGCACGTAAAATCAGCGTGTTAAATGGTGGCGGGACATACACTGCGGCAAGAATAAACGTCAGTTGGTAAAGTCTACAATGCAAAAACACATATCTCCCCTCCTGGTCAATCCCTGAATCAAGCAATTGGAAGTCCAGTGACTTATGTATCAGGACACTCACACCCCGAGAGTACGAGGTATGAGTGGAGTGATATGCCCAGCCCACCCAAGCATACCCCACCCACGACAATGTATCAGGAGTCGAATGAGTTTCCTGGAGAACACACACTGCCGGGAAATGTGTTCTGATGGAAGTGAACACCATGGTGCGCTTAAGTGGATCACTCAAGCCCCTAATGTTCCAAGACACTAAAGGTACACTAATCATCATGTAACTATATAATAGTAAATGCAACAGTGTAATTGTATGGATAGGGTTGTCCACCAGCCGAACTCAGCATACAGTGGACCTCCGCAGACGCCACTCAAAAACAGATATCACAGAATTTTATACCCCCCCCCCCCCTCCACCCAACAACCAGTGTCTTTCTCCTGCCCCCTCCACCGAGGTGCGACAGGTGCCGTGTCAGTACTTGGGTAAAAAAAGTGTGGGGGGGGGGGAATCGACTGGGGTGAAAAGACTGTCAAGCAAAGAGGGACTCCGGGTGGGGGAAGGGACCATCCAGCGCACACCAGGAAAGGCCTGCACAGCCAGCGTAGCTCCTGCAATGTACCGGAGTAAAAAAACAAGGGGGAGGGGGGCGGGGAAGGCTGCAACAAAGTCATTTGTCCGCCTGTGACAACAGGGCCTCCAGAGTGGGAGAGAGAAAAAAAAATGGGTTGTGTTTTTTTTTTTTTTTTCTCAACTGTAATAGAAAGTCTTGGGAGTGAACAGAAACCCAGTGCGGGCTCAAATGCAACAGGCATACAGTGGCTCAAGTCTGATACCCCTCGGGGTATTTCAACGATAGTTCAAATTGCATGTAGATTTCTAATGCTCATTTCCTGGCAAAAACATAGGCATGTGTCTCCCGGTCGTGTGACCTTAAGGCTGCAACGCAGCCGGCTTCAAACTAAGGATACTTCAAGGGTGTACCCCACCACAGGGTCAGTCTGCATCTGCCGAAGGCCCACCTGCCTGGTGGAAGAGATGATCATTCGTGCCAAGCCGAGGCTTCCGCTGCAGAATCAAAAAACTGTACCCTGTCCCCTGCTACTATTCGGAGTTTGGCAGGATACAACATGGCATAGTTGGCCCTCAGGCGCTGTAGTCGCTTCTTCACCTCCCCAAATTTAGCCCTGCGTCTCTGCACCTCCGCCGAGAAATCTGGGTAGAAGGATACTCTCACTCCATTAAACTGGATGTTGCGTTTTTCTCTAGCCAGTCGCAGGATAACCTCGTCTTTAAAGTTAAGGAGTTTGGCAAGCATGGTGCGGGGCGGATTTCCTAGAGGCAATGGTCTAGGTGGCACCCTGTGTGCTCGTTCTAGAGTAGAAGGGGGTAAAGACATCTTTGCCAAATATCTCTAGCAGCCAGCTCTCCACAAACGCAGTGGGGTCTCTGCCTTCCGTTTTTTCCAGGAGACCCACTATGCGGACATTGCTCCTTCTCAAACGGTTCTCAATGCCCTAATTTCTAAGTTCATTGGCAGTAGCAATCCTGGCAGTGACCTGCATATCTCTGATTAGGGGGGCCATCCTGTCTTCCACTTCACTGACCCGACCCTCCACCGCAGTGGTGCGTTCCCTGATCTTCTGGATATCATGGCGGATCAGTCCCACCTCCTCCTTCATCCCTCCAAAGTGCACCTGCAGGGTTTCCACTGAGACCGTGCATTTATTTACAGCGCTAAGGATTTCTGCCAGGGTAGGTTGTTCAATGTCCCCCTCATCCTCCTCCTCTGCCATGTCTGGTGAGGGCTGGTCTGAGGCCTGCTGCAGTGACTGCATGGAGGATTCCTGTGTGCTGTGTGCGGAGGATGGCTGGAGTAGCTTCCAGGTCCTCTTCAGCAGAACGCCCCCCACACTTTTCAGTTTGTGTGTAATAAACCATATCTTTAGGGCCGTCTTTCCCCTGTGCTTTGGGGGTTTTAGGTGCTTGCTTACCCGAATCCTTCTTGTCCCCTCGTGGACGCTGCAGCGCCGCGGCGCCATTTTGGCTGTCCTGCATCTCGTCCCCCTTCTGCTGCTTACGTGTCAGCATGCCGGTTTTACGCCCCCCCGTTCTAGAATGTTTTAACATTTAACATTCTACCTAGGTCTTCTCCTGCAAGCAGGGACATATACCACACGTTCAGTGATTAAGAGCCGCCGTGTCGGTCCATGGATGTCAGAGAAATGGCTTTTACAGTGAGTACAAAAAATCCTATTTTCTCTCATCGTCCATGGACTGACACCGCTGGATACTGTAAACGTGTGGGTATATGTCCCTGCTCGCAGGAGAAGATCTAGGCAGAATGTTAGATGTTAGAAACATACATTCTAGAACAAGCCAGAGCTGAACAGCCCCGCCCAGGGGGGTGGTCCCTCAGGACATTACCCTCCCACCTGCAGCCTCAGCCTAGCAGGAGAAGATGTGGCTCTCTCAGGAGCCAGTCTCCTGGAAGATTTTACTTTTAAATTTTATTCCTTGGGGAATTTTATTTTATTTTTGAGACCTTCAATCATCTGTCTGCTGGGCAACAGGTTGGGTACACTGGTATCCTCGTAGTCTTCCCTGTCCGACCATCGAGCATGCTGATCCTCGCCTTGTGTGCGTAAGACTCAGTTCACGACATGCCCCATGACTCCAGGGGTGGCCGGGTTGCTTTTATGCTCCCGCGGTCCTCTCAAGATTGAACAGTACCTGACTGACCTGAATCTTTTGCGGTGGACCGGGCCGACAGCTACGCAGTACTGCTCTGTGATAGGTCTGTCTGAAACAAGCCAGTGGGTCCCTGAAAGGGATGGGTAAGTAGTCTCTCCTGCTGCAGGTGAGTACTTGTTGGCTGTGTTTCTTTATATGGGGGGGTTTCTCCCTGTCTTCCCCCTGTTATGCTGCTCTTTGCACCCTGTACTGGTGCTGTGGGGGTGCTTGGGGGTCACTCTGGCCTGGCTGGGGGCGCACATGTCTGTTAGTGGAAGAGGAGCAGTGTTCTGGTGTGTGAGGTGGGGACTTATTGTGTGCGCCATTAGCGCTGTTTTTTTTAAAATGCGCTCGGCGGCCATCTTGGTTCAATGGCGCAGTTATATCTGTGGCCGGCGGCCATTTTCTTGTAGCCGCATGCTTTTACTTTAGGTTTTGGGCTCTAGCAGCAGCGCTGCGGCTCGAATCTCCTCACAATCTCCTCACAGATTCTTCACTCCCCTCAGGCTTAACAGCGCGGTTTCCTCAGCAGAACTGAGCGGTTCTTAAAGGTTGGCGAGTCCTCCGGGTATCCCCTCCTCAGCCTCAGCGTAGCCAGTGGGTGGACTGTATATTCACTGTAGTAGTGTATAAGGTCTCAGAGGGTGGCGTTATGGAGTCTGATACACCTGCTTCTCCACACTTGCCTGAGGCAACTGGCAGTGCTCCTGCGGTCCTTATGGACCAGTTGTCGGCAGTCCTGGAATCATTCCTTGTCAGAATGGAAGCGGTGTGCGAGCGAAGGGAGCTGTAAGCCCACTCTCCCCACAAACTTCTTTAGTGAAGGAGTGCTCCGATTCAGATATGGGCCTAGCTACTGTCCTCAGGACCCTAGCTCTGAATATATTAATGTTTGTGAACAGGACATTCCCTTGTGAGGAAGACTCCAGTTCTGTGTCAGTGAATGACAGGGCGCTTGTAAGTGAACTCATTGATGATGTGAGGAACACTCACAAGCTGGATGCTGTGGCTGTGGTACCTCAGGCGGACGCTGTTTCCCTTGGTTCCTTCAAGCCTTGCTTTTACACAGCTTCCTCACACGCTGCGTCGAGAGCAGCATGGATGATATAGTGGTACACAGTGTTCAGCCCCCCCCCCCCCCCCGTATGTTTATTGCACATACTATACAACATACTATACGTGTTTACAGTATGGGTATACTGTTTGCGTGGGTTTCCTCCGGGTACTCCGGTTTCCCCCCACGCTCCAATGGAAATGCACAGCATAAACATATGCAATATGTTTATTCACATGCTATCATTCCTACACGGTATCTGTGTGCTGTCTGCGTGGGTTTCTTCCGGGTGTTCCGGTTTCCTCCCACGCGCTGACGGTATGTGCGCCTTTGGCCCTCTGCAAAGTTAAACATGTTCATATGTTTATCACGCATGCTATAATACCTACACGGTTCGTGTATGCAGTCTGTATGGGTTTCCTCCGGGTGCTCCGGTTCCCTCCCACAATCCATTGGTATGGGCGCTTTCGGCTCTATGCACAGCCTAAATTTGTGCGATTTGATATCCACATACTAACATACATACCCGGCATGTCTGTGCAGTCTGCGTGGGTTTCCTCTGGGTTTCCGCCCACACTACATGACATGTGTGCCTTTGGTGCAATACACGGTGTAAACATACACATTATGTTTATACACAACACTAAAAACACTAAGTAGTTGTATGTATTGCATTCTCTGGGTATGCATGGGGTCCTCCGGATACTTTGGTTCCTCCCACACGCCAACGGTGTGCGCGCCTTCGGTGCTATGCACACATAGGCTTGTGCAAAATGTTTATCACACATACTATAGTACCTACACGGTATGCGTATGCAGTCTGCGTGGGTTTCATCCGGGTGCTCCGGTTTCTCCCCCGCGCTCCAATGGTATGCGCATTTTCAGCGCTATGCACAGTATAAACATGTGCAATTTGTTTATTCGCAGGCTAACATACCTGCACGGTTGTGTACGCAATCTGCGTAGCTTGTTTCCGTCCAAGCCCCGATGTGCGCGCCTTCGTCGCTGGCACAGTATAAACGTGTTTAATATGTTTATCCACACATACTAAACTACATACGCCGTATGTGGTTGTATTATGCTCTTTGTGGCTGGGTGGGTTTCCTCCCACACTCTAATTTGTGCGTTTTGACGCATTACACAGTATAAACTATGTGTTTGTACAATCATCACTTATCTATGGGGTAGCTGCTGGATGGAGCATTGTCATAAGGATCCCTGGTATCGGGGGTACCACTTTCCACCTGCCTTCAGTGGTGATCAGAAGCGCTGGCTTGGACTGTGTTCGCCAGGCTGAGGTTAGCGTTACGCCCGTTAGTGGCTGCGTCTCTGGCGTTTCTGAAGCTCAACGACTGGGCAAAAGCCTCTGCTTCATCTATCAGTCGACTAGCAGGTGCACTGCAACTGCTTTAGCCTTTAGGGTCTCTGTGCCCAGGGTGGGTTTGCGCCACCTGTGGAGGCTGAGTTACTGGTCCTCTGACCGAGTTTCTAGGGAAGCTCTGTCAAGGTGCCTTTATTGGCCAACAGTTGAGGCACCCTGTAAACCGGAGCCTCTCTTCTCTGATACATTGCGGAGTCTCTGAGATTTTCATACATCTCGCTGTAGGACGGTCCTGTTGGCCGTGTGCATTGCAGGGGAAGGGTCCTTGCATCCGGAGGTGTTTCCACCTCCTTTACCGGAGGTGGGGCACCGGATGTGGACCTTATGACCTCTCGACTCACTCGCAAGGTGTCAAGATTCGTGGCCAGGTCCAGGGACCCCTCGGCAGACTCATCAGACGTGGGGGCAGTATCGCCTGATATATGCTTACCCTCCGCTACTGTTGTTGCCTCTACTGCTTCGCAGAGTAGGGGCTGAGGCCATTCCGGTGATCCTCATTGCTCCGGTAGCGGCGACATTGGTACGCCGATGTACTTCGGCTAGTCACAGACGTTCCTTGGTGACTGCTTTTTGGGGTGGACCTTTTGTCTCATGATCCCATACTTCATCCTGCATTACAGTCCTTGGCTTTAATGGCATGGCTGTTTAAAGCCAGGTACTGAGGGACCGAGGTCTCTCTAATTCGGTCATCTCATCTATGTTGTTGGCACGGGAATCTTCCTCCAGAAAGATATATCACCGTACCTGGAAGGCTTACATCGCTATGTGAGAGGAACCTGAGTGGCGTCCTTGGACGTATTCCGTTCTCAGGATTTTGCTGTTCTTACAGCGTAGTGTGACACAAAAGCTGGCCTTGCATACCATTTGAGGGTCGGATTTCGGCCTGGGCTGTCTTTTTCAACGACCGCTACCGGGCCATTCCTTGATTAGCACCTTTTGTGCAGGGGGTTCGCCATGTGATCCAACCTGTCAAGCCTCCTCTCCCTACTTGGGATCTGAATTGGATGCATCTCGGTTCTCCAAGAACATCCCTTTGAGAATATCAAAGATTCCTCTCTTGACCTTGTCCCAGAAGGTGGCCTTAGTGGCCATTACTTTGGTTAGACGGGTGTCTGAGTTGGTGGCCTTGTCCTGCAACTCGCCTTGCTTAGTCCTCCATAAGGATATGGCGGTGTTGCGCCCACGACTGTCCTTTTCAAAAGATGGTCTCGGCCTTTCACCTTAAGGAGGACATTGTTCTTCCATCCTTGTGTCCTCACCCATCGCATCCCTGAGAGTTTGCGCTTCATACATTAAGATGGGTACGAGCCTTACGGGTGTACCTGTCTGCTACTGTTAACATTCCGAAGTCTGACTCACTGTTTGTGTCTGTCTCTGGTCCAAAACGGGGCCGAGCGGTGTCGTCTGCCCCCGTCTTTAGGTGGATCAGGCAGACCGTCATACAGGCCTATGCCCTTAAGGGGCGGGCGCCTCCCTTTCCGGTTGCGGCGCATTCCACCAAGGCAATTGGTGCTTCCTGGGCTTCCGACATCAAGCGTCGGTTACACAAGTGTGCAAGGCGGCGACCACCTGGTCGTCCGTTCACACCCTTTGAAAATTCTGTAAGGTTGATGTGGCTGCATCTTCGGATGCTTCCTTCGGGCCGCAAAGTGTTGTAGGCCGCTGTTTAATGTTGCATCTCCTCAGTTGAGGGGCTTTGCTTGTTTGGAGTGAAGTTTGGTTGTTCCTTTACTACTGCTCCCACCCTTCTGATACTGCTTTGGGATGTCCCACACGTTTACAGTATCCAGCTGTGTCAGTCCATGGACGATAAGAGAAAATAGGATTTTTGTACTCACCGTAAAATCCGTTTCTCTGACGTCCATGGACTGACACACAGCACCCACCCTTCCTTTAAGGTTTGTACTGCTTTGTTACGAACTGAGTCTGCTATCTAGAGGTGGGAGGGTTATGTCCGGAGGGACCGCCCCCCTGGGCGGGGCTGTTCAGCTCTGGCTTGTTCTAGAATGTATGTTTCTAACATTCTGCCTAGATCGTCTCCTGCGAGCAGGGACATATACCCACACGTTTACAGTATCCAGCTGTGTCAGTCCATGGACGTCAGAGAAACTGATATTTTACGGTGAGTACAAAAATCCTATTTTTTTGTTGCTTACCTGTGTTTCTCCCTCCATGCTGTCGGCGGCCATTTTCTTGTGGTCCACGCCTGTATGGGTTTACCGCAGCTCGGCGGCCATTTTCTTGTGGTCCGCGCCCACTTTGGCCTCTGTCGACTGCTTAGCGGCCATTTTCTTGTGGTTCACGCCGTTCTTCAGTAAGGCAGCTCGGCGGCCATTTTGTGGAAGTCTTTGGCCTCTAGGGTGCATTCACCGGTGCACGATATACAGACACACGCTGACGGAGGATCAATCTGACACAGGCAGTTATGGGAGTCCATCACTGGCGGGAGCAGACGATCAGCAGTAACAGTAACCGTCCTAAGGGTGGTGAGTCCTCTGGGAGACCCTGCATCTCTGTAGCAGCTAGGAGGGTGGGCTGTGATACCTTGCCTGGAGTCCCTATGGGGGTCAGGCGTGTGGGTCAGCAGACGTTTTTTTTCCCCCCCTGAAACACCTGAGTTGGCAACTGGTGGCCCTGCTATATCAGTGGACGCTATGTCGGCGATCCTGGAGACCTTTTGTTGCCAAGGTGGAAACGGCGTGTGGGAACACGGGGGGTAGGAAGCGCTCCCTCCCCCCGCCATCTTCTGGGGATAATTCTGATGCAGAGCCTGGCACAGCTGTGGCTCATGGCCCTGATTCTGATGCATCAGCGACTGCGGACAGTGAGGATGACTCCAGGTCCGGGTCAGCACGCAAAAAGTCTTAGTATCTCTCACCGCAGTGCGGGTTACGCTGAAGTTGGGGAATTCTGTAACAATGACGGCGGTTCCCTTTTGGGTTTCGTAAGCCGGCCCGCACTGCCAAGGTGTTTCCTTGTATGTCTCATCTTGATAAACTTTTATACAAGGAGGGGTAAAAAAACACTTTAGGTTGTTTTTTTTTGGCCCCCAAAAATTTGGCGGTCCGTTAACCCTTTTAGGAGAGTTTCCTGAAAATATGGATCTCTCACCCGGTAGGGAACACCCTGTGTCCACTTAAACAAGTAACCACGAGTCCAGTGGAAGGGGCTCCTGTCTTCAAGGACCCTGCGGACAAGAAGGCTGAGGCAATCGCTCGCTATCTATAGTGGGCTCAGCCGTGCGTCCAGCAGTGACTGGGGCTTTGGTGTCTGACACCTACTAAGTGGGTAAATATGGTACCCCAGGGAGTAAAGACAATGGAAGCTCCTCCGGACGAGGTCGCTTTGGCCGACCAGTTGGTACAGGGCCTTAATTTTGTCTGCGAGTCAGACATGGATATTATCCCCGTGCTGTCCAGAGTCTCGATTTATGCGGTGATGTTACGCCACCTGGTTTGGCGAAAGTGCTGGTCTACGGACCAAAAAACTTCCAAGAAGGTCTTATTGGACCTGCCCTTAAGGGTGACAGTCTTTTTGGAGCCTCTCTGGATGACATCATTAAGGATGCCATTAGAGGTCGACCGATATGGGTTTTAATCTGGCCGATATTTAGAAATCGCGGCAGCCGATATATGATGCCGATTTTTTTTTTTTTTTCTTCGTTTTTTTCCCCTTCATCTCATAAAATCTAACAGTTGGGCCCCTTTCACACTGGGGTGTTTTTCAGGCACTTTTGGGCTAAAACTAGCACCTGTAAAAGTGGCTGCATAACGGCTCCCCTGCAGTCTCACACTGAGGTGGTGCGCTGGCAGGACGTTAAAAAAAAGTCCTGCAAGCAGCATCTTTGGAGCGGTGTATACCGCTCCTTCACCACTCCTGCCCATTGAAATTAATGGGCACTGCTGCCGAAGCGCCTGCAAAGCGCTTCTGCAGCGGTGCTACACTGGTGCATTTAACCTCTTCATCGGCTGCTAGCTGGGTTATAAGCGCCCCGCTAGCAGCTGAATAGCACCGCTAAAATGATGGTAAAGCGCCGCTAAAACTAGCGCCGTTTTACCGTCAACGCCTACCCGCTCCAGTGTAAAAGCAGAGTTCCGCCGGAAAAAAAAATATTAGAAGTCAGCAGCTACGAATACTGCAGCTGCTGACTTTTAATTATATGGACACTTATCTGTCCTGGGCACCCGCGATGTCGGCACACAAAGCCGATCTCTCCGTCGGCTCTCGGGTGCTGCTGCCGCCATCTTCGGTAAGGGAATCAGGAAGCAGGCACAAAAACGGGTAATAAAAATTTTTAGACTAAAAAAATAAATAAAAACGGCTAACTTTACTGTTTAGTTTTATTAAAAATTAAAGTGCGCAAATACCGTGTGACATAAAATATTGCAACAACCGCCATTTTATTCCCTAGGGTCTCTGCTAAAAAAAATATATATAATGTTTGGGGGTTCCAAGTGATTTTCCAGCAGAAAATACAGGATTTTTACTTGTAAGCTACAAGTGTCAGAAAAGATTTTGTCTTAAAATGGTTAAACTGAGAACTTCTACACACAGAGTTCAGTTCATTGATAAGAAGAAACATTGTATCTCTTTTCTCTCACTTGGCAGGCTGCCCAGAGACACATCCTCCACCTCCACAGGAAACTTCAGGCAACTTGCATTGACTTCTATGAAAGAAGTTATTTGCAAGTTGCGCTGAAGTTTTTTAAATCGGCTTTTTTTTCAGCACGATCGGCCGATGCCGATTAATTAAAAAGTGCCAAAAATCGGCCGATATCGGCCGGCCGTTATATCAGCCGACCTCTAGATGCCATAGGAGGGTAAGGGCTTGCTGCTCCCGCAATCCAAAAGGGGGCAAGGAGCCACGCCATAGGCTAGGGCTCTCTTTCACCGCGCACAAGCAGTTCTTTCGTCCGCCTCGTGCTGCAAGTTAACGACCCCAACTTGGACGATCTTTTTCTGAGGGCCACTTCAACTCAAATTTAGAGGTGAGCGTGTCTATAACCTGTCAGACCCTCCGATCCTTGGTTGGGTGCTGAACACTCAGAAGTCACTATCGGTGCCGTCTCAACTCTTAGTGTATCTAGGGTTGATTCTGGTATAAGTTTTTTCTTTAAAAAAAAGCCGATTTAAAAAACTTCAGCGCAACTTGCAAATAACTTCTTTCATAGAAGTCAATGCAAGTTGCCTGAAGTTTCCTGTGGCGGTGGAGGATGTGTCTCTGGGCAGCCTGCCAAGTGAGAGAAAAGAGATACAATGTTTCTTCTTATCAATGGCTTCTCGACTCAATCGGAAAGGAATTGAGGTTGTGGCCAGGTCAAGAGAACCATGGGAAAACACGACAGCTGCGTTGATGGCACCGTGGAGCCAGTACTGGCTAATCTATGCCTTTCCTCCTCTGAAGCTCCTTCATCTGCTTTGCAGACTGGAGGCAGAGAGGGTTCCAATGGTCCCAATTGCTCTGGATTGGCCTCGGCGTCCTTGGTAGCAGACGCCTTTTGGCATCTGCCGCTAAAGGACCTGCTGTCGCAAGGTCCAATACACCATCCTGTTTTTAAAGTCACTGGCTTAACGGCATGGCTTGAGAGCCAGGTGCTAAGAGACCGGGACCTGTCCGACTTGGTCTTCAGCAGGGAACGGGCCAAAAATGTTGCTTTAAGTACAATTAACGGACAGGTATCTGCCCTGGCTGTCCTTTTTCAACGACCCTTGGGCTCTCTCTCTCTCTCGTTTGTACACGGGGTTCGGCAGGCGGCCCGGTCCACCCTCCACTACCTCTTGTGGGGCTTGTGTAGCAGACGTCCTTTTGGCGTCTACCACTACAAGAGGACCTGCTGTCGCAGGGTCCCATTAGCCATCCTACTTAGTCAATGGCTTTAACGGTATGGCCTCTAGGTGCCTCAGAAACCACTATTTGAGAACATCAGGGGGTTCCCTTGTTGACACTTTTTCGGAAAGTGATCCTTTTGGTGGCTGTTATGCCAGTTAAGACAGGTTTTTATTAGCGGGCAGCCTTGTCATGCAAGCCTCCCTATCTGATCTTCCACAAGGATAAGGTGGTGCTGCGTCCGCAGCCTTCTTTTCTTCCTAAGGTCGTTTTTCGACTTTCCATCTCAAGGAAGACATTGTACTGCCATCCTTGTGTCCTCATCCGTCGAATCCTAAGGAGACGACGTTGTGTTTCTTGGACGCTGTCCGAGCTCTAAGAGCATCAAGCGTCTTTTTTCCTTTTTTCCCAGGTGTGTAAGGCAGCGAATTGGTTGCCCGTTCACACTTTCACTAGACTTTACCAGTTGATGTGTGTGCATCTTCGGATGCTTCTTTCGGCTGCAAGGTATTGCAGGCGGCTGTTTAGAGTTGCAGCTCCTCCTCCTCCGTTGAGGAGCTCTGTTTTATTTTTGGGTGAAGTTGTTTAAATGCTGTTTCCCACCCCTTGTTTTTGACACTGCTTTGGGACGTCCCACTTGTCAAGATTGAAGCTGTCCATGAATGAAAGAGTAAATAGGATTTTTGTACTCGCCGTAAAATCCTTTAATCTGAGTTCATGCACGGACACAGCACCCACCCCTCGCTTTTAAGTTTTGTACTGCTTTTTGACAAACTGATCTGCTTAGTGCAGGCTCAGGGGATATAGCCAGTAGGACCACCCCCTGGGTGGGGCTGTTCGGCTCTGAAGTTAACACTTTTATTGCCTAGTCACTCCTAAATGAAGGCTAATACCCACTTGTCAAGATTGAAGCTGCGTCCGTCCATGAACTCAGAGAAAAGGATTTTATGGTGAGTACAAAAATCCTATTTTGTATGCATTTAACCCAAAGAGTACTACGGCATTGTGGAGAGCTGGTAAATTCCAAGTTGGCCACCAATGGATGAACTCCAGAAATGTGAGGTACTGCTGGATTTTTTTTTCCCCCCTGATCTTCAAGACTCTTGTCGTTTTGTATGTATGGCTTGTGTCTTTTCTTTAAATTCTATAATGTTGTAATTTTCTTTTTAGGATGCAGTCATGCTTCACAGCTTTACTTTGCGACAGCAGCTACAGACCACACGTCAAGAACTTTCTCATGCCCTATACCAACATGATGCTGCTTGTCGTGTCATAGCACGTCTTACCAAAGAGGTAACAGCTGCCCGTGAAGGTAAATCCTATAATATATAATATAATATATATATATATATATATATATATATATATATATATATATATATATATATATATATATATATATATACATTTTTTTTTTTTTTTTCATGGTTTGGTAAGATCTGGTTTACAAACTATATACTGTAAACACATATGCAATGTGTATCTAAAGCAACTCAATTGTGCAACATTTGATGCTGGCTTATATGTATTGAACAAAGTAAAATTTTGACTGACGTGGAGAGTTAAATAGGGAGTTGTGCTTTTGATTACTTGGGGGTTGCTTGTGGTTAGAAGCTTTTTTGATATGTTTGCTATGACCTTTTAGACTTAATGCACCCTAGAAAGCTAAAAACTGCTTTAAAAATGCTGGGCACAAAATGCTAATACTTACCTGAGCCCTGTCTCTGTCCAGCGATGTCCTTGAGTCCCTCGGCTGTCTGGGACTCTTCTCGTGATTGGCTGAGAAACAGCAGTGCCGCCATTGGCTCCCGTGGCAGTCAGTTAGCCAATCGGGAGAGAGGGTGGGGCCGAACAGCAGCTCTGTGTCTGAATGGACACAAGAAGCTGCAGCTTGGCACCGTTGTCCCCCATAGCAAGCTGCTTGCTATGGGGGCAACCAAGCCGAGTCTTGGGACTCCCAGCCAATCGGGTCTCAGGACCCACTTCCTGTTCAGCCAAGAGGAGAAGCAACAACCCTGGCTCTTCCTTCGGCAAGCTGGAGCGAGGAGCAGCAGCAGCCCTACCCAGAATTCTCTTCATCTGCCTCCTAAGGTAAGGCCTCTGATCGCTGCCTTCTCGTCCATCTCGCATGTGGGGTGTGGCCTTTAGTGGGAGTGAGGGGGGCATGTTTGAGGCCCCCCAATTTTTAGCACTAGCCGCCACTGGATAGCAGAGAAATGGGGTCTCATAGACTTCAGATCTCTCCATAGAGGACCTATGCTTTTTAAAGCATCGCCTATGGATAATTTAACCACTTTCCTACAGGGCACTTTCACCCCCTTCCTGCCCAAGCCATTTTTCAGCTTTCAGCGCTGTCACACTTTGAATGACAATTGCGCAGTCATGCAACACTGTACCCAAATTAAATTTTTATAATTTTTTTCCCCACAAATAGAGCTTTCTTTTGGTGGTATTTGATCACCTCTGCGGTTTTTATTTCTTGCGCTATGAACAAAAGAGGGACAAGTTTGAAAAAACTATTTACTTTTTGCTATAATAAATATCCATTTATTTTTTATTTTTTTTTAAACACATTTTTTCCTCAGTTTAGGCAGATATGTATTCTACATATTTTTGGTATAAAAAATCGCCATAAATGTATATTGATTGGTTTGCGCAAAAGTTATAGCAGCTACAAAATAGGGGGTAGATTTATAGCATTTTTTTTTTTTTTTAATTTTTTTTTTTTTACTTATAATGGCGGCGATCAGCGATTTTTATCGTGGCTGCGATATTGTGGCGGACACATCGGACACTTTTGACACATTTTTGGGACCATTCTCATTTTATACAGCCACCCCAGCTATAAAAATGCATTGATTACGGTATAAATGTGACTGGCAGGGAAGGGGTTAACACTAGGGGGCGATTAAGGGGTTAAATGTGTTCCCTGGGAGTGATTCTTACTGTGGGGGGGAGGGTACTGACTGGGGGAGGTGACCGATGGTTTTCCCTATGTACAAGGGACACACCATCGGTCTCCTCTCCCTGACAGGACGTGGATTTGTGTGTTTACTGGGCAATCACAGGTGCCCAGCGGCCGTCGGGCATGCGCATCGCGCCCCCTAGTGGCTTCGGAAGGCGCAACGTCATATGACGTCCGCCCAGAACAACAGGGTCTTCCTCCCGCCGTCATTTGACGGCAGGCGGTGGACAAGTAGTTAATGTACCGTAGTTTGTTGATGTTCCACGGGCATGTGCAATTTTAAAGAGACCTTGGTATCTATTTACTTGCTGTAGCATAATCTTTTATGTTTTACCAAAAAGGTGTATTATGTTTTTGTGCACACAAAAAAAAAATTGCATTAAAAAAAATGCTGCACAAATATTTTCTCTTATCGTCCATGGACCGACGCAGCTCTCATACTGATTACATGTGGGTATATGTCCCTGCTCGCAGGAGAAGACCTAGGCAGAATGTTAGAGGTTAAAACATTCTAGAACAAGCCAGAGCTGAACAGCCCCACCCAGGGGGCGGTCCCTCTGGACATTACCCTTCCACCTGCAGCTAACGGCCTCAGTTTTTTTCTGCCTAGCAGAAGGAGAAGACATGACTCTCTCAAAAGCCAGTCTCCTGGAAGATTTTACTTTTTAAATTTTATTCCTTTGGGAATTGTATTTATTTTTGAGACCTTCAATCAACTGTCGGCTGGGCAACAGGTTGGGTACACTGGTATCCTCGTAGTCTTCCCTGTCCGACCATCGAGCGTGCTGATCCTCGCCTTGTGTGCGTGAGACTCAGTTCACGACATACCCCATGGCTCCAGGGGTGGCCGGGCTGCTTTCATGCTCCCGCGGTCCTCTCAAGATCGAACAGTACCTACTGTATCTTTCGCTGTGGACCGGGCCGACAGCTACGCAGTACGACTCTGTGATAGGTCTGTCTGAAACAAGCCAGTGGGTCCCTCTATTGGCACCGGGGGTGTTCTCCAAGGTGCTTGCGGGACGGGTAAGTAGTCTCTCCTGCTGCAAGGTGAGTACATGCTGGCTGTGTTTCTGTGTGTGGGGGGTTCTCCCTGTCTCTCCCCCCTGTTATGCTGCTCTCTGTACCCTGTTGTGCTGTGTGGGGATGCTTGGGGGGTCATTCTGCCCTGGGGGGGCCGCTCCATGACTTATTTTGCTTGGGAAGTGTTCTGGGGGACTGGCTGTGTTTTTTTTCTGTGCGCCATTGGCGCGGTGTTTTATTTTAAAAAGTGCGTCATTGGCGGCCATTTTGCTGGGGCTTAATACACAGTTATACTGGTGCCTGGCGGCCATTTTCTTGTAGCCGCGGCATTTTTTGTTTCGTTTTCAGCCTCTAGCAGCGCTGCTGAACGGCGCGAAATGCACACATCCTCACAGATTCTTCGCCTCAGGCTGCACCCGCACTACAGCGCGACTCATACAGCGCGGCTCATACAGCGGTACCGAGCGGTCCCTAGGGGTGGTGAGTACTCCAGGTATCACCTCCTCAGCCCCAGCACGGCCTGTGGGTGGGCTGTATTCACTGTAATGGTGAATAAGGTCTCAGAGGGTAGCAATATTGGAGTCTGGTTCACCTGTTTCTTCACACTGTTAGAGACAACTGGCAGTGCTCCTGCACCTGCGGTCCTTAGGGACCAGTTGTTGGCAGTCCTGGTATCATTAATCTGACCAGGAGGAAGCAGTGTGTGAGCGCAAGGGAGCAGAAAAGCCCCGCTCCCCACTTTTTTTCCACCCAAAAAAAAAATGGGTTGTGCACTGATTCAGATATGGGCCTAGCCACTACCGCTCAGGACCCTAGCTCTGAATATATTTGATGGTTTTGAACAGGACATTCCTGGCGAGGAAGACTCCAGTTCTGTGTCAGTAAATGACAGGGCGCTTGTTTTGTGAACTCATTGATGCAGTGAGGGACACTCGCAAGCTAAATGCTGCGGATGTAGAACCTCAGGTGGACAGTCTCCTCTGGTTCCTTAGGGCCAGGCCTTCTAAAGTTTTTTTTCCCGTATGTTCCTTTCTTTGACCAGCTCATTGATAAGGTCAGGGGAAAAAGCCGCAGAAGACTTTTATGGTCCCGTGGTGTTTGTCTATCAGATACCCCTTGAAGATGCCCTACTTAAAACGTGGGCTTCTCCCCCAATGGTCGACATTGCAGTCGCCCGGTTAAACAAGGCCACCATTCTCCCGGTGGAGGGGACTCCTGCATTTAAGGACCCCACTCACAGGAGGTCGGAAGTGGTGAGTAGAACCATGTTAGCCTTGTTGGGGTCCGCCCTACAGCTTGTGGTAGCAGCGACCCTTGTGTCTCCAACACTTACGGGATGGGCAAAAAATGTTTGCACCAAACTGTACAGAAGCATGATCTTCTTCCAGACACTATTGCTCTGGCCCGCAGATGATGCAGGGCCGGGTTTATGTTGCGACGCCACGTTTGACGCGGCCCCTTATAACTCAATGCCTCTGTCTTGATGGTGGTATTGCGTTGTCTGATCTGGTTGAAATGCTGGTCTGCTGACCTAGCTTCTAAAAAGCCTCTGAAGGATTTACCATTTAAAGGTGGTAGGCTTTTCGGTGCTGCGCTGGATGACATTATCAAGGATGTCACGGGAGGTAAAAGCACTGTTCTTCCTCAAGCTAGCAAGGGTAAGGAGGTCGCCGTAAGCAGGGTCCTTCCTTTCCAGCAAAAAGGTTTTTTCCGTCACTCAACGGGGAGGCCCTCCCAGACTGACAGCGGTATGGCTGGTGGACACCTGCGCCCCTGGGTGCGTATGCCGATCAAGCCGGCTCCCTAGCCCGCCTCCGCGTGAAGTCTTGCCCCCACCCGACTCTGGGGTAGGGGGGAAGACTTTGCAGGTCCACGGATCAATGGACCTCCCGGATCTCCTACCGGTGGGTGTGCGAGGTGATCACCTCAGGTTACAGGATAGGTCCCGTTCCTAATACCAGACAGATTCTTCCCTCGAATCTTCCTCTCCTTCCTGCCCGTCGGGCGGCCCTATGGGGCCTATCCAGGTTGAGGTCCGGAGTGATTGTGCCGTTTCCGTCACAGGAGAGGTTTCAGGGATTCTACTCAAATTCGTTTGTCGTCCCAAAAAAGGGACGGGGGTTCGGCCTATCTTGGACCTCCAGGTCCTGAATGCCTTCGTGATGGTGCAAAAGTTCTGCAGGGAATCCATTCGCACGGTGGTCAGTACACTCCGTCAAGGGGATTTTTCTGGCGACCTTGGATGTCAGGGACGCCTTCTTTGCTTGTTACGATCTGCGCTTGCGATCGGCGAAGTCCACTATCAATTTGTGGCTCTTCCTTTCGGCCTAGCCTCGGCACCGAGGGTGTTCACCAAGGTGCTTGTGCCGGTACTAGCTTACTGAGATAGCAAGGCATTGGACGATCTTCTTCTCAGAGCAGGAAATGGCTCAGAATTAGAAGACAGGGTGACTATTGTTAGTCGGACCCTCAGGGTCTTCAGGTGGCTCCTACGCATTTAGGAGTCAGTCCGGGTCCCGACTCGAGATTTGAAGTATCTCAGTCTGATTCTGGACTCCTTGGAGGCAAAGGTATTCCTACCTCCGGGGAAGCTACTGACGCTTCAGTCTGCAGTGCGGATGCTGACATCCCAAAAAATGGTCGTCAATCCATTTTTGCATGGGAGTCCTGGGACTCACGGTGACCTCTTTTCGAGGCCGTTCTGTATGCCCAATCACACACCAGGGCATTGCAGAAGGAGATCTTGTTCCCTTGGGACAAATCCCCGTTGTCTTTGGATTTTCCGATCCAGGTGAGCCACCTGGTCAGGGCGTCTGACATGGTGGTTGGTGTCCCCGGCTCTTTGGTCCGGGAAGTCGTTCCTCACCGTCCAATGGACGGTCTTCACTATGGACGCCAGCCTGAAGGGCTGGGGTGTAGTCTGGTGAGTCCTGTTGGCCCAAGGGCTTGGACTCCGGACGAAGCCCGTTTGCCGAACGATGTTCTGGAAATACAGGCCATCAGACTGTGCCTCTCCTCGTGGTCTGAGAGATTGCAGGATCGCTCCATTAGGATCCAGTCGGACAAAGTCACAGTGGTGGCGTATGTCGACCATCAAGGGGGGACTCGGAGCTCAGCTGCGGCTTCTGAGGTCCCCCGTACCCTGAAGTGGGCTAAAAGAAGCGTGCCGGCTCTGTCGGCCGTTTACATTCCGGGCATAGAACTGGCGGACTATTTGAGTCGCCAGACGTTGGACCAGGGAGAGTGGTCCTTGCACCCGGAGGTATTTCAACTCCTTGCCACACAAACGGTGGGGAGGTGGTCCCGATGGCCTCTCGACTCAATCGCAAGTTGACGATTTGTGGCCAGATCCAGGTATCCTTGGGCAAATGCCTCAGAGGCGTCAGTGGCCCATGGGGTCATTATCACCTGATATACGTTTATCCTCCGCGGCAGTTGCTCCCTCGCCTGCTGCGCAGGGTGGCGACCCGAGGGAATTCTGGTGATCCTCATTGCTCCGGATTGACCTTGGCTTCACTGGTACACCGATCTGGTGCGCCTCGTCGCGGCCGTTCCCTGATGGTTGCCAATAAGGGAGGACTTTCTGTCTCAAAGTCATATATTTAATCCTGCCTTTACAGTCTCTGGCCTTGTAGGCAGGGCTGTTAAAAGCCAGGTGTTGAGAGACCGAGGTCTCTCGGACTCGGTCATTTTGTCCATATTAAGGACACGGAAGTCTTCCTCCAGAACTATCTCTGTGCCTGGAAAGCTTACATCGCCATGTGCGAAGAGCTGGGCTGACATCCTCGGACGTATTCCGTCCCTAAAATCCTGCGTTTCCTACAGCATGGAGTGGCCCAAAGGCTCGCTTTGAGTATCATTAAGGGTCAGATTTCGGCCTTGGCTGTCTTCTTTCGGCGACCACTAGCGGGTCATTCCTTGGTTGGCACCCTTGTGCAGGGGGTTCGCCATGGGCTCCCTCCTGTCAAGTCTCCTCTCCCCCAGTGGGATCGGAATTGGTACTCTCGGTTCTCCAGGAACCTCCTTTTCAGAATATCAGGGATATTCCCCTCTTCACTTTGTCTCAGAGGGTGGCCCTTTTTAGTGGCGATCACTTCTGTTAGACGAGTATCTGAATTGGCGACCTTGTACTGCAAGTCGCCATATTTAGTCATCCATAAGGATAAGGCAGTGTTGCATCCGCGACTTTCTCTTTGTCAAGGGTGATCTCGTCTTTTCACCTAAATGAGGACATTGTCCTCCCGTCCTAGTGTCCTCGCCCATCGCACAGAGAGTGTGCGCGGCACACTTTGAATGTGGTACTAGCCTTGCGGGTGTGCCTGTCTACTGCTTCTATTAGGAAGTCTACTCTCTGTTTGACTCTCTGGTCAGAAACAGGGCCAAGCGGCTTTGTCTGCCACCATTTTCTAGGTGGATCGGACAAAAACCGTCTTTCAAGCCTATGCTCTCATAGTGCGGGCGCCTCCCTTCCCGGTTACAGTGCATTCCACCAGGGCAATGGTGCTTCCTGGGTTTTCCGACATCAAGCGTCAGTTGCACAAGTGTGCAAGGCGGCGACCTGGTCGTCCGTTCATACCTTTTCAAAGTTCTACAAGGTTGAGGTGGCTGCATCTTCGGATGCTTCCTTCGGCCCCAAAGTGTTGCGGGCCGCTGTCTAATGTTGCAACTCCTCCGTTGAGGGGCTCTGCTGGTTTGGATTGAAGTTTTGGTTGTTCCTTACCTTTTTTGCTCCCACCCCTTCCTTATACTGCTTTGGGACGTCCCACATGTAATCAGTATGAGAGCTGCGTCGGTCCATGGACGATAAGAAAAAATAGGATTTTTGTACTCACCGTAAAATACGTTTCTCTGACGTCCATGGACCGACTCAGCACCCACCCTTCCTTTTAAGTTTGTACTGCTTTGTTAGGAACTGAGGCTGTTAGCTGCAGGTGGAAGGGTAATGTCCGGAGGGACCGCCCCCCTGGGCGGGGCTGTGCAGCTCTGGCTTGTTCTAGAATGTTTTAACCTCTAACATTCTGCCTAGGTCTTCTCCTGCGAGCAGGGACATATACCCACATGTAATCAGTATGAGAGCTGCGTCGGTCCATGGACGTCAGAGAAACGGATTTTACGGGGAGTACAAAAATCCTATTTTTTGCATCACCCGCCATTTTATTCTTCACGGTCTCTGCTTAAAATATATATATTTCTTTCGTTCATGAACGGACACAGCCTTAATCTTGACAAAGTGGGTATTAGCCTTCCTTTAGGAGTGACTAGGCAGAAAGTGTTAACTTCAAAGTTGAACAGCCCCGCCCAGGGGGTGGTCCTACTGACTATATCCTCTCAGCCTGCACTAAGCAGATCAGTTTTTTTCTGCCTAGCTAAGGAGAAGACATGGCTCCCTTCGGGACCATAGGCCTGGAGGTTTTTTATTCCAGATTGAAATTGTATTTTTATTTTTGTTCCTGTGATCTTTGATCAACTGCCGACTGGGTGACAGGCTGGATCCCAGGTCCTTGTAGTCCCCCCCAGTTTCGGCCATCGAGCGTGTGCCGACCATAGCTACGCGCTGAGTTGTCCACGACCTGCCAGTCGCTCTATGGATAGCCGGTGAGCTATACTCTCTAGGGCTTGCATCTGACCGGTCTATACGGCCGAGTCGCAGTAGCCTGGCTGACAGTCCTCTCCGTCACCATACGGAAGATGGTCTGTCTGGGATGTTTCCAGCACGATCCACCATGAAGGGTAAGTAGTAATCCCCTGCTAAGGCAGGAAGACAGAGCTGGGCATTCCTGGAGAGGTGAGTAAAGGGTTCTATCCTTCCCTTCTCCCTTCCCTTCCTCCCTAGGCTCTTTGAGCTAGCTGCTGGTTCACTTGGGGAGGGCTTCACCTGTGGGGAACTGTGCATGTACGTCCGCTAAATCATTGTTATAAGCTGCTTAAAGAGATTTACTTACCCGTGTGTCCTGCTCCATGCTGTCGGCGACCATTTTTGCTGTGATCCATGCTGTATTGCTCTATATGCACTGGCGGCCATGTTCTTGTGGCCGCGCTGTATTTGGCCTCTATCGACCGCTCGGCGGCCATGTTTTTGGGTATCCCTGTTGTGTTTACTTTCTATCTGCACTGGCGGCCATGTTCCTGTGGCCGCGCTGTTTGACCTCTAGCGGCGGCCTATTTCTTGTGATCCAGGCGGTGTTTGGTGAACTGCGCTCGGCGGCCATTTTTCCTGTGCTCCATGCTCTATTTACACCCGGTGGTCATGTTCTTGTGGCCCCCAGCGTTGTTTGGCCTCTATCTGCCGCTCGGCGGCCATTTTGCCATCGATAAACAGCGCAAACCGACACACGCTGCTGGGTCAGACTGACAAGGAAGCAGCTCTACTAGGTAGCGGACAGCAGCCGTACTCTGTTCCAGGGTGGTGAGTCCTCTGGGGGGGACCCTTGTCTCTGCTGCAGCTAGGAGGGTGGGTTACTGTACCTTGCCAGGGAGTCCCTGTGTCAGGCGTGTGGGTCAGCACGGCGTCGGAAGCAGACGCTTTTTCCCCTAAAACACCTGAGCTTGCAATGATGCCTTTATTACCAAGGTGGAGGCAGCGCGTGGGAACACGGGGGCTAGAAAGCGCCCCCGCCATCTTCTGGGGACAACTCAGATGCGGAGCCGAGTCCAGCTACAGCTTATGGCCTGGCTCTGATGTATCTGAGGATGCGGACCGAGATTGGTCGGACAGTCTCCGGATCAGCACGCGATAGGGCTCTGGTAAGTGACCTTATCACTGCAGTGCGAGATACTCTAAAGAGAGAAGCGCCGGTCCCTTTTGGGTTACGTAAGGCGACCCACACTGCTAAGGTGTTTCCTTGTGTGTCTTATATAGACAAACTTTTATATAAGGAGGGGGACAAACCACAGAAGGTTTTTTCAGTCCCCAAAAAATCTGATGGTACGTTACCCTCTTGAAGAGAGTTCTTGAAAAGATGGACCTCGCCCCGATAGGGAACCCTTCTATGTCCAGACTAAACAAGCTAGCCACCGTTCCGGTGGAAGGGGCTACTGCCTTCAAGGACCCTGTGGACAAGAAGGCTGAGGCGGTCACCCGCAACCTATACACGGTATTGGGTTCGGCTGTGTGCCCAACAATAGTTGGGGCCCTGGTGTCTCAGACCCTCGCTGAATGGGCAAGATGCTGCACAATGGGTTATAGGCACGCCAGTCTTCCCCGGACAGCCCTAGCTGACCAAATGGTACAAGGCCTAAAATTCTTTTATGAATCAGACTTGGACACATTTCCTCTGATGGCCAGAGCTTCTAGCTATGCGGTGGTGTTACGCCGTCTACTTTAGTTAAGATTTGTCTGCGGACCAATCTTCCAAGAAAGCCCTGATGGATTTGCTCTTTTTAGGGCGACAGACTGTTTTGGAGCATCCCTGGGGGACATTATTAAAGATGCCAGGAGGTAAGAGCATGCTGCTTCCACAATCCAAAAAAGGGTAACGAGCCACGCCGTTGGCTAGGGCCCTTCTTTACCGCAAACTAGCTGTTTTCTCTTCTCGTCCATGGACTGACACAGCTGGATACTGTAAACGTGTGGGTATATGTCCCTGCTCGCAGGAGAAGATCTAGGCAGAATGTTAGATTGCTAGAAACATACATTCTAGAACAAACCAGAGCTGAACAGCCCTGCCCAGGGGGGCGGTCCCTCCGGACATTACCCTCCCACCTGCAGCTAGCAGAAGAAGACGTGGCTCTCTCAGGAGCCAGTCTCCTGGAAGATTTTACTTTTAAATTTTATTCCTTTGGGAATTTTAATTTTATTTTTGAGACCTTCAATCATCTGTCGGCTGGGCAACAGGTTGGGTACACTGGTATCCTCGTAGTCTTCCCTGTCTGACCATCGAGCGTGCTGATCCTCGCCTTGTGTGCGTGAGACTCAGTTCACGACATGCCTCATGACTCCAGGGGTGGCCGGGTTGCTTTCATGCTTCCGCGGTCCTCTCAAGATTGAACAGTACCTGTCTGTATCTCTCGCGGTGGACCGGGCCGACAGCTAAGCAGTAGTGCTCTGTGGTGGGTCTGTCGGAAACAAGCCAGTGGGTCCCTGAAAGGGACGGGTAAGTAGTCTCTCCTGCTGCAGGTGAGTACATGCTGGCTGTGTTTCTTTTTATATGGGGTGTTTCTCCCTGTCTCCCCCCTGTTATGCTGCTCTCTGCTCCCTGTACTAGTGCTGTGCTTGGGGGGTGACTCTGGCCTGGCTGGGCGCTCATGTCTGTAGTGGGTTCTGGAGAGAGGGGCAGTTTTTCTGGTGTGTGAGGTGGTTATTGCGTGCACCATTAGCGCGCATTAGAGCTTTGAATTTCGCGTTCGGCGACCATCTTGGCGTGGGTCAATGGCGCAGTTATAGCTGCAGTCGGCGGCCATTTTCTTGTAGCCGCCACGCATTTACTTTCAGTTTCGGCCTCTAGTGGCCGCGCTGTGGCGCGAATCTCCTCACAGATTCTTCACTCTCCTCAGGCTCGCAGGACTGAGCGGTCCTTAAGGTTTGGTGAGTCCTCCGGGTATCGCCTCAGCGTAGTCAGTGGGTGGACTGTATATTCACTGTAAAGTGTATAAGGTCTCAGAGGGTGGTGTTATGGAGTCTGATACACCTGCTCTCCACACTTACCTGGGGCAACTGGCAGTGCTGCACAGTTGAACATGTTCATATGTTTCCTGCACCTGCGGTCCTTATGGACCAGTTGTCGGCAGTCCTGGAATCATTCCTTGTCAGAATGAAAGCGGTGTGCGAGCGAAAGGAGCTATAAACCCCCTCTCCCCACAAAAATCTTTTAGTGAAGGAGTGCTCTGATTCAGATATGGGCCTAGCTACTGTGCTCAGGACCCTAGCTCTGAATATTTAATGTTTATGAACGGGACATTCCCTTGTGAGGAAGACTCTAGTTCTGTGTCAGTGAATGACAGGACGCTTGTAAGTGAACTCATTGATGTGAGGAACACTCTCTCAAGCTGGGTGCTGTGGCTGAGGTACCTCAGGTGGACGCTATTTACATAGTTACATAGTTAGTCAGGTTGAAAAAGGACACAAGTCCATCCAGTTCAACCATAAAAAAAAAAAAAAATATCGTACAATCCCATACACCCAATTCTATACCCACAGTTGATCCAGAGGAAGGCAAAAAACCCCAGCAGAGCATGATCCAATTTGCTACAGCAAAAATTCCTTCCCGATCCCCCGAGATATTCCCCAGATCAACTTTACCTATAAATGTCAGTACCCAGTTATATTATGTACATTTAGGAAAGAATCCAGGCCCTTCTTAAAGCAATCTACTGAGCTGGCCAGAACCACCTCTGCAGGGAGTCTATTCCACATTTTCACAGCTCTTACTGTGAAGAAACCTTACCGTATTTGGAGGTGAAATCTCTTTTCATCTAGATGCAAAGAGTGCCCCCTTGTCCTTTGTGTTGACCGTAAAGTGAATAACTCAACACCAAGTTCACTATATGGACCCCTTATATATTTGTACATGTTGATCATATCCCCCCTTAATCTCCTCTTCTCAAGAGTGAATAAATTAAGTTCCTCTAATCTTTCCTCATAGCTGAGCTCCTCCATGCCTCTTATCAGTTTGGTTGCCCTTCTCTGCACTTTCTCCAGTTCCCCAATATCCTTTTTGAGAACTGGGGCCCAAAACTGAACTGCATATTCCAGATGAGGTCTTACTAATGATTTGAACATGGGGAAAATTCTCTCTCTCTCTCTCTCTCTCTCTCTCTCTCTCTCGACCATACCTCTCTTAATACAAGAAAGGACATTGCTCGCTTTGGAAACCGCAGCTTGGCATTGCATGCCATTATTGAGCTTTTGATCTACCAAAACCCCCAGATCCTTCTCCACTACGGATCCCCCCAGTTGTACTTCCCCTAGCATGTATGATGCAGTTAGCCCCCAAGTGCATACCTTTACATTTATCTAAATTTAATCCTCATCTGCCACATAGTCGCCCAATTAGACAGAGCATTGAGGTCGGCTTGTAAATTGGCGACTTCCTGTAAGGACGTTATTCCACTGCATAGCTTAGTGTCATCTGCAAAGACAGAAATGTTACTTTTGATCTCTGACCCAATATCATTTATAAAGATATTAAAAAGTAAGGGTCCCAGCACTGAATCTTGGGGTACACCACTGATAACCTTGGACCATTCAGAGTAAGAATCATTAACCACTACTCTCTGAATTCTTTATTTTAGCCAGTTTTCTATCCTTTTACAAACTGATATTTCCAATCCTGTAGCCTTTACCTTGCACATGAGCCGCGTGTGGGGAACTCTATCGAACGCTTTTGAAAATTCCAAGTATACCACGTCCACAGCCACCCCTCTGTCCAAGGTCTTACCTCTTCATAAAAAGAAATCGGGTTTGTCTGACAACTTGTCTTTTATGAATCCATGCTGTCTGTTGCTTAAATAGTTTTTTTTCCAGCAAGAACTCATCTATGTGGTCTTTTATTAATCTCTCCAGGATCTTCCCAACTATGGAAGTTAAACTATAACAGGTCTATAGTTACTTGTTAAAGACTTTGTTCCCTTTTTAAATATAGGCACCACATTGGCCCTGCGCGTATCCAGTGGTACTATTCCTGTCATTAATGAGTCCCTAAAAATTAAATACAATGGCTTTGAAATTACAGAGCTCAATTCTTTTAGGATCCGTGGATGTATGCCATCTGGTCCAGGTGCTTTATCCACCTTTATTCCATCTAAATATTTCTGGACCATATCACTTTTGAGCCATTGTGGATTTGGGGCTGTGTCACTACCACCCCCATTTTAGACATGAGCTCCCCCATGCTCCTTTTGTATACACAGAACTGAAGAAAGTATTTAATAAATTAGCCTTCTCTTTGTCCCCAGTCACCCACTCTAGATTATTTTGTAAAGGGCCTACATGCTCAGACTTGACCTTTTTACTATTAATATATTTGAATAATTTTTTGGGGTTTGTCCTACTATCTTTTGCAATCTGTCGTTCATTTTGAATTTTCGCATCCTTGATTTCCTTTTTACATATTCTCTTATTCTTTGTAACATTTAAATGACACTAGTGTTCCCTCATTTTTATATTTTTTAAAAGCTCTTTTCTTATAGTTTATAGCTTTTTTTTAACTTTGGCAGTGAGCCACATAGGTTTTATTTTTAGCCTTTTAAACTTATTGCCCATGGGAATATACTTTGCAGTGAGTTCACAAACAGTCTTTTTGAAGAATTCCCATTTCTGTTCTGTGCCCATTGATGCCAATGTTCCCTCCCAGTCTAAGTCCTGGAGAGCAGCCCTCATCCTTGGAAAATTTGCTCTCTTAAAATTAAGTGTTTTTATTTTTCCTGTATGTGATTTTTTGCTTACAACTTACACATCAAATGAAATCATGTTATGGTCACTGCTACCCAGGTGTTCCTTTATCTGAACATTAGTAATACGCTCTGCATGGTTTGAGATTACCAGGTCCAACAGAGCATCATTCCTAGTTGGGGCCTCAATAAACTGGACTATAAAATTGTCCTGCAATAGGTTTATGAATTTTTACCCATTAACTGTCCCAGCATTTCCATTACTGCAGTCAATTTCTGGGTGGTTAAAATCCCCCATTATTATCACCGTTGCAGCCCTTTCCATCTGTGCAAGGAGCTGATTCTCCAACTCTTCATTAACATTGTGTGGTCTATAACAAACTCGAATGATTAACTTTGAACTACACACATCTGTATGCAGTTCCACCCATAATGCTTCAGACTCATCCCACTCTCCATCCACCAGGTCCTCTTTCACACTCGCTTTGAGATCACTTCTCACATAGAGACAGACCCCTCCACCTTTTCCTTTTTACCCTGTCTTTCCGAAAGAGTGCATAGCCAGGAATATTAATAGCCCAGTCATGTGAGGAATGAAGCCAAGTTTCAGGAATACTGATTACATCATAGCTCTCCTCATGTACCAGAGCTTCCAACTCACCTATTTTGCTTGGCAGACTTCTGGCATTGGTGAACAGACACTTTAATGCATTAATATATTTTGACCGGTCACATACTAGCCTCTTGGGTGTTCCCAGATTGCAACTAGGACTTGCTACTATACTTACCTTCGGTTTATGTGCTTTAGTTGCCAACGTGCACCATGACAGCTGGGTCTTCCCCAGCCCCTCCCAGTAATCTGTCCAGCAGATCCGTGATGTTTCCCTTGGTTCCTTCAAGCTTTTCTTTTACACAGCTTCCTCACTGTTTTCCTCACACGCTGCGTCAAGAGCAGCATGGATGATACAATAGTACACAGTGTTTCCCTCCCCCTGGTCGGTGCAGCATGGTGGGGGGGGGGGCTTTATTCATTTATGTCTCTAGTCCTTGTGAGCCTTCTGTGTGATGTCCTGATGCAACAACCGGGTCTCTGCACTTGTGGTTTCCCGCCATTTCCTGGGGAACGCTCTGGGCTCTGACAGACACGGTCTGAGGATCAGAGGTTACCTGTTACCTGCATGCTGCTTCGGCAGCACAGTCAAACAGGTTGGAATGATACAGAGAAGATTATGCGCCATAATTTAAACTCATCCTATACCTCTACACTGCATACATTCACAGTGTATGTATGTGTTATTGGTCTCTGTGTCTGCGTGGGTGTACCCCCCCCCCCCCTCCAACGCTGTGTTTCAGTGCCATATATGATATATAAACGTACAAAATATGTTTATGCACGACTCCAGATACATTCACAGTATATATGTATTATACTCTCTGGGTCGGCGAGTGTTTTCGCCGGGGGCTCCGGTGTCCTCCCGCGCTCTCATGGTATGTGCGCTTCGGCTCTCTGCACAGTATAGACATGTTCAAATACGTTTATTGCACATACTATACATGTTTACAGTAGGGGTATACTGTTTGGGTGGGGTTCCTCCGGGTACTCCGGCTTCCCCCCACGCTCCAATGGAAATGCACAGCATAAACATGTGTAATATGTTCACATGCTATCATTCCTACACGGTATCTGTGTGCTGTCTGCGTGGGGTTATTCGGGGGGTTCCGGTTTCCTCCCACGCGCTGACGGTATGTGCGCCTTTGGCCTTCTGCATAGTTAAACATGTTCAATGTTTATCACGCATGCTATAATACCTACACGGTATGTGTATGCAGTCTGTGTGGGTTTCCTCCGGGTACACCGGTTCCCTCCTACACTCCATTGGTATGGGCGCTTCGGCACTATGCACAGTCTAAATTTCTGCGATTGGATATCCACATACTAACATACCTACCCGGTATGTCTGTGCAGTCTGCGTGGGTTTCCTCCGGGTCTCCACCCACGCTACATGACATGCGTGCCTTTGGTGTAATACACGGTGTAAACATACACATTATGTGTATACACAACACTAAATACATTCACAGTAGTTGTAGATATTGCATTCTCTGCGTGGGGTACTTCGGTTCCTCCCACGCGCCAACGGTGTGTGCACCTTCGGTGCTATGCACACATGGGCAAAATGTTTAGCACACATACTATAATACTTACACGGGTGCTCCGGTTTCTCCCCAGCGTTCCAATGGTGTGCGCATTTTCAGCGCTATTCACAGTATAAACATGTGCAATTTATTTATTCGCAGGCTAACATACCTACCCGGTTGTGTACGCAATCTGCGTGGCTGGTTTACGTCCAAGCCCCGATGATGTGCGCGCCTTCGTCGCTGGCACAGTATAAACGTGTTTTGATATGTATATCCACACATACTAAACTACATACGCTGTTATGTGGTTGTATTATGCTCTTTGTGGCTGGGTGGGTTTCCTCCCACACTCTTTGTGCGTTTTGACGCAATACATAGTATAAACTGTGTTTGTACAATCAGCACTTATCCGTGGGTAGCTGCTGGATGGAGCATTGTCACAAGGATCCCTGGTTTCAGGGGTACCACTTTCCACCTGCTTTCAGTGGTGATCAGAAGCGCTGGCTTGGACTGTGTTCGCCAGGCTGAGGTTAGCGTTACGCCGGTTAGTGGCTGCGTCTCTGGCGTTTTTGTAGCTCAATGACTGGGCAAAAGCCTCTGCTTCATCCATCAGTCGTCTAGCAGGTGCACTGCAACTGCTTTAGCCTTTAGGGTCTCTGTGCCTGGGGTGGGTTTGCGCCACCTGTGGAGGCTGAGGTACGAGTCTTCTGACAGAGTTTCTAGGTAAGTTCTGTCAAGTTGCCTTTATTGGCCAACAGTTGAGGCACCCTGTTCACCGGGGCCTCTCTTCTCAGATACATTGCGGAGTCTCTTTGGGATTTTCATAGGACCGTCTTGCAGCGAGATGTGTCGGCTGTGTGCATTGCAGGGGAAGGGTCCTTGCATCCGGAGTTGTTTCCACCTCTTTTACCGGAGGTGGGGCACCGGAAGTGGACCTTATGGCCTCTCGACTCACTCGCAAGGTGGCAAGATCGTGGCCATGTCCATGGACCCCTGGGCGGACGCGCCAGACGCCCGTGGGGGCAGTATCGCCTGATATATGCTTACCCTCCGCTACTGTTATTGCCTCGCCTGCACTGCAGAGTAGGGGCTGAGGCCGTTCCGGTGATCCTCATTGCTCCTGAACGGCGACATTGGTACGCCGATCTACTTAGGCTAGTCGCAGACGTTCCTTGGTGACTGCCTATTGGGGTGGACCTTCTGTCTCATGATCCCATACTTCATCCTGCTTTACAGTCCTTGGCTTTAATGGCATGGCTGTTTAAAGCCAGGTGCTGAAGGACCGAGTTCTGTCGTATTCGGTCATCTCTTCTATGTTGTTGACACGGGAATCTTCCTCCAGAAAGAAATATCATCGTACCTGGAAGGCTTACATCGCTATGTGCGAGGAACTTTAGTGGCGTCCTCGGATGTATTCCGTTCCCAGGATTTTGCTGTTCTTACAGCGTGGTGTGACCCAAAAGCTGGCCTTGCATACCTTTTTTTTGAGGGTCGGATTTCGGCCCGGGCTGTCTTTTTCAACGACCGCTACCGGGCCATTCCTTGATTAGCACCTTTTGTGCAGGGGGTTCGCCATGCGATTCCCCCCTGTCAAGCCTCCTCTCCCTACTTGGGATCTGAATTGGATGCATCTCGGTTCTCCAAGAACATCCCTTTGAGAATATCAGAGAGATTCCTCTCTTGACCTTGTCCCGGAAGGTGGCCTTCTTAGTGGCCTTTGCTTTGGTTAGACGGGTGTCTGAGTTGGCGGCCTTGTCCTGCAAGTTGCCTTACTTGGTCCTCTATAAGGATATGGCGGCATTGCGCCCACGGCCGTCCTTCCTTTCAAAAGATGGTCTCAGCATTTCACCTTAAGAAGGACATTGTTCTTCCGTCCTTGTGTCCTCACCCATCGTATCCCTGAGAGTTTGCGCTTCATACATTAAGATGGGTACAAGCCTTACGGGTGTACCTGCCTGCTACTGTTTCCATTCGGAAGTCTGTGACTGGTCCAAAACAGGGCCGAGCGGTGTCGTCTGCCACCGTCTCTAGGTGGATCAGGCAGACCGTCATACAGGCCTATAACCTTAAGGGGCGGGCGCCTCCCTTTCCGGTTGCGGTGCATTCCACTAAGGCAATTGGTGGTTCCTGGGCCTTCCGACATCAAGCGTCGGTTGCACAAGTGTGCTAGGTGGCGACCTGGTCGTCCATTCATACCTTTTCAAAATTTTATAAGGTTGATGTAGCTGCATCTTTGGATGCTTCCTTCGGCCGCAAAGTGTTGCAGGCCGCTGTTTAATGTTGCATCTCCTCAGTTGAGGAGCTCTGCTTGTTTGGAGTGAAGTTTTGGTTGTTCCTTTACTACTGCTCCCACTCTTCTGATACTTCTTTGGGATGTCCCACACATTTACAGTATCCAGCTGTGTCAGTCCATGGACGATGAGAGAAAATAGTATTTTTGTACTCACCGTAAAATCCATTTCTCTGACGTCCATGGACTGACACAGCACCCACCCTTCCTTTTTAAGGTTTGTACCGCTTTGTTACGAACTGAGGCTGCTAGCTGCAGGTGGGAGGGTAATGTCCGGAGGGCGGTCCGGTGGTTCAGCTCTGGTTTGTTCTAGACTATATGTTTCTAACATTCTGCCTAGATCTTCTCCTCCGAGCAGGGACATATACCCACACGTTTACAGTATCCAGCTGTGTCAGTCCATGGACGTCAGAGAAATGGATTTTACGATGAGTACAAAAATCCTATTTTTTTGTCCGCCTAGTGCGGCAAAGAAACTATTGCGGGCCGATAAAGCGCCTGCTGAGGGACAGAAGCGTCCCTGGTTTCGCAAGCCCAACAAACCTGCGGACCTGTGGGTTTGCAAAGTAGTTTCCTTGGGGTACAAGATAGAGTTCTTGCCCTCCGGACAGATTTTAATTTTTCCCTTCAACCGCCAGCTTCAGCCAATTCATGGGGAAGCCCTCGATGGGGCGATTTAAGACCTGCGGATACGCATTGGGATAATTCCTGTTTTCCGTACAGGAACGGCTTTCAGGGGGTTTCTTACTCAGACCTGTTTGTAGTACCAAGAAGGAGGGGGTTCGCGCAATCTTGGATTTCAGGCCCCTCAATTGCTTTGTGAAGGTACAAAGATCCCAGAGGGAGTTGGTTCACTCTGTTGTCGCCATCCTTCATCCGGGGGATTTCTGGCATCCTTGGCAAGGACGCATACTTGCAGGTCCCCAGATGCACCAGGCATCAGATGTCTGCGCTTTGCGATTCTGGCCAAGACAGCGTGGCATCGCTATCATGGACTACTTGGACGATATTCTTCTGAGGGCCACGTCAAGCTCAGAATTAAAGGTGAGCGTGTCTATATAAACTGTTAGACCCTCCGTTACTTTGGTTGGGTGCTGAACACTCAGAAGTCAGTATTGGTACCGACTCAACTCCTATTATATCTGGGGTTGATTTTGGACTCCCCAGAGGCAAAAAGTTTTTTCCCTATGGGAAAGTTGCAGATCCTTCGGCCTGTGGTGCGGCAGTTGACGTCCCCAGGATGGTCGTCACGCCGCTTTTTACAGGCGAGTCCTGAGCCTCATGGTAACCTTCTTCGAGACGGTACCATATGCGCAATTTCACACGCAAGTGCGACAGAAGGTATTCTTTCCAGATGGGACAAGTGCCCATCGTCCCTGGATTGTCAAATCCGGGTGCGCCACCTAGTTAGGACCTCCCTAGTTGGTGGTCTCCGGCGGAATCCCGCTTGCCGATCAATGTCCTGGAACTTTAGGCAATCAGGCTGTGCCTCTCCATAGACAGGGGCGTCCAGTCAGGATCCAGTCGGACTCCACCGCCGTGGTGTTGTCCGAATGTCAACCATCAAGGAGGAACAAGAAGCTCAGCTACAACATCGCAAGTCGCTCACACCCTAAGGTGGATAGAAAGGAGCGTACCGGCCCTGTCAGCCGTAGCCAGATGCCGGACCAAGGAGAATGGTCTCTACAACCGGAGGAGTTTCAGCTCCTTTGCCAAAGATGGGGCACGCCAAACGTAGATCTCCAGGCTTCTCGACTCATTCAGAAGGTATGAGGTTGTGGCCAGGTCAAGAGACCCATGGGCAGACGCAACAGATGTGTTGGTGGCACCGTCGAGTCAGTACCGGCTAATCTATGCCTTCCTTCCTCTAAAGCTCCTTCCTCATCTGCTTCACAGACTGGAGGATTCCAATGATCCCAATTTCTCTGGATTGGCCTTGGCGTCCTTGATACGCCGATCTAGTGCGTCTGGTAGCAGACGCCTCTTGGTGCCTACCGCTAAGAAAGGACCTTCTGTCGCAAGGTCCCATATGCCATCCTATTTTACAGTCACTTGCTTAACGGCATGGCTATTGAGAGCCAGGTGCTAGAGACCAGGGCCTGTCACTCTGTGATCTCTACCATGAGGAGTGCTCGGAAATTGTCCTCCAGAAGATTTATCATCGCACTTGGAAGACCTACATATCCATTTGGAGGAAAGGAGGGTGACATCTGCGTACTTATTTGGTTCCAGAGTCCTGCTGTTCTTACAGCGTGGGGCGGACCAAAAATGTTTAAGTACAATTAAGGGGCAGATATCTGTCTTTTTTTTTTCAATGACCCCTGGTGGCTCGCTCTTTAGTGAGAACGTTTGTACAGGGGGTTCGGCATGCGGCCCTCTAGTCTTGCCTCCGTGGGACTTGTATAGCAGACATCCCTTGGCGCTATGAGAGGACCTGCTGTCGCAAGGGCCCATACGCCATCCTGCTTTACAGTTGAGGGCTTTAACGGCATGGCCTCTAGGTGCCTCAAAAAACACAGTTCGAGAACATAAAGAGATTCCCTTGTTGACACTTTCTCAGAAAGTGGCCCTTTTGGTGGTTGTCAGTTAAGATGTGTTTCTGAGCTGGCAGCCTTGTCATGCAAGGCTCCCTATCTGATCTTCCACAAGGATAAGGTGATGCTGCGTCCACAGCCTTCTTTTCTTCCTAAGGTCGTTCGACCTTCCATCTCAAGGAATACATTGTACTGCCATCCTTGTGTCCTCATTCGTCGAATCCTAAGGAGCCGATAATGCATTCCTTAGACGTTGTCCGGAGTTCAGACTCACTGTTTGTTTCGGTGGCTGGTCCAAAGAAGGGCCCAGCGGTCTCGTCCGTCACCATCTCGAGGTTGATCCGACAGATCGTGATCAGGCTTACACCATAAAGGGTCGGGCGCCTCCCTGTTACGGCGCATTCGACAAGGGCAATAGGTGCCTCCTTGTCTTAACGGCATGGCCTCTCGGTGCTTCAGAAACCACTGTTTGAGAATATCGGAGAGATTCCCTTGTTGACACTTTCTCAGAAAGTGGTCCTTTTGGTGGCTGTTAAACCAGTTAAGATGGGTTTCTGAGCTGGCAGCCTTGTCATGCAAGACTCCCTATCTGATCTTCCACAAGGATAAGATGGTGCTGCGTCCGCAGCCGCCTTTTCGTCCTAATGTAGTTTCGACCTTCCATCTCAGGGAAGACATTGTACTGCCATCCTTGTGTCCTCATCCGTTGAATCCTAGGGAGACAACGGATTTCTTGGACGCTGTCCGAGCTCAGAGCGTCAAACGTCTGTTTCCCAGGTGTGTAAGGCGGCGACCTGGACGTCCGTTGACACTTTCACTAAACTTTACAAGTTGATGTGTGTGCATCTTCGGATGCTTCTTTCGGCCGAAATGCATTGCAGGCGGCGTTTTAGAGTTACAACTCCTCAGTTGAGGAGCACTGTTTTGTTTTGGGGTGAAGTTTTAATGCTGTTCCCACCCTTTGTTTTTGACACTGCTTTGGGAAGACCCACTTTGTCAAGATTAAGGCTGTGTCCGTCCGTGAACAAAAGAGAAAATAGGATTTACTCTTTCGTCCATGGACCGACACAGCTTCTCTATTGACAAAGTGGGTATTATCCGTTAATTAGGAGTGACTAGGCAGAAAAACTTGTAAAAAGTGTTGCCTCACACCTTCTACGGTACCGCCCAGGGGGCGGACCCTCTGGGTATACCCTCTCAGTCTGCACATCGCAGATCAGTTTTTTTCTGTCTAGCAAGGAGTAGGACATGGCTCCCTTCGGGCCCATTGGTCCGGGGAAAAAAGATATATATATATATATATATATATATATATATATATATATATTTTTATATATTTTTGCTACATTTGTTGTTTCCTGCGATCTTCGATCAACTGCCGACTGGGTGACAGGCTGGATCCTTGTAGTCTCCCCAGTTTCGGCCATCGAGCGTGTGCCGACCCTAGCTACGCACTGGGTTTTCCACGACATGCCCGTCGCTCCACGGGTGGCCGGTGAGCTTACGCTCCAGGGCCTGCATCGGACCGCTCAGCTTCGGCTGACCTTACGGCCGAGTCGCAGCAGCCTGGCCGGTGAGCTTGCGCTCCAAGGCTTGCATCGGACCGCTCAGCTTCGGCTGACCTTACGGCCGAGTCGCAGCAGCCTGTCCGGTGAGCGTCATGCTCCAGGGCATACATATGATCGTCCGTTCTGGGTCCAATCACAGCATGCCTGGCCAACCGTCACCTTCCGTGCGCGGACGATGATCTGTTTGGAATGTCTTCCAGCAGAATACATGCAGGATAGGTAAGTAAAACTCCCCTGCCTCGGCTGGGTGATTTAGCTGGACATTCCTGGAGAGATCAAGTAAGTGGTTGTGGCCCCTTTCTTCCCTCTCGCCCTGCCTTTCCCTCCTCCCTGGGCTTCTAGCTAAAGGTTGCTGGGTGCTGGGGGTCACCTAGGGGGTCCCACTGGAGCGGGGCTGGCTGTAACTAACATTTAAAAGAAATGTCATTTTTTCTTACCTGTGTTTGTGTCCTTCCTCCTCCATGCTGTCGGCGGCCATTTTGAGGTGGTCCATGCCAAGTTTGGCCTCTTGTGACTGCCCGGCGGCCATCTTCCTGTGGTTCGGCCACACCCACTGGCCCCTATCAGCTGATCGGCAGCCATGTTTGTCCACCCTGTATGCAGATATTGCCGTTCGGCGGCCATCTTTTTGTGGGCTATGGCTGCTTGACCTCTATCTTCTGTCGGCGGCCATTTTCTTAGAGCCCACATTATCTTCCATACAGACGTTTTTGGCAACCATTTTTGGAGAGCCTCCGGCCTCTAGGGTGCATTACACTGGCGCGAAAATTCACACAGGAAGTGCTGATAAAAGAAGCAGACTGACACAGCAGCAGCGGGACAGCATCACAGGCGCAGCATAGCAGTACCTATCCAGGGTGGTGAGTCCTCTGGGTGACCCGGCCTCTCTGCAGCACAGGAGGGTGGCCTATTGATATCTTGCCTGGAGCCCTGTGAGTGTCAGCGTGTGGTCAGCATGGCATCTGAGCCAGATGTCTTCTCCCCTGAAACAGCAGATTTAGCAGCTGGTGCCCCTGGGGTGTCTATGAACGCTATGACTGCAATCCTAGAGGCGTTTGCTGCCAGGGTGGAAGCAGCACACGGGAATACAGGGGGTAGTAAACGCCCCATCCCCTGCAAGCTTCTGGGGATAATTCTGGTGCAGAACCAGGTCCAGCTACGGCTCGGGGCCCAGATTCTGACGCATCAGAGACTGCAGACCGTGACCAGACAGTGAGAATGTCTCAAAGTCCAGGTCAGTACGCGAGACGGCTTTGGTATCTGACCTTATTACTGCAGTGCGGGATATGCTAAAATTGGAAAATACTGCAGAAGCAGCAGAGACTCCGGTCCACTTGGGTTTCATAGACCTGCCCGCACTGCTAAGGTGTTCCCTTGTGTGTCTTTTGATAAACTCTTATACAAGAAATGGGAGAACCCACTGAGGGTCTTTACAGCCCCAAAGAGGTTTGCGGTACGGTACCCCTTTTGAGGAGAGTTTTCTGAAGAAATGGACCTCTCCCCCTATAGTGGACCCTCCGGTGTCCAGACTTAATAGAGCCACCACAATTCCTGTAGAAGGGGCTCCTGTTTTCAAGGACCCTGTGGATAAGAAGGCTGAAGCACTCTCTTGCTACCTATACTCAGTGGTAGGCTCGGCAGTACGCCCGGCATTGGCGGGGGCCCTAGTGTCTCACACACTTACTGAATGGGCAAGATTGCTACTCCAGGGGTTAAGGAGCGAGATGCTCCTCCTGATGAGATAACTTTGGCCGACCTGTTGGTCCAGGGCCTTAGGTTTGTCTGTGAGTCAGACATGAATACTATTCCCCTGCTGTCTAAAACTTCGGTTTATGCAGTAGCAATACGCCGCCTGATCTGGCTAAAAGGCTGGTCTGCGGACCAGACTTCCAAGAAAGCCCTGTTGGATCTGCCTTTTAAGGGCGACAGACTTTTTGGGGCTTCTCTGGATGACATCATCAAGGATGCCACAGGAAGTAAAAGCACTTTGCTTCCCCAAATTAGCAAGGGTAAGGGGCCACGCCAAGGGCAAGGGCCCTCCTTTACTGCACACAAGTGTTTTTTTCGTCCCCCTAGGGCAGGGATATGCAATTAGCGGACCTCCAGCTGTTGCAAAACTACAAGTCCCATCATGCCTCTGCCTCTGGGTGTCATGCTTGCTGCTGTCAGAGTCTCGCTATGCCTCATGGGACTTGTAGTTTGGCAACAGCTGGAGGTCCGCTAATTGCATATCCCTGCCCTAGGGCGACAGGGAAAAGACCCCAGGCCGATAAAGCGCCTGCCCAAGGACAAAAGCGTCCCTGGTCCCGCATACCCAATAAGCCTGCGGACAAATTTGCGTCCGCATGAAGGTCCACCCCCACCCAGCTCTCGGGTGGGGAGACGTCTTCGCAAATTCGCGACTCAGTGGACAGCACTAATCTCCGACAGGTGGGTTTGCGAAGTAATCTCCTCAGGCTACAAGATAGAGTTTCTCTCTTGTCCACCGGACAGATTCAACACCTCCAATCTCCAGCTACTACCGACCCGTCGGGAGGCCGTGTATGGGGCGGTCCAGGGTCTACTGGAACGCGGGGTAGTTATTCCAGTTCCAGAACTGGAACGGGGTTTTTACTCAAATCTGTTCATTGTGCCGAAGAAGGAGGGGGTTCGTCCAAGCTTGGATCTCAGAGCCCTCAATTGCTTTGTGAAGGTACAAAGTTTTCGGATGGAGTCGGTTCGATCTGTAGTCACGGCTCTCCATCCGGGGGACTTTCTGGCCTCCTTGGACATCAAGGACGCATACCTGCATGTCCCCATATACTCCAGACACCAGAGGTTTCTGCGATTTGCTATCGGGAAGGACCACTACCAGTTTGTGGCCCTCCCTTTGGGCCTTGCCTCAGCACCCAGGACGTTCACCAAGGTGCTCGCTCCGATTCTGGCACTTCTAAGACAGCGGGGTATCGCTATCACAGGTTACTTGGACGACCTTCTGCTGAAGGCCCCTTCAAGCTCAGAATTAGAGGTAAGCGTGTCCATTACCTGTCAGACTCTTCGAGACTGTGGTTGGATACTAAACACGCAAAAGTCAGTATTGGTGCCCACTCAACGCCTAGTGTACCTGGGGTTGATTCTGGATTCCTCAGAGGCAAAGGTATTCCTCCCTGTGGAGAAGTTGCAGACCCTCCGGGCTGCAGTACGGCAGCTGACTTCCAGGAATTGGTCGTCACTCCGTTTTTGCATGCGAGTGTTGGGCCTCATGGTAGCCTCCTTCGAGGCGGTCCCATATGCTCAATACCACACTCGAGTGTTACAGAAGGAAGTTCTGTCCAGATGGAACAGATGCCCTTCATCTCTGGATTATCAAATCCGAGTGAGCCACCTAGTCAGGAGATCCCTGGTATGGTGGCTGACAGCACCGGCTCTAATGGCCGGGAAGTCATTTCTTCCGGTTTACTGGATAGTGATCACGACGGACGCCAGCCTTACAGGTTGGGGGGGAGTCTGGGGTGTCCAGTCGGCGCAAGGTCGCTGGACCCCAGAGGAAGCCCTCCTGCCGATCAATGTCCTGGAGATCCGGGCGATCAAGCTGTGCCTCTTCAAATGGTCTCAGAGACTGCAAGGGCGTCCAGTCAGGATCCAGTCAGACAACGCCACAGCAGTGGCATATGTCAATCATCAAGGAGGAACAAGAAGCTCAGCTGCAGCATCGGAGATCGCTCGCATCCTGAAGTGGGCAGAGAGGAGCGTACCGGCACTGTCGGCCGTGTACATTCCGGGTGTGGAAAACTGGCAGGCGGACTACCTGAGCCGCCAGATGCTGGACCAGGGAGAATGGTCCTTAGACCCGGAGGTGTTCCAACTCCTCTGCCAAAGATGGGGCACACCAGACGTAGATCTTCTGGCTTCCCGACTCAATCGGAAGGTATTGAGATTTGTGGCCCGGTCAAGAGACCCATGGGCAGACGCAACGGACGCGTTGGTAGCATCGTGGGGTCAGTATCGGCTAATCTATGCCTTCCCTCCCTTAAGGCTTCTTCCTCTTCTGCTCCGCAGAGTGGAGGCAGAGGGAATTCCAATGATCCTAATCGCTCCAGATTGGCCTCAGCGTCCTTGGTACGCCGATCTAGTACGTCTGGTAGAAGACGTCCCCTGGCGTCTACCACTACGGAAGGACCTGCTATCGCAAGGTCCCATATTCCATCCTGCTTTACAGTCATTGGCTTTAACGGCATGGCTGTTGAGAACCAGGTACTGAGAGACCGGGGCCTGTCAGACTCGGTAATCTCTACTATGAGAAGTGCTCGAAAACCATCCTCTAGGAAGGTCTATCACTGCACTTGGAGGGCCTACATCTCCATGTGTGAGGAAATGAAATGGTATCCGCGTACCGATTTGGTTTCCAGAATCCTGCTGTTTTTACAGCATGGGGTGGACCAAAGGCTTGCCCTAAGTACGATTAAGGGACAGATATCTGCCCTTGCTGTCTTTTTTCAGCGACCCCTGGCGACTCACTCTCTCGTGAGTACATTTGTGCAGGGGGTCCGACATGTGGCCCCTCCGGTCCTTCCCCGCTACCTTAGTGGGACTTGAACCTGGTCCTCTCGGTGCTTCAGAAGGCACCGTTTGAGAATATTAGAGATATTCCCCTGTTGACACTTTCTCAGAAAGTGGTCTTTTTGGTGGCTGTTACGTCAGTTAGACGAGTCTCTGAGCTGGCAGCCTTGTCCTGCAAGGCTCCCTATTTGATTTTCCACAAGGATAAGGTGGTGCTGCGGCCGCAGCCTTCCTTTCTTCCTAAGGTCGTTTCGGCTTTTCATCTCAACGAAGACATTGTACTTCCATCCTTGTGTCCTCAGCCGTCGAATCCTAAGGAGTCGGCGTTGCATTCCTTGGACGTTGTCCGAGCTTTGAGAGTATACCTATCTGCTACTTCCCTGTTCCGGAAGTCAGACTCACTGTTTGTTTCGGTGGCTGGTCCCAAGAAGGGCCAAGCAGTCTAATCGGCCACCATCTCTAGGTGGATCCGACAGATAGTAATCCAGGCTTACGCCTTAAAGGGTTAGGCGCCCCCCTTTCCTGTCACGGCGCATTCGACCAGGGCAATAGGTGCCTCTTGGGCTTTCCGACATCAAGCGTCTGTTTCCCAACTATGTAAAGCGGCGACTTGGTCGTCCGCTCACACTTTCACAAAATTCTACAAAGTTGATGTAGGTGCATCTTCGGATGCCTCTTTCGGCCGCAAGGTTTTGCAGGCGGCTGTTTAGAGTTGCAATTCCTCCGTTTTAGGAGTGCTGTTTTGTGTTTTGGGGTGAAGTTTGTTTTTATGCTGTTACCAACCCTCGTTTTTTCTCTGACACTGCTTTGGGACGTCCCACTTTGTCAATAGAGAAGCTGTGTCGGTCCATGGACGAAAAAGTAAATAGGATTTTTTACTCACCGTAAAATCCTTTTCTCTGAGTCCATGGACCGACACAGCACCCACCCCTCCTTTTAAGTTTGTACTGCTTTTTGACGAACTGATCTGCGATGTGCAGACTGAGAGGGTATACCCAGAGGGACCGCCCCCTGGGCGGTACTGTAGAAGGTGTGATGCAACACTTTTTACAAGTTTTTCTGCCTAGTCACTCCTAATTAACGGATAATACCCACTTTGTCAATAGAGAAGCTGTGTCGGTCCATGGACTCGGAGAAAAGGATTTTACGGTGAGTAAAAAATCCTATTTTTATACTCACCGTAAAATCCTTTTCTCTGAGTTCATGGACGGACACAGCACCCACCCCTCTTGAGTTTTTGTACTGCTTTTTGACAAATTGATCTGCTTAGTGCAGGCTGCGAGGATATAGTCAGTAGGACCGCCCCCTGGGCGGGGCTCTTTAGCTTTGAAGTTAACTATTTCTGCCTAGTCACTCCCAAAGGAAGACTAATACCCACTTTGTCAAGATTAAAGCTGTGTCCGTCCATGAACTCAGAGAATTTTTTTTTTTACGGGGAGTATAAAAATCCTATTTTTTTTTGTTGGTTCCAAGAAATTTTCTACCAAAATTCAGATTTTAACGTGTCATAATTGGCCTTGGGGTCAAGTGGTAAAGTGATTTCAGCCCATTGATTTCAATGCAAGTCGCATGAAGGGTTCCCTTTTGAGAGCCGTCTTAACTGATCCGACTTGTGGCATGCGAATTGTGCGCTGAGGGTCTTAAAGGAAAACCCTGCGCCAAAATTTTAAACGGCGTGGGGTCCCTCTAGAATCCAATTCAGACCCTTATTTGAGTATGCATGTCGGCAAAGGGGGGAACAAGCAAGTGTCCCCCCCCTCCTGGACCATACCAGGCAACATGCCCTTAACATGGGGGTAGGTGGGGGCAGGGGGGCTCTGCACCCCCCCACCCAAACGCACCATGTGGGCAAGGGCCACTTCCCGACAACTTTGGGCGGTGGTTGTGGGGTCTGCGGGCGGAAGGCTTTTCAGGATCTGGAAGCCCCCAGGTTCCGGCCCCCCGATGTGAACAAAAATTCGGTACAACGTACCCCTACCCATTCGCCAAAAAAGTGTAAAAAATAAATAAAAGTCCTTTATGGCACAACTGTGGGAGCTAACGTTGGGAGAAGAACCAGCAGGACAACCGGAGGAAGACATTGGCAACAGAGGGCAAAGAGCCTTTTGGCGTGGGGGTTCCCCTTAAAATCCATACCACGCCTTTGGGTGTGGGGGTTCCCTCAGATCCATACCAGACTCGGTCGGATCCCATTCATTGAAGTCGCATGGAAGTTGGACATGAAGTCGCAGGGCGATGTCGTGCAACTTCTGTATCGGACCAGTGTGAACAGAGCCTAAGTTTCAGGTGGATGACCAGGTGTTACATCACACCACACGTCTCACTTTACTGCCACTTCCTCCTAGAGCCCTTTTAAGGTACTCAGGCACTTCTTACCGCCCTGTCACTCTGGGGACTTTGTTACAGGACAGTCCACCTTAACTATTGCGCACCCTACTCCTTGAGTGCACCAAAAGAAAATGCCTGGCTATACTGGAAACCTGGCAAAAGAGAGCTGTGACAAACCCTCAAAGATTTGCTTTGCTGAAGGCCCACACAACACTGAGTGACGATTCCCTTGCACTGGAACATGAAATGATTTTAACCACTAGTCTCTGCATTTGATTCTATTTCAGTCATGCAATAGGTGGCCTACCTGACAAATACAGGATTTTCTGCTTCTACCACAATTCCTTCTACAACCATCTCTGTCCAGGGCTAAATAACACCACGCCCCTTCTCCAGCTTCTGTCTCTATCCGATTCAGATCCCAGTGTGATTGCCCTGAATGAGGCAGACACAGAAAGAAATGAGTAAGAGGCAGTGTTAGGAGGCTTATCCCACAATCGTTTACACCTGGATCTTTGTGCAACATACTTGCAAATGTTTATAAGCTTACTGCTGTTGTGTGCAAAAACCTAAGCATTGTAGAACTTTATTCCACCTTTTGGGTGGAAGTGGAAAAGGTGTTAAAAATTAACAAAACAAAACAGGGCACACTGGCCTAGTGCATTATGCATAAACAATGTTTATTTGGATTAAAACATGAAATATACTCAACATGTGAATTAAAATGGCTCATCAAGCTATTTGTCCATTGCCCAAAAGTCCTCAACTCGGCAGGCTCCCCATAGATTAGGGGAACCTCACAGGGATCCGAACTAGCTGATGCATTTTGAAAGATACCATCTTCATCAGAGCCAAGTTAACTGCATTCTATCAGTCCAATACTGTTGTGTGTTATAATTCTCGTTTGGGAAATTATTCTCAAACGTATAACGAGGAGTTTTTATCAATCAAATTTATTTTTAAAAGCATACACCAAGCGATATGAATACAGACTAAATAGGGAATATATTTTTTCCCAAGACATGTATTTACAATAAATGGATATGGTGACATAAAACACTCGCTAATGGGTTCTGCTAAGCAATATGAATGAAATGAAAGGATACATTTCTCCCAGTACATATAAAAACCATATGATATAAAATTATCAGACAAATGGCTACGATTTGCGTAGCCAACAGTTACTCTTCTGCAGTTGGAGTGAGTCAAAGTGCGTAAAATGTAAAACCTGGTTCGCTAAATATAGCGCAAAACAAACATGGTAAAAATTAGGAAAACAATAATAAAGAAAAAATCCTACGATGGTTGTTACAACATAGTCTAAATATGAGCACTCAATATTCAAATCAATGACAAAATCATAAACCTATTTAATAAAACATATTTACTCTTCCAAAATGGCTGCTGGCTCACAATGGTCGTAACCGGAGTCCCCTAAGATGGCTACCTTCCCCAAAATGGTGGCTGGTTAAGGAGGAGCTTACGTCCTTAAAGTTTGAGTATGAGGCGTGATGAGAAGTGTGTGATCCGAGCGTGTTAATGGCTTTCTATCTTGAACCTATATTCCGTTCTGGACATTAGGCTCTAGACTGTAAGCTCTAACGAGCAGGGCCCTCGGATCCCTCTGTATTGAATTGTATTGTGACTGTAATGTCTTCCCTGATGTTGTAAAGCGTTGCGCAAACTGTTAGCGCTATATAAATCCTGTATAATAATAAGTATCCCAGAAGGTGTAACTACTTTTTCCATTGGTTGAGGTGGAGAATAATTCACCTTCCTTGTTCAGGCATTGCCTCTTCTTTTTTTTTTTTTTTTGTGCTTCAATATCTTTATTGAGATTTTTCAGAGTAAGGAGTTTTACAAACATTAATATCGGGTGTATTCCATATCCTATAGATGTGATAATGGTAACAAAAGTACATGGTTAAACTTAAACATTGCAGACTTTAAAGAACAAATGGAGCTGGGCAAACAAAATGGATTAAGTACCGGGAATAAGCAACCCTGTGACAGTCTGCTGAATATGCCTCCAGTCCACCCATCCACCCCACTTGGGAACTGTGGTTGGATGGGGGCACGTCCAACCAGCTCCCAGTTGTTTATCCCTTCCCTTCCCTCCTCCAATTAGTGTATTAGTCAGAAAACAAATATTTGCATTTCATAATAACAATGATTTGTAAACTAGGTGAAACAATTTGAAGTCTGCGAGATGCAGAACAACTCATCTAAAACTTGTTTAGCTAAATAACCGTCAAAATGTAGTATTTATAACCAGCAGTGGTCTCTTCATTATTAATTTAAGTATAAATAAGGACCAAAACTGGGGAGCCTAGACCCCTTTGTGGTGAGAGAGATATGGGGAGGGGAGGTAGGCAATGTAATCCTGGACTATTGTATGCGTGAATGCGTTTGAAATCGCCTCATATGCAGGTTGCATTTAGGGAGTGCACATTTAATGGAGCCCGTCTAGAGGAATAACGAGAGTTCAGGGAAGAGGAAGGGTGTGTGTGTGTGTGTGTGTGTGTGTGTGTGTGTGCCTGCCCAGGTTTTGCAGAATTTGGTATGTCTCTCTGGCCTGCTGGACCAAGTCCTCCATTTCGGCAATCTTGCCTACTCGTTGGAGCCATTCAAAAATACTAGGGGGGTTCTGTCCTGCCAGTGAAGGGGGTATGCACATCTTGGTGGCATTGATGAGGTGAAGTCAATGATTTTCTGTAGGTTGACTGGGGTAGGGATGTGTGGTGAAGGAGAAATAGTACAGGTGTGTAATCTGGTGAGTAAGTTGTTGTTTTGGTGGTATACCTCCTTCCAGAAGGGTTGTTATTCCTGGTACTTTATCGATTTTGTTTGTCCCACCAAATATGGAGAAGTAAGCTATGTTGCATCTCCAGCAAAGTGGGGAGACGTTTGGGTAATAAGTTTATCTGGAGTCCTGTACCATCTATATTAAATTTTGAATCAATTTTCATGTGCGGAAACATTTGTCGATCCTTTATGAATGTGGGTGTAAATATGTTCCCAATTCTCTGATCTGGTCTACCGCTAGTTCCTCTTACCAGCGTTCGCTAATTTTGTTAACTTTAGGGTCGCAATCAGCAAACATAAGTGAGTAGAGATCTGAGATCAAGTGTCTTGGGGCTCTGATCTGAAAAGTGCTTCAAAATGGGTGCGATCTCTACACCATGTGGACAATGGTTTGTCGCTATTCAGAAAGTGCCTAATCTGTAGGTATTTGAAGAAAGGGATAAATTGGTCAGGGATCGAACACTGAATTGTAAAAGCTTGCCTTTTTCAAAAGTTTTCAGCCTGAATAGACATCTCTGGGATTCTATGGCATGTGGTGTGATATGGGGGGGGGGGGGGGGTCTGGGTTTACAGTCAATTGGGGGTCAAGGGGCCGGGGGAAGAAGAATGTTCAATTTTTTTACAGGCTGTCATAAATTTTTGTAGTGTAGGGCGAATAATAAGGTGGTTGGCACTCTCCTTTTGGGATTAGACTCAACTTGATCCATGGTAAATGACGAATTGGCAGTATGATTGAGTTTAATCCAGTCTTTGGTATTGGTGTGGATGTGCCAGTCTACCACTCTGGTCAGATGGCATGACCAATAGTACTTAAGTCTGTGGGGCCAATCCCCCCCTTTCAGTTTGTGAGTCACTAATCTATCCCAGCCCAGTCGAGAATGCTTGGAGAGCCGAATGAAGTTCCTGCAAATCTGTCTGTATGAGGAAAAGAATGGCGGGGGAATTTTAATTGACAAAGTTTGTAAGAGGTATAGGATTATTGGGAGGACATTCATCTTGATAATCAAAGGGTTAAATGTGATGGTGTTGTCTGGCAATCAAAGGGTTAAATGTGATGGTGTTGTCTGGCAATCAAAGGGTTAAATGTGATGGTGTGGCGGACAATCTGATGCTATCTGGGATTGACTCTGAGGCTAAAGCCATCTGAAGTCATCCATGACACTAATACAGTGACCTGTAAAAAAAATATATAAATATATACAGGGTATTTTAACGGAGTCAGACATGAAGGATGGAAGGGGGACATACTTTTTTATATTAAAGTAGTATTGAAGGCTCAGACTTTTTTGCATGGATATGTTCATTTTTAAATGCACAATACTGGTAATTTTTTACTTTAAATGTAATTGTAAACACTTATATTACCTCCAGTCTATCAGCCTCCAGCTTCCCTGGGTTCAGATGCAGATCTTTAAAGTGATTTTTAAACAACAAACTTGTCATTTACCTGCTCTGTGTAATGGTTTTGCACAGAGCAGCCCTGATTTTCCTCTTTTGGAGTCCCCCACTGGCACTTCTTGCCACTCCTGCCTTCAGAGTGCTTCTATAGCAAGCCGCAAGCTAAAAAAAAATCTGCCTTTTTAGAATCGCTCAGTTCCTTCTACTGCCCAGGACTACATGTCCCATGAGTCATTTCTGATATTTAAACAAATGTATTTTGTATGCAGACAAAGAACAAGTTGACAACTCTTTTCATAATCGATTATGTCGATTAGTTGTTTCAGCCCTACTCTGCATTGCTTGCTACAAAACTGAGGACTCACTGAGTGGGGTAGGGTTATAAGGCAGGCAACCAAGGGGGATGTGTCCTTTAAAATCTTGCCAATGCCCAGTCATCTGAAGGTGCCAGCCTATAACCCTTTGTGTGTGAATAAGTTGACTTGGTCTTTTATTGTACTTTAACCACTTGCAGCCCCCCCCCCCCAGCATCAAATGACGCAGGGGCAGTGCGGCTCTCGTTCTGGGTGAATGTTATGTCGTCGCCCAAAACGGGCACCGTTCTGCGCCGTGTTGCTAGGACACGGTGCGACCACGATCTCTGTGAAGAGCCGATGACGCGGCCCTTTAACCATGTGATCAGCTGTGTCCAATCACAGCTGGTCACATGGTAAATGCGGAAGTGCCGGTAATTGTCAGCGCGAGGCGATGAGGGGCAGAGTGTGGGGATACCAGGACAGGGCACTGATAATCGGTGCCCTGATTACAGTAAAGCCCCCCCAGTGACACCAATCCGTGCCCATCAGTGCTGCCTGTCAGTGCCGCATATTTGTGCCTCCTAACGGTGCACATGAGTGATGAAGAAAAAATATATTTCTCTTATCGTCCATGGATTGACACGGCTCTCATACTGTTTGTGTCGGTATATGTCCCTGAAGATCTAGGCAGAATGTTAGAGGTTACAAACATTCTAGAACAAAACCAGAGCTGAACAGCCCCGCCCAGGGGGGGCGGTCCCTCCGGACATAACCCTCCTACCTGCAGCCTCTGGTTTTTTTTTCTGCCTAGCAGAAGACGACGTGGTGCTCTCAGGAGCCAGTCTCCTGGAAGATTTTACTTTTTCAATTTTATTCCTTTGGGAATTTTATTTTATTTTTGAGACCTTCAATCAACTGTCGGCTGGGCAACAGGTTGGGTACACTGGTATCCTCGTAGTCTTCCCTGTCCGACCATCGAGCGTGCTGATCCTCGCCTTGTGTGCGTGAGACTCAGTTCACGAAATACTCCAGGGGTGGCCGGGTTGCTTTTATGCTCCTGCGGTCCTCACAAGATTGAACAGTACCTGTCTATCTTTTGCGGTGGACCGGGCCGACAGCTTTCAGTACTACTCTGTGATAGGTCTGTCTGAAACAAGCCAGTGGGTCCCTCTGGGATGGGTAAGTAGTCTCTCCTGCTGCAGGTGAGTACATGCTGGCTGTGTTTCTTTATCATGTCTCCCCCTTGTTTATGCTGCTCTCTGCACCCCTGTACTGGTGCTGTACTGTGTGGGGGTGCTTGGGGGTCACTCTGGCCTGGTGGGGGGCGCTCATGTCTGTTTTAATGGACTCTGGGAGAGGAGCAGTGTTCTGGTGTGCGAGTGTGGGGACTTCTTGCGTGCGCCATTAGCGCTGTATTCTGAATTTGAATAATAAGCTCGGCGGCCATCTTGCCGTGGTTCAATGGCGCTGTTATACATGCGGCCGGCGGCCATTTTTTGAAGCCGCGGCGGCTTCTGCCTCTAGCGGCGCTGCTGCGGCGCAAATCTCAGTCTCCTCACAGGATTCCTGCACACTCCTCCAAAGGCTTCACTCGCGCTGCTGCGCAGTTTCATACAGCGGAACTGAGCGGTCCTTAAGGGTTGGTGAGTCCTCCGGGTATCCCCTCCTCAGCCTCAGCGTAGCCAGTGGGTGGACTGTATTATTCACTGTTAGTGTCTAAAGGTCTCAGAGGGTGGCAGTATGGAGTCTGGTTCACCTGCTTCTCCACACTTGTCAAAGGCAACTGGCAGTGCTCCTGCGGTCCCTATGGACCAGTTGTCGGCAGTCCTGGAATCATTCCTTGTCAGAATGGAAGCAGTGTGCGAGCGCAAGGGAGCTGTAAAGCGCCCCCTCCCCACACATTCTCCTGTAGGGGAGTGCTCTGCCTCAGATATGGGCCTAGCTACTGCTGCTCAGGATTTTGATGTTTTTGGACAGGACATTCCTTGTGAGGAAGACCCCAGTTCTGAACCAGTAACTGACAGGGTGCTTGTAAGTGAACTCATTGATGCTGTGAGGGACACTCTCAAGCTGAATGTTGAGGCTGAGGAACCCCACGTGGAAGCGGTCTCCTTTTTGGTTCCTTTAAAGCCGTTTCTTCAAAAAAGGTTTTTCCATATGTGCCTTTTTTTGATACATTCATTGACCAAGTCTGGGATAAGCCGCAGAAGACTGACGGTCCCGCGACGCATAGCCTTAAGGTACCCCTTTGAGGAGGACCTGGTTAAGAAGTGGGCTCTCCCCCCCCCCCCCCCAGTGGTCGACCCCCCCGGTCGCCCGTTTGAATAAGGCTACCACGCTCCCAATGGAAGGGACTCCTGCATTTAAGGATCCCACTGACAAGAGGTCAGTAGTGGTGAGTAGAACTATGTTTACCTTATTGGGGTCTGCCTTATGCCCTATAGTGGCGGCGACACTTATGTCTCAGACACTCACAGGATGGGCAAAGATTTTGCACCAGACGGTACAGGAGCATAAACTCCCTCCTGAGACCATTGCCCTGGCTCACCAACTTGCGCAGGGTTTAGTCTGTGTGCGATGCTACTTTGGATGCGTCCCCTTTAATATCCGGGGCCTCTATCTCTGCTGTGGTGCTGCGTCGCCTTATCTGGCTGAAATGCTGGCCGGCCGACCTAGCTTCCAAAAATCTTTTGGCTGACTTGCCCTTTAAGGGCGGTAGACTGTTTGGGGCCGCCCTGGATGACATTATTAAGGTTGTCACAGGGAGTAAGAGCACCTTCCTTCCTCAGTCTATTAAGGGAAAGGAGCCCCACCGCAGGCCGTGCCCTTCCTTTCCGGCAAAACATTTTTTTCCGTCAGATTCCACGGGTAAGCCCGCCCAGACTGAAGAGTGCGGCTGGGGGACTAAGGCGTTCCTGGGTGCGTAAGCCTACCAAGCAAGCTCCCAAGCCCACCACTGCATGAAGTCTTGCCTCTGCCCGACTCTGGGGTGGGGGGATGTCTTTGCAGGTTCACGGTGCGGTGGATCTCTGACCGGTGGGTGTGCGAGGTGGTCACCTCGGGATACAGGATAGAGTTCCGCTCGTGGCCCCCAAACAGGTTCTTTCCCTCGAACCTCACTTTCCTTCCTGCCCGCCGAGATTTGCTCAGGTGCGGGGTAATTGTGCCGGTTCCGTCACAGGGGAGGTTTCTGGGGTTTTACTCAAACCTGTTTGTTGTCCCGAAGGACGGGGTCCGGGCAATCCTGGACCTCAAGGCCCTGAATGCCTATGTGAAGGTACTAAAATTCCGGATGGAATCCATTTGCACGGCGATTGCAACACTCCACCAAGGGGATTTTTTGGCATCCTTGGATATCAAGGACGCTTACTTGCACGTTCCAATCTGCGCAAGTCACCAGACGTTTCTGCGCTTTGCCATAAGAAGGGTAGAGATACCGCTCCAGGTAGTTGCAATCAGGCAATCAATGTCTCCTCGGAAACCATGGGTGCAGGCAATGCACGAAGCAAAAAATAGAATGAATGTATGGATAGCCGCACTCCAAAAACCGTTCAGGTAGCCTTTAATTAAAAAATGCAAAGCACTACAAGTCACAGCAGACAAAAATGGGGTACAACTGACATCTTTCGCACTGGGAACTAGTGACTAAGCACTAGTTCCCAGTGCGAAACATGTCAGTTGTACCCCCTTTTTGTCTATGACTTGTAGTGCTTTGCATTTTTTAATTAAAGGCTACCTGAACGGTTTTTGGAGTGCGGCTATCCATACATTCATTCTATTTTTTGCTGCGCTTTGCCATAGGCAAAGTCCACTATCAGTTCGTGGCTCTTCCCTTCGACCTAGCATCGGCACCACGGGTTTTCACCAAAGTGCTTGTCCCGGTTCTGGCTTTGCTGAGACAGCAAGGAATTGTTATCGTGGGCTATCTGGACGATCTCCTAAGAGCAGAAAATGGCTCAGAATTGGAGGAGAATGTGACAATAGTCAGTCAGACCCTCCGGGACTTCGGGTGGCTTCTGAACATGCAGTAGTCGGATCTGACTCAACAATTGGAGTATCTAAGTCTGATCCTGGATAATTCGGCAGCAAAGGTGTTTCTACCCTCAGAAGTTACTGACACTTCAGTCGGCAGTGCCGGTTCTGACGTCACGAAAATGGTCGTCAATTTGTTTATGCATGAGAATCCTGGGACTAATATTGGCCTCCTTCGAGGCGGTTCCGTATGCCCAAGCACACACTCGGGCGCTGCAGAAGGGAATTCTGTCTGTTTGGGACAAGTCCCCATTGTCATTGGATCTTCAGATCCAGGTGAGTCACTCTGTCAAGACGTCCCTGGCATGGTGGCTGAGATCCCCGACTCTTCAGGCCGGGAAGTCGTTCCTCCCCATACGGTGGTCACGACGGACGCCAGCCTGACGGGCTGGGGAGGAGTTTGGAGAATCCTGTCAGCTCAAAGGCTCTGGACTCAGGACGAATCTCGTCTACCAATCAACGTCAACGGGCGATCAGACGCGTGGTCGAAGAGGCTACAGGGCTGCTCGATCAGAATTCAGTCGGACAACGCCGTGGCGTATGTCAACCATCAGGAGGGGGGCACTCGGAGCTCGGCTGCGGCATCTGAGGTCTCCCACATCCTAAGGTGGGCGGAAAGAAGCATGCCGGCGCTGTCGGCCGTCTACATTCCGGGCGTAGAAAAATGGCAGGCGGACTATGTGAGTGGCCAGTCCCTGGACCAGGGGGAGTGGTCCTTGCATCCGGAGGTGTTTCAACTCCTTTGTCGGCGGTGGGGCACACCGGATGTGGACCTGATGGCATCTCGACTCAATCGCAAGGTGTCGATGTTTGTGGCCAGGTCCAGGGACCCCTGGGCGGATGCCTCGGATGCTTTGGTGGCCCCGTGGGGTCAGTATCGCTTGATGTATGCTTACCCTCCGCTGCAGCTGATTCCTCGTCTGCTGCGCAGGGTAGCGGCCGAGGGCATTCCGGTGATCCTCATTGCCTCGGATTGGCCTCGGCGTCACTGGTATGCTGATCTGGTATGTCTCATCGTGGACGTCCCTTGGCGACTGCCCTTGAGGGAGGACCTTCTGTCTCAAGGTCCTATCTTTCATCCTGCTTTACAGTCTCTGGCTTTAATGGCATGGCTATTGAGAGCCAGGTACTGAAGGACTGAGGCCTGTCGGATTCGGTGATTTCAACCATGCTTGGGGCACGGAAGTCTTCTTCTAGAAAGATCTATCACCGTACCTGGAGAGCTTACACCGCTATGTGCGAAGAGCTAGACTGGCGTCCACGGACGTACTCTGTCCCCAGAATCCTGCGGTTGCAGCGTAGTGTGGCCCAAAGGCTGGCTTTGAGCACAATTAAGGGTCAGATTTCGGCCTTGGCTGTTTTCTTTAACGACCCCTAGCAGGTCAATCCATAGTTAGCACTTTTGTGCAGGGGGTTCGCCATGTGGTTCCACCTGCCAAGCCTCTGCTCCCTCCTTGGGATCTGAACTTGGTGCTCTCTGTTCTAAAGGATCCTCCCTTTGAAAATATCAGATATTCCTCTTTTAACTTTGTCTCAAAAGGTGGTTTTCTTAGTGGCCCTCACTTCTGTTAGACGGGTGTCTGAGTTGGCGGCTCTGTCATGCAAGTCGCCTTACCTGGTCCTCCATAAGGATAAGGCGGCGTTGCGATCGTCTTTCCTTCCTAAGGTGGTTTTGGCTTTTCACCTTTAATGAGGACATTATCCTTCCGTCCTTGTGCCCTCACCCATCGCATCCTAGAGAGTTTGCGCTTCACAATTTGGATGTGGTGCGTGCCTTACGGGTATACCTGGCGGCTACTGCTTCTATTTGGAAGTCTGACTCACTGTTTGTGTCTGTCTCTGGTCCGTAACAGGGCCAAGCGGTGTCGTCTGCCACCATTTCTAGGTGGAACAGACAGACTGTTATACAGGCCTATGCCATTAAGGGGCGGGCGCCTCCCTTCCCGGTTACGGCGCATTCCACCAGGGCAATTGGTGCTTCCTGGACTTTCCGACATCAAGCGTCAGTTGCACAAGTGTGCAAGGCGGCGACCTGGTCGTACCTTCATACCTTTTCAAAATTCTATACGGTTGATGTGGCTGCATCTTCGGATGCTTCCTTCGGGCGCTAAGTGTTGCAGGCCGCTGTTTAATGTTGCAACTCCTCGGTTGAGGAGCTCTGCTGGTTTGGAGTGAAGTTTTGGTTGTTCCTTTACTATTTGCTCCCACCCTTTTCTTATACTGCTTTAGGACATCCCACACGTAAACAGTATGAGAGCTGTGTCAGTCCATGGACGATAAGAGAAAATAGGATTTTTGTACTCACTGTAAAATCCGTTTCGCTGACGTCCATGGACTGACACAGCACCCACCCTTCTTTTAAGGTTTGTACTGCTTTGTTATGAACGGAGGCTGCTAGCTACAGGTAGGAGGGCTATGTCCGGAGGGACCGCCCCCCTGGGCGGGGCTGTTCAGCTCTGGTTTTGTTCTAGAATGTTTCTAACATTCTGCCTAGATCTTCTCCTGCAAGCAGGGACATATACCCACACGTAAACAGTATGAGAAATGTGTCAGTCCATGGACGTCAGAGAAACTGATTTTACGGTGAATACAAAAATCCTATTTACAAAATTTACTGACAAACATTTTTTTTTTTTTTTTTACTAAAAAAAAAAAAAAAAACAGTATTTGATTAAATTCCACCAAAAGAAAGCTTGGTTTGTATTAAGAAAATTATTAAAAATGTAATTGGGTACAGTGTTGCATGACTGAGCAATTTTGTCATTCAAAGTACGACAGCGCTGAAAGCGGAAAAATGGCCTGGGCAGGAAGGAGGTGAAAGTGCCCTGTATTGAAGTGATTAAGATATGAAATTTTACAGGCAAGTCAAAATTCCTCTTTTTTTGGCATCTGTTACAGGACACAGTTCCCTACTCTCTGTTCTTTGTTTCACTTTGTTGCTTGCTGCAAAACTGTCTCTTGTTTGGAATGGTTATGCTAGGGCTGTCTTTAGAGCTTTGTTTGCCAGTGTTAAATCCTCTGAAGGGCATCATAGCATATGGTCTAAGACTAAAATCCTGTGTCCTGTAATAGTGTACTTAAAAAAAAAAAATGTCTTTACAGGAAAGTCAAATCCTATTTTCTACGCAAATATAAATTTGTTATAGTGTACCATAATTGAACAAATTCTGACTACATTAGTTTCCCATATTAACAATGTGTTTCTGTGTGACAGCTCTTGCTACACTCAAACCTCAGGCTGGTATTTCTGTACTCCAGGCCATACCTGCACCACAAGCAGGAGCAGCTGTAAGTATTATTATTATTGTATTGCTTGATATGCTATATATATATTTTTCCCTTCTTATTCATTATGTATTGTATGTCTTGACAGGGTAATGTCGAAGCAATGGAGCTTGGAGAACTCATAGGAATGTCAGCAGAAATTATACAGAAGGTTTGTTGAATGGTATACTACATAGAATTAAACTGAATTGCATAAAGAACTAAAAACCACTAATAAAAAAAAAAAACGATAAACCTAAATGACAATAAAAGCAAAGATAATATGCAGCTGGTCCATTCACTAGAGTTAGGCATCTTGACTTGGCGCACATGAGAGAGCGAGTCTTGCTACTGTTTTTAGGATACTAAGACACCTTCACTCTGGTGTGCCCACAACGCCCTGTAAAGGTTAGTTTTGCTATGTAGGATCAAGGATGCCTGTAGATTATTCACAGCTGCACAGTTTGTTTTTAAGTTAAATTATGCCCTTTCTATAGGTGTAGGCCTATACGCTCTATCTCTTGAAGCCTTTCCCAGTAGCTCTGAGGTTAGCTATGCTGCAAGAGGAAAGATGGTGGACCCTGCGTGCGTGGGTGTGTTATGGGGGTCCGCATTACCAACTGGAAGTGTCCTAACAGAGCAGGACAGGATGATGCCATCCCATCATCATCCAGGCTTCAGGAGCTATGTAAACAGCCTACTCCTGTAGTGAGGGCATTACAAGCATTTCCCACTTTTAAGTACATAATGGGACCAGAGCATGTATGTAAAACGAAAATGTACTTAAAGTGAAGCAATACCTTCTTTCGTTTCTGGGTGTCAGTGGTTTAAGAGGTGGGGGGAGGGGGGGGGTTTCAGGGGCTGTAGTCAGGGGGGATCAGGGCCTATGGTTGAGGGCCATGGGCTGTAGGGGGGGGGGGGGTGGGGCGGTCAGTTAGTGAAGTTTTATAGTACTGTACAGTAATCCTCCTACATTTAGGCAGAAACTCAGGGCTGGCTGGCGGGAACTTTGCCTCTTCACTTGCGGTCTCCTTATTGGCGACAACTCTGGGTGGCAGCTATGCCTCATTCAGGCCATACTGAGGCTGTGCGGCGCGGGATGTCTGTACTTGCGAGGTACTTTACGTACACTCGCGGGTATATCCGTACTCGCGAGTGTATGTAAAGTGAGTGTACTTAAAGCGGGCGTATTCCTGTATCCAACTTTAGACAAAGCTTCTGAGTTTTTTTTCATCTATAGGCATCTTATTTGCTTTGCCTGTGTTTGGTGAAGGTAAACTAAAACTTTAAGAGGTCCTCTGTCCAACTTGCTTTTTTCATACAATTCTGCATTTCGCTTACATCCTCCAGCAGATGAGCGTCATACTGTGGGCAAGTTCTTTGACCTGGTGCAGGTGTAGTTTGCACTTTGATCCCTCTGTAATGGACAGCAAGTAGATATTGTCATGATAACATTTCAAGAGTACTTAGATGCATTTCCTTTTAGCAAGAACTGTAATGCAGATTTGCTCTTGGGCAGCTGTTAAGCTCCATAAAGCACTGTAGGGTGCCATCTTTGAACTCTTATCCAGGCATTAAAATGTTTCCTTTATGATCCTCTGCAATAAACATCCTTCAATGGTTTTAGGCTCCATGCACATAATCATTCTTCATAAGCTCAAAAAAACCCCAAAAAAAAAACGCTGGATGAAAAATGCTCATAAAAGCATTATTGTGCCAGCTTCTAGTAGCAGCATAGTAGCTTTTAGAAGATTTTCAAAGCATTAGCATTTTATTAGCGTTTTTGCAGTACATGAAGAAATAAAGAAAATCTCAAAAGCGGTTATCAGCATTTTAGTAGCTTTTAGGCTCCATGGTTGTATATTAAGCTCTATATCTATGCGTGTTTTAGGCAGATGTGAAGACATGTTGGTAAAGTAAGAATGCCTTCAAAAATATGTTTTTAATCTTTGTTTTAATTAATTTAGAAAGTGAAGGAACAGAAGAAGAATCTAAATCGAAGTACTATTTGGCGTGACTACCCTTTGGCTTCAAACCAGTGTTAATTTTGTCGACAAAAGTATTTTCGTCATTAGTTTTCGTCAGCTGCTTGTTTTCGGTGACTAAAACTAAACAGAGATGAAATTCCGTTTGAATTCCGATGGCTAAAATATGACTAAAATTGCATTTTAATCAAAAGACCATGACTAAAACGGAACTTGATGTCAAAATTACCAGTGGTCAAAAAGCAAAATTCTTGTTAATGAAACTTTGTTTTAGTTATAAAGATGTCAGTTGATGCGTATTTTCATTATTAAAGTGGTTCTAAAGGCTGAATGTTTTTTTACGCATGAAGGTAAAAAAAAGCACCTGTGTACAGCCCCCCCCCATCATTACCTGAGCTCCCACTAATCCAGCAATGTTCACAATAGCCTCTGGTTTTGGGAGTGAGACAAAAGGGGAGGGGGGTGCTGAGCTACAAATGGCAGTCTCTGGGGGTGCTGTTTGAGGGGGAGGAGCCAGCAGGGGGACCCGAAAAGGATTGGAGCTACTCTGCAAAACCACTGCACAGAACAGGTAAGTAATAACCGGTTTGTTATTTAGAATGATTTGGCTAAAGGCCGCTATCAAAGCAACCTGGGCTTTCATAGCTCTTCAGCAGTACCACAGGCTGATTGCCTCTATGCCACGCCGTATTGCTGCAGTAATTCATGCAAAAGGAGCCCCGACCAAGTATTGGTATAGTGCATATTATACCGTACATGGACATACTTTTCAGTAAGCCAACATTTCTGTCTTTAAATTTTTTTTTTAAAAAAGGCTTTTTATTGGCCTTATGTAATATTCAAAATTTTTGAGATACTGAATTTTGGGTTTTCACTAGCTGTAAGCCATAATCCTTTAAAAAAAAATAAAGAAATGCTTGAAATATATCACTGTGTATTAACGCATCTATATTAAATCTGACTTTCACTTTTTAAATTGAATTACTGAAATTTGGCTTTTTGATGTCTTTTTTTGAGATGCACCTGTATCCTGAAAAAGCTGTAAAGTTCAGAGAAATGTCGAGTCTAATCCACCTCCTAACTATAATTATCTATGGATTTGTAACCATCCGTATCTACTATGTCTGATAATTAACCACTTCCCGCCCAGTCAATAGCATATTGACGTCCGGGAAGTGGTTCTGTTATCCACACTGGACGTCATATGACGTCCTGTGGGATAACAGCCGCCGCGCGCCCGGGGGGGGGGGCACGCATCGCGGCGATCGGTGGAGCGGTGGGTCAGTCTGACCCACTGCTACACTGATCTCGGTAAAAAGCCTCCGTCGGAGGCTTTTTACCATGTGATCAGCCGCGTCGAATCACGGCTGATCAGGAAGTAAACAGGAAGAGCCGTTGATCTGACAGACGCGAGTAGAGGAGAGCCGATCGGCGGCTCTCCTGACGGGGGGTTCGCGCTGATTGTTTATCAGCGCAGCCCCCCCTCGGATACCCACACTGGACCACCAGGGAAGCCCCCAAGGACCACCAGGGAAGCCCTAAGCATGTGGATGGCCCCCATGGCCATCCACATGTAGTAAAAAAAAAAAAAAAAAAAATGTAAAAAAAACATAAACAAAATGCCAATCAGTGCCCACGCATGGGCACTGACTGGCACAATCATGCCAAGAAAATGTGTGGTGGCTGGCATTGCTAGGCAGCAGTGTCACCAGTGCCACCTACTAGTGTCCATCAGTGCCACCTATCAGTGCCCGTCCGTGCCACCTATCGGTGCCGCCTATGAGTGCCCATCGGTGTCGCCTTATCGGTGCCCGTCGGTGTCGCCTTATCGGTGCCCGTCGGTGTCGCCTTATCGGTGCCCGTCGGTGTCGCCTTATCGGTGCCCGTCGGTGTCGCCTTATCAGTGCCCGTCATTGAAGTAGAAAAGGTACTTATTTACAAAAAAATTAACAGAAACAAAGAAAAACATAGTTTTTTTCAAAAATTTCGCTCTTTTTTTTATTTGTTGCGCAAAAAATAAAAATCGCAGAGGCGATCAAATACCACCGAAAGAGAGCTCTATTTGTGGGAACAAAATGATAAAAAATTTGTTTGGGTACAGTGTAGCACAACCGCGCAATTGTCATTCAAATTGCGACAGCGCTGAAAGCTCAAAATTGGCTTGGGCAGGAAGCTGTATAAGTGCATGGTATTGAAGTGGTTTTAAGGGACGTGGAATTAGGTGACTCATATGGGTGTCAAAAACAGGAATTTTATGTTTTTTAGTAAATGTGTTATTTTAATCTTTGTACTAATTAAAAGTATATTTATATAAAAAAAATTACTTGGGTCGAATGAGAGCCTCAAAAAGTCCAATATTTCCCTCTGTATGCTTTCTAAAGTGTAAAAAAATCTGAAGTCTAACTTATCTTAATGTGTCCCTCCCCCCTCCTTCCACAAATCTATCTTGCCTAACCTGTATAAAAAATAGATGTGTGTACTTAGTGTAAATCCACTATTGAGAAAAAAATCATTCCCCTCTGGGTTATCCATGTACATTGCAGCAATTTTAACATGCTTTGTTGCAGATTCCTACCTTCTGTGTCCATGTGGGAAAGGGAATCTAATGGGAGTAGTTTTCATAATTATAAATCGGCTGCAGGGCACTAATGAGGAAAGCTGCTGGGACTTGCATCCCTTTTAGATGTGTTCCTATTGGGAGTATATCTTCGCGCAGACTTCTGAGAATATCAGTGAGCCAATCGCACAAGCCGGAAATTATGTTTCTGGGGGGGGGGGGGGGGGGGGGGCGGTTCTGTACACATTCTGTGTACAGAACACCTCCAGGTAGCCATATTGCATTACATTTTCAAAAACTTAGTGACTGCAGATTGAAACGTTAAGTATTAATATCATTCAATTACAAAATGTCTTGTCGCAATTGTATACACAATTTTTTTTTTCTTTGCTTTTTTTTGTTTCCACAAAAGTGGAGTTAACCACACTGGATTAAAAATAATTAAAAGGGTATGTGATCTGCACTGGAGCAGACTAAAAATAGATAAGTATACATGTCTTTTGTGTTGGGGTTTTTTTTTTTTTTTTTTCATACACAGGTTTGGCAGAATAGGTAGGAGGTGGGGGGAGACATTTTGTAAGATAAGTTAGACTTTGGTATTTCTTCTACTTTGTAACTGTATGCGGGTGGATCCTGCCCCAATGTAATTAAGCAACATTTCCAACAGGGAACAAAGTCAATTTAACGACTTCACCCAGGTGGACGTCATCTTGACATGCTGGGCTTTCGGTGGTTATACTGGGATGATTCTTGCACCTGCCGGTACCGCAATTTAAAGCAGCCAATGCCCTGTTAAGTAGAAATGGATAGAGTGGCTGTATACTGTAGAGCCTAAAGCCTTGAACACACCAGTTATTTCTTTTTTCGTTCAACCCAGCAGGGCTGAACAAAAAGACAGCTCAGGAGGTGCCTCTGTACTAACTATCCAACGTTAGTACAGCGATCTCCCCGCTGTTCTATTGTGTTCTGACAGGGGTGTGCCCCCCCCCCCCCCTGCCAGAACACTCTGATTGGCAGACCTTTTTCAGTCATGCCCCTTAGACAGAAGCCGGCCCGATTCCAGTACACAAGGGCCAAATGTCGGTCGGCTTCTATTGAATCGGCTGATGTCGGTTCGTGATGGCAGTGAAGTTGATTTAAAAGAAAAAAAGTTATATATAAATACTGATAAAAGGTTTAAATCTTATAAATACTAATACAAAAAAATATTTAAAGCGCCCCTGTCCCCCCCCCATGCACAAATGCGAGCGCACACAAGTCCCGCACACGTATGTAAACGATTATCTCACCACACATGAGTATTGTCGCAAATGTCAAACGAGAGCATTAATTTTTGCTCCAGAACTGATGTGTAGCTCCCCCTGTTAACCTGTAAAGGCTTTTAAAGTGTCACCAAGGAAGATTTTTAGGTACTGTAGTTTGGCGCCGTTCCATGGGCATACGCAATTTTAAAGTGTTAATCTTCAGTATCTGTTTACTCGGTGTAACATCATCTTTTATATTTTTACCTAACAATTGGGAATTGTATGGTATTTGTGTACATAAATTTATTAAAGGTTAGCTCTACTTGGAAGAAAAAATATAGCGTATACAATTGCAAGACAAGTCATATTGTAATTTGAATGTTATAAAAAAATTACCTTTCCTTTTCAATCTGCAGCAGCTGTTTTCTGTAAAATGCAGTGCAATATGGCTACCAGAAAGCGTTCTATACACATGATGTACAGAATACCCCCCTAGAAATTACATTTCTTGCTTGTATTATTGGCTTACTCATGTTCCCAGATGTCTGCACGATACATGTAAGATTTTGGGCATCCCCTGCAACATGTCATTTCTAGTGAGATGCTCTCAAAGGGAAATCACGTCTAAAGGGATGCAAACTGTGCCACTTTCCTCAGTTAGGACAGGTGCAGCAGCTGATTGATAATTATAAAACCACTCCCATATAGATTAATTTAACACCACTCCCATATAGATTAATTTAATACATGGACACAGACAAGCAAACAGCGGTTTCTTCTGAATAACAAAAAGTAGTAATCTGCAAAAAAGTTTTAAAATGCCTGCAATGTACACAGATTACCCAGAGGAGTGTTTTTTTTTTTTTCAACAAAAGTTTGAGTTGAGGCTCGTACATACTATAAGAAAATAGTGCGTACACAACTTTCTACAGTCGATTCCGACTTTCTGAACGAAAGTTTCCGAAGAAACACGCTCCAAAAAATATTTTGGATGGGAACGGAATGCACGATTTTTGTTTTAATGTTTTTTTAACCATTTTTGTATAAGAAAAATCAGTAACAACAAAAAAAAAGCCTTGGTCATACAAGATTTTTCGTAAAAATTTTCTTTCATCGGTTCTGATTTGCTGTGAAACAATGAGGAAAATCTGACCGTTCGCTGGATTTTCTTAGTGTATACCCCACTTTACTCTTTAAAGTGTATTTACTCTTTCGTTCATGGACTTTCGTTCTCTATTGACATAGTGGGTATTATCTGTTAATTAGGAGTGACTAGGCAGAAAACTTGTAAAAAGTGTTGCATCACACCTTCTACAGTACCGCCCAGGGGGTGGACCCTTTGGGCATATCCCCTCACTCTGCATCTTGCAGATCAATTTTTTTCTGTCTAGCAAGGAGTAGGACATGGCTCCCTTCGGGCCCATTGGTCCGGGGGGGAAAATATATATTTTTTTCTACTTTTTTGTTTCCTGCGATCTTGGCTCAACTGCCGACTGGCTGGATCCTTGTAGTCCCCCAGTTTCGGCCATCGAGCGTGTGCCGACCCTAGCTACTCGCTGGGTTTTCCATGACATACCTGTCGCGCTACGGTTGGCCAGTGAGCCTACGCTCCAGGGCCTGCATCGGACTGCTCAGCTTCGGCTGACCTTACGGCCAAGTCGCAGTAGCCTGTCTGGTGAGGTTACGCTCCAGGGCATGCATATGATCGTTCCCTAGGGTCCAATCACAGCATGCCTGGCCGATGGTCACCTTCCGTGCGCTGATGATCTGTTGTGGAATGTCTTCCAGCAGGATACACGCAGGGAAGGGTAAGTAGCTCCCTTGCTTAGGCAGGGTTACTTGGCTGGACATTCCTGGAGAGATCAAGTAAGTGGTTGTGGCCCCTTTCTTTCCTCTCTCCCTGCGTTCCCTCCTCCCTGGGCCTTGAGCTAAGGTTGCTGGGTGCTGTGGGTTTCCTAAGGGGTTCCATCTGGAGCAGGGCTGGCTGTAGCTGTTATTTAAAAAAGGTTATTTTCTGCTTACCTGTGTGTGCTTTTCCCCCTCCATGCTGTCGGTGGCCATTTTGCGCTGGTCCATGCCTGTTTCAGCCTCTAGTGACTGTTCGGCGGCCATTTTCTTGTGGTTTCCCGCCTATATGTGTATATCGCCGCTCGGCGCCATTTTCTTGTGCTTCACACCCGCTTTGGCCTCTATCAACTGTTCAGGCGGCCATGTTTCCTAGGATTCACGCTGTATGTATATACCGCCACTTGGCGGCCATCGTTTTGTGGTCCACGGCCACTTTTGCCTCTATATTCGGCTCGGCGGCCATTTTCTTAGAGCCCACAGTGTTTCCATACAGCCACTTGGCGGCCATTTTACGATAGTCTCTGGCCTCTAGGGTGCATTTGCATTGGCAAAAATTCACAAGGAAGCGCTGATAAAGAACCAGACTGACACCGCAGCGATGGGATAGCATCACAGGCGCGGCACACGGCAGCATAGCAGTACCATTCCAAGGGTAGTGAGTCCTCTGGGAGACCCTGCATCTCTGTATCAGCTAGGAGGGTGGCCTATTGATACCTTGCCTGGAACCCTGTGGTTCAGCAGGGCGTCTGAAGCAGACGTTTTTTTCCCCCTGAAACACCTGATTTGGCAGCTGGTGCCCATGATGTATCTGTGGACGCTAGGCCTGTTGCCAGGATGGAAGCCGCACACAGGAACATGGGGGGTAGTCAACACCCCCATCCACTGCAATCTTCCGGGGATAATTCTGATGCAGAAACAGGCCCAGCTATGGCTCATGGCCCGGATTCTGATGCATCAGAGACTGCAGACCGTGACCGATCGGACAGTGAGAATGCTCCAAGTCCAGGTCAGCACGCAAGAAGGCTTTGGTATCTGACCTGTTTACTGCAAATAGAGAATGCTGCAGAAGCAGCAGAGACACCGGTCCCCTTTGGGTTCCCTAAAGCCAGCCTGCACTGCTAAGGTGGGTTTCCTTGTGTGTCTTATATTGATAAGCTCTTGTACAAGGACTGGGAAAAACCCACTGAGGTTTTTTCTTGTCGGCCCCAAAGATGTTTATTTTTTTTGAGCGGTCCGATACCCCTTGAGGAGAGTTCCTGAAAGGATGGACCTCTCCCCCGATAGTGGACCCCCCCCCCCTGTTTACAGACTTAACAAGTTACCACGATTCCAGTGGAAGGGGGGGGCTTCGGTCTTCAGGGACTCAGTGGTACGTCCAGCATGGCTGGGGTTTTTTATGATGCCTCAGACACTTACGGAGTAGGCAAAGATGCTACTCCAGGGGTTAAAAGCACGGGAGGCTCCTCCGTACAAGGTAGCTCTGGCCGACCAGTTGGTACAGGGCCTTGAGCCTGTCTGCGAGTCACACTTGGATACTATCCCCTTGCTGTCTTGGACCTTGGGTTATGCGGTGGCGCTACACCACCTGATCTGGCTAAGGTGCTGGTCTGCGGACCAATCTTCCAAGAATGCCCTTTTTGGATCTGCCCTTTTAGGGCAACAGACTTTTGGGGCCTCGCTGGATGACATCATTTAAGATGCCACAGGAGGTAGGAGCACATTGCTTCTGCAATCCAAAAAAGGTAAGGAGCCACGCCGTAGGCTAAGGCCCTCCTTCACCTTGCACAAACGTTCTCTTCGTCCGCCTAGTGCGGCAAGTAAACGACCTCAGGCTGATAAAGCGCCTGCTGAGGGACACAAGCGTCCCTGGGTTTGCAAGCCCAACCTTGCCTACTGAACAGAATTTTTCCCTCATAACCGCCAGCTTCTGCCGACTTGTCGGGAAGCCCTATATGGGGCGGTACAAGACCTGCTGATACGCAGGGTAGCCTTCCTGTCTTAGTACAGGAACGGTTCAGGGATTCTACTCAAAGTTGGATCTCAGGACCCTCAACTGCTTTGTGAAAGTACAAAGATTCCGTTAAGGAGTTGGCTCGCTCTGTTGTCGCTGCTCTCCATCCAGGGGATTTTTGGCATCCTTGATCTTCAAGGACGCATACTGCATGAATCCATATGCACCTGGCATCAGATGTCTGCGTTGGCCGGGGAAGACCACTGCCAAGGGTGGCTCTCCCCTTTGGCCTTGCATTGGCACTAAGGGTGTTCACCAAGGTGCTTGCCCCGATTCTGGCCCTACTAAGACAGCGTGGCTTCACTATCAGGGGCAAATTGGATGATCTTCTGAGGGTCACTTCAAACTAAATTTTAGAAGTGAGCGTGTCTATTCCTGTGAGACCCTCCGATACTTGGTTGGGTGCTGAACACTCAGAAGTCAGTATTGAAACTGTCCCAACTCCTAGTGTGTCTAGGGTTGATTCTGGACTCCTCAGTGTGTGCGTTTCTTTCCCCTTAGGGAGAAGTTGCAGACCCTTCGGGCTGCGGTGCGGCAGTGGACATCCCAAAGTTGGGCTGTCATGCCACTTTTGCAGGCGAGTCCTGGGCCTCATGGTAGCCTCCTTCGAGGCGGTGCCATAGGCGCCATTTCACACGAGTGTTACAGAAGGTAACTCTGTCCTGAAGGGTCAAGTGCCCTTCATCCCTGGATTATCAAAATCTGGGTGAGCTACCTAATCAGGACCTCCCTAGTTGGTGGCCGACTTCACCAGCATTCTGTCTGGGAAGTTGTTCTTTCTTTTTACTGGATAGTGGTCACAGCGGACGCCTGTCTTCCCGGTTGCAGAGGAGTCTGAAGAGCTCCGTCAACCTGGGTCGCGGGACTCGGAAAGAATCCCATTGCAGATCATTAGGCTGCAATCAGGGCGATCTGGTTTGCCTCTCCACATGGTCTCAGAGGCTTCAAGGTCGTCCAGTCATAATCCAGTCGGACAAACACCACAGTGGTGGCGTATGTAAATCCTCAAGGAGGAACAAGCGGCTCTGCTGCAGTATCGGAGGTCACGCACCTCTTAAGGGGGGCTCCCTTACCAGAGGGGAAGCACGCCAGTCGTATCTCTCCTGAGTTCTCGATTCAATCGGAAGATATTTAGGTTTGTGGCCAGGTCAAGAGACCCATGGCCAAACACGACAGATGCGTTGATGACACTGTACTAATCTATGCCTTTCCTCCTCGGAAGCTCCTTCCTCATCTGCTCCACAGTCTGGAGGCAGAGAGGATTACAATGGTCCCAATTGCTCTGAATTGGCCTTGGCATCCTTGGTACGCTGATCTAGTGCATCTGGTAGAAGACTCCTTTTGGCATCTACCGTAAGAAGGACCTGCTGTCACTAGATCCCATACGCCATACTGTTTTTAGAGTCGCTGGCTTGAGGGCATGGCTTGAGAGCCAGGTGCTAAGAGACCGGGAGCTGTCAGACTCAGTGATCTCTACCATGAGGAGTGCTCGGAAATCATCCCCCTAGGAAGATTACCAACGCACTTGGAACACCTGCATATCCTATTGTGAGGAGATGAGGTGGCATCCGCGTACTTATTGGTTCAAGAGTCCTGCTGTTCTCAGCAGGGAACGGGCCAAAAAAGTTTTTCTTTATCGTACATCACGGGACACAGAGCGGCATAGTAATTACTATGTGGGTTATAGAGCTTACCTTCAGGTGATGAACACTGGCACGCCCAAGACAGGAAGTCCCCTCCCTATATAACCCCTCCCATATCGGGCGTACCCCAGTTTTGTTGCCAGTGTCTAAAAGGTGTTGGTCACGGTTAAGCATGTATTCAAGTTAGCTCTGCGTATGGTCTTTGAGGCCTAAAGGCGAGCTATTCCGGATCTGTCCAAAGTGCTTCAATGCCAAAATGGACGGTACCCGGGCCTCGGGGAAGAAGATGTGGACCATCTACGAGGTTTGGCCTGTAATGCCTCTCTTAGGAGGGCTGGACCCTGGGATCCAGTACTCTGGTCAGACCCAATACCAAGAGGTTTTCTGGCATGGTGCTGTACAGGTCCAGGGGAGTGGTGTTCCTTTCAGTAGGACCCCGGTCCCTGAAGGTCAAATGACGTTGCCCGCCAAAAGGGCGAAGTTTGGGCTGTCTGTTCCGAACAGGGTCCTGCGGCGGGGACAGGTAAGTGAGGGTCCCTGATGAACTTGGTCCAGCAGGGACCCTTCAAAACTAATGTGTTTGCCTGTATTTTAACTACATGGTATATTTCCCACTGTACCTGATGCCTAAAATATCTTTTGATAAACCTGAAATGTATTTTCTTATGGTTCTATTGGACATTACTTAGTACCCTTGTTTGGCCACAGGAGGGAGATACTTGAGAATGTCTATATAGCTGGGCATACCTTCTATAAGTGTAATGCCTAGACAGATGGAGGAGCATTCTTCTATGTACAAGCTCTGCAGTACCCATCTGTAAAAATGTTACCATACCTGCTAGGGGGACCTGGAAACAGCGTTCTTAGACATGGCGCTGTGGTCTCCCTCTATATAGTGTCAGCTAGGCTCCAATGTAAAACTGCAGCTCCCAGTGGGAAGCCTATGGAGGAAAAGTTTCTCCTGCTCCTCTCCCTATTCCTTCCAGGGAGCGTTTCTGGCACGCGCGCATTGACGCACGCATTGGCGTGCGCTTCTGCGCATGTGCGGGCGTCCTCTGCTTTAAAAAGACAGCCTCTGCGAGACATGCTGTAAGAGGACGGACACATCAGCAGAGCTCCTTGGTGACATTTATTTTTTGATATTATATTGGGCACACTACAGGTGGTGATACAGGCATCCCCAAGGCACATTAGTTTAGTCACCTGACTAGCTCTGATAGCAAGCTTGCACGTTAGACTATAGCTAGTAGTGGGTGCATTTTTGGCTGTAAATCCTTAGCTTGAGCTAGGACTATGCCTTCCAAGGGCTCTGGGAGTGAAAATCCTAGGAGGCTAAAGGGTTCGCCATCGGGCTCTGAGGATCTGGGGCCTGCTCCTACTAATATATCCTCCCCTGATAAATCAGAGGTAGTTACCCGAGGGGAGCCATCAGGAATGCTAGGTGCTGCGGCTGCCCTCAGTTCACCTGCTCCGGTATATGTGACAGAGGAGGCTTTTACCTCTGCTCTGGGAGGATTAGAACAAAGATTGGCGGCATTAATCGCTTCCTCCCTGCTGGGGAAAAAAGCGCGCCAGATCTCCATCTCCACCGTTAGAGTATCTAACAGTAGAGCAATTGTCTCAGGATGAAATTGATTTTCCTGCAGGGGATCAGGAGGATGATGCAGCCTCGGAGGAATCTACTTTAGAGGAACAGTTTTCAGCCTCTTAGGCTGAAAGATTGTTAGTTCAGTCTTTAACGGACATGGTTCGGTCAGCTTTCAAGCTGCCCCTTTCAAAACCAGCAACTACATCGGTTTCTTCATTGGGCTCTTTGAAGGCCCCACAGGCTAATGGTTCCTTTCCAATGCATCCATTGCTAGAAAATCTCATAAGGATTGGGAACATCCTGATAAACTGTTCCTTCCTCCCAAAAGGTTTTCTGTGGTATATCCTATGGAGGAAAAGTTCACCAAAAAATTGAGCCTTCCTACTGTAGATGCTGCCATCTCCTCTGTGAACAAATCTCTGACATGTCCAGTGGACAATGTATAGATGTTTAAAGATCCAACAGATAAAAAGTTGGAAACCCTATTAATGACTGCTTTTTCTACAGCTGGTGCTGTAACTCAGCCTGCAGTGGCAGCCATTGGCATCTGTCAGGCCTTGAAGGACCAGATGAAGCTGGCTTTAAAAGACATGCCAGTTCAGCAGGCGCAGGATTTAGCAGATCTACCTAGGGCTTTGTTTTGTGGTTGACACCATTAAAGATTCAATTCATCAGGCCTCCCGCCTTACGCTGGTGTTGGTACACATGCGTAGACTCCTATGGCTGAAAAACTGGTCAGCTGAGACGCCCTGTAAAAAGCTCCTGGCTGGATTTCCATTCCATGAGGAGCGGTTATTTGGCGAGGACTTGGATAAATACATCCAGAAAATCTCCAGTGGGAAGAGTACCCTTTTACCTGTTAAAAGGAAATTCAGGGGTCCTGCCTTCAAGCGGCCCACCTCGCCAGTCCCAGGAATTTCAGCCTCTAAGCAGTTCCGACGGCCTCCCCGATCCAATCCTGGAGGGAGAGCTCAGGGACAGCCACAGGGTAATAAAAAACCCTGGAACCGAAGGAATACTAAACCAGCCCCCAAGTCGGCCTTATGAAGGGTCGCCCCCCACTCAGACGAGTGGGGGGAAGACTTCTGCTGTTTTCAGGGGCTTGGCGAGAGACGATCCAGGACAGATGGGCTCTCTCCACGGTATCCCTGGGGATACAAGTTGGAGTTACAGGAATTTCCTCCTCGGTTTATAACATCAAACGTCTCAAAAGATCCAGTAAGGAGAAGATCTCTCCTTTCGGCGTTAGACCGACTATTATCCCAAGGGGTAATTGTGGAGGTTCCGGTAAAGGAACAGAGGTTGGGATTTTACTCAAACCTCTTTACCGTTCCAAAGCCCAACGGAGATGTAAGAGCCATACTAGATCTCAAAGGTCTAAACAAATTCCTAATCGTCAAATCATTCAGTATGGAATCAATTCGGTCAATAGCGGCCTCCCTACAAGGGGGAGAATGGTTGGCGTCCATCGATATCAGGGACGCTTATTTACACGCTCCTATATTCCCCAGTCATCAAAAACTTCTACGCTTTGCGGTGGAACAACGCCATTATTAGTTTGTGGCGCTACCCTTCGGGTTGGCCACGGCTCCGCGAGTGTTCACAAAGATCTTGGCCCCTCTGTTGGCCGACTTAAGAACTCGGGGAATATCTATAAGGGCCAACCTGGACGATCTATTGATGATCAGTCGGCTTCCAACCTAAGGGTTGCTGTACACAACACGGTACAATACCTGGAATCCCGGGGCTGGGTCCTAAATCTGGACAAGTCGGCCTTGCAGCCAGCAAGAAGACTCGAATATTTAGGCTTACTCAGACACAGACCAAAGAGGTTTTTCTGCCTCAGGCAAAAATCTCTTCCTTAAAGTGGTTGTAAACCCTTTTTTTTTGTTTTTTTACTAACCTGCAAGACAAAGCTATAATGAGCTAGTATGACTAGCATACTAGCTCATTATGTACCACTTACCTTCGATCGGGGCCCCCGAAGTCGTCCGTGTCCCTCCTCTAGCCGCATCCATCGCTGCGGCGATAGCCGGAATGTTACTTACGGGTATCGCCGCTGCAGCCAATCACAGCGCCGCGATTGGCCGGAGCGGCGAAGACGTGACTCCGCATGCGCGCGTTACCTGTTGAATTCGGCTACGTCTTCGAATGTTGCGACCTAGCCGAATTTGTGAATGGGGTGACGTCAGCGTCGCCACATTTTACATACAAATATCTCCTTAACCGTGTAGGTTAAGGAGATATTTCATGTACCTACAGGTAAGCCTTAATCTAGGCGTACCTACAGGTAAGCCTTAATCTAGGCTTACCTGTAGGTCTTTGTTTAAAAAGTGGGTTTACAACCACTTTAAGAGAACTAATTCAAGCGATCTGTGCAAAGAGACAGCCATCCATTCGTCTTTGCATGCGGTTGCTGGGAAAGATGGTGGCCTCATTCGAAGCAGTTCCGTATGCTCAATTCCATTCAAGGAAATTGCAGAACGCCATCCTATCCGCCTGGAACAAAAAGGTTCAAGCCCTAGACTTCCCAATGTCCCTGGCGTCGTCTGTACGCAGGAGTCTATGTTGGTGGTTTGTACCCCAAAATTTACAAAAGGGAAAGTCGTTCATTCCAATCTCTTGGAGGGTAGTAACTATGGATGCCAGCCTTCTAGGCTGGGGGGCAGTACTGGAGCAATGTTCACTCCAGCGAAAGTGGTCTAATATCGAGAAGACCTTGCCCATCAACCTTCTGGAAATTTGGGCGGCACGGTTGGCCCTGGAAGCATGGACTTCCAAGCTACATGGGTCTCCTGTCAGGATCCAATCAGACAATGCCACAGCTGTGGCATACATCAATCACCAAGGGGGCACCAAGAGCGGTGTGGCCCAGAAGGAGGTTAATCATATCCTGATATCGGCAGAAAAACATGTCCCATGCATATCCGCTATCTTTATTCCAGGAATAGAGAATTGGAAAGTAGACTTCCTGAGTCGGCAGCAGTTATCCCCAGGGGAATGGTCTCTTCACCCCGACAGCTTCCAGACAATATGTCAGAGATGGGGGACACCAGATGTAGATCTATTCGCATCCAGGTTCAACAAGAAATTGAACAGCTTTGTGTCCAGGACGAGAGACCCGCAAGCTTGCGGATCGGATGCACTGGTGTTCCCATGGGATCAGTTTGCACTAATATATTCGTTCCCTCCGCTGCAGCTACTACCTCGACTCCTCTGCAGAGTCAGGATAGAAAGGAGGCCGGTGATTCTGGTAGCCCCAGCATGGCCTCGGAGATCCTGGTACGCGGAAATTGTAAGAATGTCTGTAGGCAAGCATTAGACCCTTCCGCTTAGGCCAGACCTGCTCACGCAGGGTCCGATATACCACCCTTTACAAACTCTAAATTTAACGGTCTGGCTATTGAATCCCACATTCTAAGAGAGAGAGGTCTCTCTAACACAGTGGTGTCTACGATAATCAATGCTAGAAAGCCAGTATCTAGACATATATATTATAGAGTTTGGAAGGCGTATGTGGCATGGTGTGAAGCCAAGAAATGGCATCCTCGGAAGTTCGTCATAGGCAGAATACTTGACTTCCTACAGTGGGCTGTTGTCAAAAACCTAGCCTTAAGTACTATTACGGGACAGGTTTCGGCCTTATCGATATTTTTTCAAAGGCCACTATCTACACATTCACTAGTAAAAACCTTCTTGCAGGGTGTGACTCGTATCAACCCACCACTGAGGTCTCCCATATGTCCATGGGACTTAAACTTGGTTCTATCAGTTCTTCAAAGACAACCTTTTGAACCATTACTCCACATTCCTTTAGTGCTCCACACCAGGAAATTAGTGTTCTTTGTTGCTATATCCTCAGCCATGAGGGTATCGGAATTAGCAGCTTTATCTTGCAAGGAGCCATATTTGATTATCCATAAAGATAGTGGTTTTACGTACACATCCAGCCTTTCTTCCGAAGGTCGTGTCAAGTTTTCATTTGAACCAAGATATGGTTCTTCCTTCCTTTTTTCCCAAACCTAGTAAGGTGGAAGAGAAATTATTACATTCTTTGGATGTAGTAAGAGCATTTAAAGCCTATCTTGAACCTACTGCTATGATTCGAAAAACTGATGTTTTGTTTATTCTGCCAGAAGGCCCCAGAAGGGGCCAGGCAGCTTCGAAATCTACTATTTCTAAGTGGATTCGGCAGGTTATTATTCAAGCCTATGGTCTGAGAAAGAAGGTGCCTCCATTTAAAATTACAGCACACTCTACTAGAGCGGTTGGTGCTTCTTGGGCAGTGCATCACCAGGCCTCCTTGGCTCAAATCTGTAAGGCCGCAACTTGGTCTTCAGTCCACACATTCACAAAATTTTATAAGGTGGATGTAAGAGGTCATGAGGATTATCGCCTTTGGACGTAGTGTGCTGCAGTATAGATCCTCATGCCTGATGGCGCCCAGCTTGTTATGCTGTCTCCCTCCCCTCATTTTGGCATTGCTTTGGGACATCCCACATAGTAATTACTATCCCGCTCTGTGTCCCTTAATGTACGATAAAGAAAATAGGATTTTTATAACAGCTTACCTGTAAAATCCTTTTCTTGGAGTACATCACGGGACACAGAGCTCCCACCCCTCTTTTGGGGACACTTATTGCTTTGCTACAAAACTGAGGTACTCCCGATATGGGAGGGGTTATATAGGGAGGGGACTTCCTGTCTTGGGTGTGCCAGTGTCCATCACCTGAAGGTAAGCTCTATATCCCACATAGTAATTACTTTGCCGCTCTGTGTCCCGTTATGTACTCCAAGAAAAGGATTTTACAGGTAAGCTGTTATAAAAATCCTATTATCCTTTAAGTACAATTAAGGGGCAGGTATCTGCCATGGCTGTCTCTTCAACGACCCCTGGTGGCTCACTCTCGTGAGAACGTTTGTACAGTGGGTTTGGCAGGCGGCCCCTCCGGGCCACCCTACACTACCTCCATGGGGCTTGTGTAGCAGACGTCCTTTTGGTGTCTACCACTACGAGAGGACCTGCTGTCGCAGGGTCCCATATGCCATCCTGCCTGCAGTCGATGGCTTCAACGGCATGGCCTCTAAGTGTCTCAGAAACCACCGTTTGAGAAAAGAAGGGAGATTCCCTTGTTGACACTTTCTTAGAAAGTGGTCCTTTTGGTGGCTGTTATGCCAGTTAAGATGGGTTTCTGAGCAGGCAGCTTTGTCATACAAGCCTCCCTATCTGATCTTCCACAAGGATAAGGGAAAGGCTCCTTATCTGATCTTCCACAAGGATAAGATGGTGCTGCGTCCGCAGCCTTCATTTCTTCCTAAGGTTGTGTTCGACATTGTACTGCCATCCTTGTGTAATCTGTCGAATCCTAAGGAGACGACGTGGCATTCTTTGGACATTGTCCAAACTCTGAGAGAATGCTTGTCTAGCACTGCTCTGTTTTGGAGTCCAGGCTCACTGTTCGTTTCAGTGGCTTGTCCCTAGTAGGGCCCAGCGGTTTCGTCGGCCACCATCTCTAGGTGGATCCGACAGATTGTGATCAGGCTTATGCCATGAAGGGTCAGGCGCCTCTTTCCCGGCGCAATCGACCAAGGCAAAAGATGCCTCTTGGTTTAAGTCAGACGGTTTTTCTGAGCCGGCAGCCTTATCTGATCTTCCACAAGGCTAAGTGGTGCTGCGTTCGCAGCCTTCTTCTTCCTAGGGTCGTTCGACCTTCCATCTAGGAAGACTTTGTACTGCCATCCTTGTGTCCATCTGTCAAATCATAAGGAAACAACTTAATTTTTGGACGCGGTCCGAGCTCTGAGAGCATCAAGCGTCTGTTTTTACCAGGTGTGTAAGGCGGCGACATGCTCGTCCGTTCACACTTTCACTAAACTGTACAAGTTGATGTGTGTGCATCTTCGGATGCCTCTTTCGGCCGCAAAGTTTTGCGGACGGCTGTTTAGAGTTGCAACTTCTCCGTTGGAGTGCTGTTTTGTGTTTGGGGTGAAGATTACTTTTCTGCTGTTACCACCCCACGTTTTTTTCTTTGACACTGCTTTGGGACGTCCCACTATGTCAATAGAGAAGCTGTGTCGGTCCATGAACGAAAGAGTAAATAGGATTTTTTTACTCACCGTAAAATCCTTTTCTCTGAGTTCATGGACCTACACAGCACCCACCCCTCCTTTTTTAAATTTGTACTGCTTTTTGACGAACTGATCTGCGAGATGCAGAGTGAGGGGATATGCCCAGAGGGTCCGCCCCCTGGGCGGTACTGTAGAAGGTGTGATGCAACACTTTTTAAAAGTTTTCTGCCTAGTCACTCCTAATAAACAGATAATACCCACTATGTCAATAGAGAAGCTGTGTCAGTCCATGACCTCCAGAGAAAAAGATATTACGGTGAGTAAAAAAATCCTATTTTTTCCAAAAATAATTGCATTTGAAAAACCGCTGCGCAAATACCGTGTGACATAAAAAATTGCAACACCCTCCATTTTAATCTCTAGGGTCTCTGCTAAAAAATCTGTTTGGAGTTTTTTCTAGTAAAAAAAGTCACATATGTGAGAAGCGTCAGAATTGACCTGGTGCTGAAGTGGCTAAAAAGTGTTAGTAATGAATCCAGAGAATCTTTTGTTCAGATACTAACCTTCAAAGGTGAAACCCCATATGCAGTCTCATAACTTGTAAATTATAAAATAATGAGTGCCTTTCTTTCCTCTTTTGCAGCTTCAAGACAAAGCAACTGTGCTTACCACTGAACGTAAGAAGGTAAGGCATGTGATTTAGTTTTGCTCTAAAAGGTTGAAGGGTTTACAGTTGCAAAAAAAAAATCTTGCTTCCTAATGAGCATTCGTTATGCTTTTCTTGCCATCGCCTGTCTTGTTGATTGTAGATGGTAACCCTTACTGAATGACAGCTAGTTTGCTGCAGCACTGTATCATAAACAATTTACTTACCTTATCCATTGAGAGATGACAGCTTTTCTTATTGATGTACCGTATATACTCGAGTATGAGCTGACCCGAGTATAAGCAGAGGTACCTAATTTTACCCAAAGAACTGGCAACCTCACTGTGCCCATTGCAACCTCACTGTGCCCATTGCCCGAGTCGGTGTACCTGAAATTCTTGACTGGTTGCCAGCGTCCATTCATTGTTTAAAGTCGCGGTCTCCTCCTGGTCCCGTTCTGTGATAGGTGTTTCCCAGCAGCCTATCACGGACATATTCCCATCCTCAGACTCAGTTTCCCAGCAGACACTGTGTTCAGTGTTCTGGCAATCGCAGACGTCTTTTCATCCTCGGACAAGAGACCCTCCGTGATAGGTTGAACACAGTGTCTGCTGGAAAAAAGCCTATCACGGAAGGGACCAGGGGGAAGCCGTGACTTTTAAACAATGGACGCTCGCAGCCGTTCAAGTACACTGACTCGAGTATAAGCTGAGGGGTGTATGTTCAGCCCTATACTCGAGTATATACGGTACTTTGTTATACTGCCACCTGCAGGAGATTGGTGACTAAGCACTTAAATCTGAAGGCCAACTCCTAGAGATTGTAAACCATCTTCTAACCATCCTGCATATTCGTTCGCCACCAGGGAGCAGGGGAACCCACACAATTTATTTTATTGATATTTTATGTTATAAACCAACACAAAGTGGCACATAATTGTGAAGTGGAAGGAAAATTATACATTTTATTTATTTTTTAATTATTTTTTTTTAGTACAAGTATCTCAAAAGTGTGGCATGCATTTGTATTCAGCCCCCTTTACCCCTCTGATTGCCTTCAAAAGTCACCTAGTTAGTAAATAGTACACCTGTGTGTAATTTAATCTCAATATAAATACAACTGTTCTGTGAAGCCCTCAGAGGTTTGTTACGGAAACTTGGTGAACAAACCGCATCATGGAGGCCAAGGAACACACCAGACAGGTCAAGGACACCAGACAGGTCAAGGATAAAGTTGTAGAGAAGTTTAAAGCAGGGTATGGTTATAAAAAAGTATACCAAGCTTTGAGCATCTCACTGAGCAATGTTAAACCTTTTTGTTATGTTACAGCCTTATTCCAAAATTGATTAAATTCAATATTTTCCTCAAATTCTACAAACAATACCCTATAATGACAACATGAAAGAAGTTTGTTTGAAATCTTTGCATTTGTATTAAAAATAAAAAATCCCATGTACATAAGTATTCACAGCCTTTGCTCAATACTTTATTGAAGCACCTTTGGCCTCAGATATTAAGTATGACGCTACAAGCTTGGCACACCTATTTTTGGGCAGTTTCTCCCATTCTTCTTTGCAGGGCCTCTCAGGCTCCATCAGGTTGGATGGGGAGTGTGGGTGCACAGCCCTTTTCAGATCTCTCCAGATATGTTCAATTGAGTTGCAAAAGGTCCCAAGAAAGGGCAGACGGCTTCCAAAGCTTCCATCGCCAATTGGGTCCGTCAATTGGTCATTCAGGCCTACGGTCTGAAACATAAAGTTCCTCCCTTTAAGGCGAGAGCTCATTCTACCAGGGGTGTAGAAACCTCCTGGGCTTTTCGCCATCGGGTATCTATTGCTCTAGGACCTTCCAGCAGGTAATGAATATTGGCCCGACTCTGTCCCATGATGTATAAAGAAAATAGGATTTTTTTTTTTTTGTCAATTAACTGTAAAATCATTTTCTTTAAGTACATCATGGGACACAGAGGTCCCTCCCCTCTTTTTGAGGATTCAGTGCTTGCTACAATACTGAAGTAACTTCCTGTATGGAGCGGTTATATAAGGGATCACTTCCTGTCTAAAGACCTTGGTCTACCAGTGTCCTTTCACCTGATGGAGTATAACCCAGCAGATAATAAATATTAGCCTGACTCTGTGTCCCAAGATGTACTTAAAGAAAAGGATTTTACAGGTAAGTATGACGAAAAAATCCTATTTATTAAATGACAAAGTATTATTGAATAAACATACATGTTTGTACTGCGAGCTTAAAATAATGGCACCCTAGAGTACTCCACGGTGTAAGGGGACCAGGGTGAGGTGAGACCTCATAAAGAGCTAGGAGTGCTGTATTAGTTGTCAGTTGAATGTAAACAAAGCTGGCAAACACGGGACAGATCTGTGACCGCTAAGAAGTAATAATGGTTATAAGTTCAAAGCGACTTCTCTGAGCTGTCAGGTGCTCAGTGCTGCGAGCAGTGACTTGGGTAGCGGGGGTAAACTTCTGAGCTGTCAAAATGCTTAGCGGCTCTAGGCAGTACAGTTTCTGCTTTAGGTATAACTGTAGCTATTGCTGGTGATTGAATGCTAGAAAAGCTGTCACTAGGAAGATCTATCATAAGGTCTGGAAGACTTGTGAGACAGAAATTGCCGCTCCAGGCAGGTCTAGCTTTAGTTGCAGTCTTTCTCTCAGGAACCAAGGGTGATGGCAATGCACATGGCAATTAAGAACAAAAGATGATTAGGACAGCCGCACTCCAATCCAACATGGCTTTATTTTAACAATGGAAACAGGCACTACAAGTCACAGCAACGAACCTAGGACAGCTGATGCGTTTCACACTACACTTAGTGTTTACTCAGCTATGAGTAAACACTAAGTGTAGTGTGAAAGGCGTCCGATGTCCTAGGTTCATGGCTGTGACTTGTAGTCACAGGTTGTCTCCCCGCCCCTCAAGGCTATTGCCCTGGGATGTCCCAGCAGGTAATGAATATTAGCCTGACTCTTTGTCCCATGATGTATGAAAAAGAAAATAGGATTTTCTCTTTCGTTCATGGACGGACACAGCAGTAATCTTGTCAAAGTGGGTTTTAGCCTTTATTCAGGAGTGACTAGGCAGAAACTTGTAGAAAGTGTTAATCACATCAAACACAGTACAGTACCGCCCAGGGGGCGGTCCCTCCTGGGTACAACCCCTCTCCCTGCATCTCGCAGCTCAGTTTTTTTCTGCCTAGCATAGGAAAGGGACATGGATCCCTTCGGGCCCATGGGCCTGGAGGTTGCTTTCTATATTTCTACTTTTTGTTCCTGTGATCTGCGATCAACTGCTTGCTTTGGAAGCTGCGGTTTCCAAAGCGAGCAAAGTCCTTTCTTGTATTAAGAGAGGTATGGACTCCCAGAGAGATAATTTTGCCCCTGTACAAATCATTAGTAAGACCTCATCTGGAATATGCAGTTCAGTTTTGGGCACCAGTTATCAAAAAGGATATCGGGGAACTGGAAAAAGTGCAGAGAAGGGCAACCAAACTGATAAGAGGCATGGAGGAGCTCAGCTATGAGGAAAGATTAGAGGATTTATTCACCCTTGAGAAGAGGAGAATAAGGGGGGATATGATCAACATGTACAAATATATAAGGGGTCCATATAGTGAACTTGGTGTTATTCACTTTACGGTAAATACAAAAGACAAGGTGGCACTCTTTACGTCTAGAGGAAAAAAAGATTTCATCTCCAAAAACGGAAAGGTTTCTTCACAGTAAGAGCTGTGAAAATGTGGAACAGACTCCCTCCAGAGGTGGTTCTGGCCAGCTCAGATTGCTTTAAGAAAGGCCTGGATACTTTCCTAAATGTACATAATATAACTGGGTACTAACATTTATAGATAAAGTTGATACAGGGTTAATCCGATTGCCTCTCGTGGATCAGGAAGGAATATTTTCCCCTGCTGTAGCAAATTGGATCATGCTCTGCTGGGGTTTTTTGCCTTCCTCTGGATCAACTGTGGGTATAGAATTGGGTTTTATGGGATTGTACGATATTTTTTTATGGTTGAACTGGATGGACTTGTGTTTTTTTAAACCTGACTAACTATGTAACTGCGGACTGGGTGACAGGCTGGATCCCAGATCCTTGTAGTCCCCCCGTTTCGGCCATCAAGCGTGTGCCAACATTAGCTACGCACTGGGTCGTCCACGACATGCCCGTTGCTCTACGGGTGGCCGGTGAGCTACAAGCTCCGGGGCACGCATATGACCAGTGTAGACGGCTGAGTCACAGTGCGATGGGCCGACCGTCCCTTCCGTATCTGAGCGGAAGATGGTCTGCCTGGGATGCTTCCAGCATAATCAACGCAGGAAGGGTAAGTAGTAATCCCGTGCTTCAGCAGGAGGACATAGCTGGACATTCCCGGGGACATCGAGTAGGGGTTCCATCCATCCTTTCCTCTCTCCCTTTCCTCAATGGGCTCTGTGAGCTAGGCTGGGGGCCAGGGGTTCACCTGTGGGGGCTCCATCTGTGGCGGGAACTGCGCTGTACCTCTGCTTACTGGGGTGCTAGTGGGCTGCCATTAAGAGTGTCAGTTTTTGCTTACCTGTGCGTTTCTCCCTCCATGCTGTCGGCGGCTATTTTGGCGGTGCCCGGCGCCTGTTCTGTCTATCTGCTGCTCGGCGGCCATTTTTTTGTGATCCGCACTTCCTTTTAGTACGGCCGCTCAGCGGCCATTTTGTGGGGGTTGGCATTTAGTGTGCATTTAACTGGCGCAAATCAACACACACGCTGCGGAGAGTCAGACTGACACAGGCGGCTGTAGAGAGAGCATCTCAAGCAGGAGGTGGACGGCAGCTGTGCGGTGACCGTTCAGGGGTGGTGAGTCTTCTGGGGGGGGGCCCTCGTCTCTGTGGAAGCTAGGAGGATGGGCTGTTGCCTTGCTTGGAGTCCCTGTGGGTGTCAGGTGCGTGGCTCAGCATGGCGTCAGAAGCGGACGCCTCTTCCCCTGAAACACCTCAGTTGGCAATTGGTGCCCCTGCACCCACTATCAGTGGACGCTATGTCGGCGATCCTGGAGGCTTTTGTTGCCAAGGTGGAAGCGGCACGTGGGAACAAGGGGGGTAAAAAGCGCCCCCTCCCCCGTCATCTTCTGGGGACAACTCTGATGCGGAGCCGGGCCCAGCTACGGCTCATGGCCTTGGTTCTGACGTGTCTGAGGATGCGGACCAAGACGGGCCGGACAGTGAGGATGACTCCGGGTCAGCGCGCAAAAAGGCTCTGGTGGGTGATCTTATCACTGCAGTGTGAGATACTCTAAAGATGGAGGAGTCTGCGGAAGCGACAGATGCGTCGGTCCCTTTCCGGTTCCGTAAGCTGACCCGCACTGCTAAGGTGTTTCCTTGTGTGTCTTATCTAGACTAGCTTTTATACAAGGAGTGGGGCAAACCACAGAAGGTTTTTTCGGCCCCTAAGAGTTTGGCGGTGTGTTACCCTTTTTAAGGAGAGTTTCCTGAAAAAATGGACCTCTCCTCCGATAGTGGACTCTCCTGTGTCCAGATTAAACAAGGTAACCACAGTTCTGGTAGAAGGGGCTCTTGCTTTCAAGGACCCTGCAGACAAAAATTCTGAGGCGGTCACCCGCTACCTATACACGGTGGTGGGCTCGGCTGTGCGTCCTACGGTGGTTGGGGCCCTGGTGTCTCAGACACTCACTGAATGGGCAAAAATGCTGCACAATGGGTTACAAGCACGTCAGGCTTCCTCAGACGAGGTGGCTCTGGCTGACCAGTTGGTACAGGGCCTTAAATTTGTCTGCGAGTCAGCCTTGGATACTTTCCTTTGCTGTCCAGAGCCTCAAGCTATGCGGTGGTGTTACACTGTCTGCTCTGGCTAAAGTGTTGGTCTACGGACCAATTTTACAAGATGGCCCTGATGGATTTGCCCATCTCTGGATGACATTAAGGATGCCACAGGAGGTAAGAGCACGCTGCTGCCACAATCCAAAAAGGGCAAGGAGCTACGCCGCAGGCAAGGGCCCTCCTTCACCGCGCACAAAAGCATTTTTTCCGTCCGCCCAGTGCTGCAGGAAAAAGATCCCAGGCCAATAAAGCGCCTGCTGAGGGACAGAAGCGCCCCTGGTTTCGCAAGCCCAACAAGCCTGCGAACAAATATGCATCCGCATGAAGGTCTGCCCCCGCCTATCTCTCGGGTGGGGGGGGACGTCTTCGAATTTGTGACCCGGTGGACATCTCTGATCTCTGACCAGTGGGTTTGCGAAGTAGTTTCCTCAGGGTACAAGATAAAGTTTCTCTCTTGCCCACCGATTAGTTTTTTTTCCCTCCAACCTCCGGCTTCAGCCGACCCGTCGGGAAGCCCTGTATGGGGCGGTCCAGGATCTGCTGGTACGCGGGGCGATCATTCCTGTCCCAGTACAGGAACGGTTTCACGGGTTTTACTCAAATCTGTTCATGGTATCAAAGAAGGATGGGGTTCGTCCAATCCTGGATCTCAAAGCCCTCAATTGCTTTTTGGAAGTACAAAGATTCCGGACGGAGTCGGTTCGCTCTGTTGTCGCTGCTCTCCATCCGGGGGATTTTCTGGCATCCTTGGACATCAAGGACGCATACTTGCATGTCTCCATATGCATCAGACATCAGATGTCTGCGCTTTGTGGTCGGGGAGGACCATTTTTAATTTGTGGCTCTCCCTTTTGGCCTGGCATCGGCACAGAGGGTGTTCACCAAGGTGCTCGCCCCAATTCTGGCCCTGCTAAGACAGCGTGGCATCGCTATCGTGGGCTACTTGGATGATCTTCTTCTGAGGGCCACTTCAAGCTCAGAATTAGAGGAGAGCGTGTCTTTAACCTGTCAGACCCTCCAAGACTTTGGTTGGGTGCTGAACACTCAGAAGTCGGTATTGGTGCCGACAACGCTTACAATATCTGGCGTTAATTCTGGACTCCTCAGAGGCGAAGCTTTTTCTCCCTGTGGAAAAGTTGCAGACTCTTCGAGCTGCGGTGCGGCATCCCAAAGATGGTCATCACTCCGCTTTTGCATGCAGGTCATGGGTCTCATGGTAGCCTCCTTCGGGGCTCAATTTATGCTCAATTTCACACTCGAGTGTTGCAGAAGGAAATTCTGTCCAGATGGGACAAGTGCCCATCGTCCCTGGATTGTCAGATCCGGGTGAGCCACCTAGTCAGGGCCTCCCTGGTTTGGTGGCTGACATCACCGGCACTTCTATTCGGGAAGTCGTTCCTTCCTTTTCACTGGATGGTGGTCACGACGGACGCCAACCTTCCGGTTGGGTGGGGGGGTCTGGGGGGTTCAGTCGGCCCAGGGTCGCTGGACCCCGGAGGAATCCCGCCTACCGATCAATGTCCTGTAACTTTGGGCGATCAGGCTATGCCTCTCCACGTGGTCTGAGGCTACAGGGCCATCCAGTAAGGATCCAGTCGGACAACGCCACGGCAGTGGCGTATGTCAACCATCGGGGAGGAACGACGAAAAGATTGGCTGCAGCATCGGTGGTCGCTCACATCCTAAGGTGGGCAGAAAGGAGCATACTGGCCCTGTTGGCCGTATACATTCTGGGCGTGGAGAACTGGCAGGCGGACTACCTGAGTCGCCAGATGCTTGGCCAAGGAAAGTGGTCTCTACACCCGGATGTGTTTCAGCTCCTTTGCCAAAGATGGGGCGAGCCGGACGTAGATCTCCTGTCTTCTCGTCTCAATCGGAAGGTATTGAGGTTCGTGGCCAGGTCGAGACCCATGGGCAGACGAGACAGATGCGTTTGCACCGTGGAGTCAGTATCGGCTAATCTATGCCTTCCCTCCTCTGAAGCTCCTTCCTCATCTGCTTCGCTGAGTGGAGGCAGAGGGGATTCCAATGATCCTAATTGCTCCGGATTGGCCTCGGCGTCCTTGGTACGCCGATCTAGTGCGTCTGGTAGCAGACGTCCCGTGGTGTCTACCGCTACGAAAGGACCTGCTGTCGCAAGGTCCCATACGCCATCCTGCTTTACAGTTGCTGGCTTTAACGGCATGGCTATTGAGAGCCAGGTGCTAAGACTGGGGCCTGTCAAATTCGGTGATCTCTACCATGAGGAGTGCTCGGAAGTCGTCCTCTAGGAAGATTTACCATCGCACTTGGAAGGCCTACATATCCATGTGTGAGGAAATGGGGTGGCATCCGCGTACTTATATGGTTTCCAGGGTCCTGCTGTTCTTACAGCGTGGGGTGGACCAGAAGCTGGCCTTAAGTACGGTTAAGGGGCAGATATCTGCCCTGGCTGTCTTTTTTCAACGACCCCTGGCATCTCACTCTCTAGTGGGAACGTTTGTACAGGGGGTTCGGCACGTGGCCCCTCCGGTCCGTCCGTCCAATACCTCCGTGGGACTTGAATCTGGTCCTCTCAGTACTTCAGAAAGCACTGTTTGAAAACATTAGGGAGATTCCCTTGTTGACACTTTCTTAGAAAGTGGTCTTTTTGGTGGCTGTTCGTCAGTTAGACGGGTTTCTGAGCTGGCAGCCTTGTCATGTAAGGATCCCTATCTGGTCTTGCACAAGGATAAGGTGGTGCTGCGTCCGCAGCCTTCTTTTCTTCCCAAGGTCGTTTCGGCCTTCCATCTCAATGAGGACATTGTACTAACTTCCTTGTGTCCTCGTCCGTCGCATCATAAAGCGGCGGCGTTGCATTCCCTGGACGTTGTCCGAGCTCGGAGTATACTTATCTGCTACTGCTCCGTTCCGGAGGTCAGACTCACTGGTTGTTTCAGTGGCTGATCCCAAGAAGGGCCTGGTGGTCTCGTCGGCCACCATCTCGAGGTGGTTCCGACAGATCGTGATTCAGGCTTACACCATAAAGGGTCGGGCGCCCCCCTTTCCTGTCACGGCGCATTCGACCAGGGCAATAGGTGCCTCTTGGGTTTTCCAACATCAAGCGTCTGGTGTGTAAGGCTGCGACTTGGTCGTCCTTTCACACTTTCACTAAATTTTACAAGGCGGATGTGAGTGCATCTTCAAATGCTTCCTTCGGCCGCAAGGTTTTACAGGCAGCTGTTTAGAGTTGCAACTCCTCCCGTTGAGGAGCTCGGTTTTGTTTTGGGGTGAAGTTTGTTTTAATGCTGTTCCCACCCCTCGTTTTTTGACACTGCTTTGGGACGTCCCACTTTGTCAAGATTACTGCTGTGTCCGTCCATGAACGAAAAAGAAAATAGGATTTTTGTACTTGCCGTAAAATCACTTTCTCTGAGTACATGGACGGACACAGCACCCACCCCTCCTTTTTATGTTTGTACTACTTTTTGACGAACTGAGATGCAGTGAGAGGGGCTGTACTGTGTTTGATGTGATTAACACTTTCTACAAGTTTCTGCCTAGTCACTCCTGAATGAAGGCTAATACCGACTTTGTCAAGATTACTCATGAACACAGAGAAAAGGATTTTACGGTGAGTACAAAAATCCTATTTCTCCATGGACGGACACAGCTCCATAAATCTTGACATGTGGGTTATGTTCCTGTTCATAGGAGAGGACTAGGCAGAACATGTTAGTTATCTTAAAACATGTAACTTTAACAGAGTTGAACAGCCCCGCCCAGGGGGCGGTGCCTCCGTACATAACCCTCAACCCTGCAGTCAGAAGCCTCCGTTTTTTTCTGCCTAGCAGAGGAGGTTGTGGCTCCCTTTGGGCCCAGAGTCCTGAATTTTTATTTTATTTTTTCAATTCTATCAACTGCCGGCTGGGCGACAGGCTGGATATTATAGATCCTTGTAGTCTTCCCAGTTCCAGCCATAGAGTGTGCCAGTCCTTGGCTTCACGCTGGTTCTGCCACGACGTACCCCATGGCTCCAGGGGTGGCCGGTAAGCACATGCTCCGGGGTCCACATATGACTGGGCTATTGTCTCACTCGTAGTGGACCGGGCCGACAGCTACTCCGTACCATTGGTTGTGGGTCTGTCAGGGACGCGCCAACAAGTCCTCGCAGGGACGGGCAAGTACGGTTCCTCCTGTCTCAGCAGGATGGAACAGCTGTGCATTCCCGGGATTAAGGGGTTCTCCTGTCCTCCCTTTCCCTGCTCTTTCGCCATTTCCCCTCCTGCCCTAGGGCCCGCTGCGACCAGGGTGTACCTGTGGGGGGCTCCGGACTCCGTGGGGCGGGGGGGTCTGTCTCCTGGTAAGTCTCTGCACGCCCTTCTCGTCCACATCCCGGGGCTCAGGAGCCTTTTTTTGCTGCGCCAACGCCATTTTTTGTCGATTAAAATTCCCATTGGCCATTTCGTCGTGGCGCAGGTCGGTATTGCGGGCGGCCATTTTCTTGTGGTCCACTCCCTTTTTTATCTGAGGCGTCTGGTGGCCATTTTGGAGTGGGGTTTGGGCTCTAGCACTGGCTTTCTGAACGGCGCACGGCTCATTTCTCAGTCTTTTCATCACACACACGCTGTGTATACAAGGCGGGCAACGGTGCTGAGCGGTCTCCCACTGGGTGGTGAGTCCCCTGGGTTAACCCCCCTGGTCAGTGCAGCAAGGAGGGTGGACTCTTCAGTGTTTTTCACTTGGTCCCTGAGGGCTGTCAGTGGGTGGTCATGGAGTCAGTATGTGACCTTTCTTCCCCTGAATTGCTAGAGGCAGCTAATGGTGCCCCTGCACCTGCGGTTTCCATGGATACGCTGCCGACCAGTCCTGGAATCATTTGTTGCCAGGGTAGAAACGGCGTGCAGGCGTAAGGGTGGTAAAAAAGCGCCCCCCGCCATCTTCTGGGGAATGCTTGACAGGGCACTTATGAGTGCACTTCTGATGCTGTGAGGGACACTCTCCAGCTGGTAGATGCAGCTGGGACTTCCGCAGAGGAGTTGGTCTCCTTTGGGTCACACAAATCTGACCGCTTTGCGACAGTTTTTTCCTTATGTTACTTTCTTTGATAAGTTCATAGATAAGGAATGGGAACGGCCGCATGGCGGTCCGTTGTTCTTAAGGACCCTACTGATAGGAGGTCATAATTGGTGACCCGCTCCAGGTTCACCATGCTGGGGTCAGCCTTGCAACCTATATTTGCTGCGACTTTGGTGTCTCAGACATTCACTGAATGGTGGGCAGCACAGTGGTGTAGTGGTTATCCCCCTCACCTGGCAGCAAGGGGGTCACTGGCTCGCACCCGGACCCCATCACCATCTGCCTGGAGTTTGCATGTTATCCCCGTGTCTGCATGGGTTTCTTCCGGGTACTCCGGTTTCCTCTCACACTCCAAAGACATGCACGCCTTCGGCGCCACAGTTAAAACATATACACTAATACATACTCAGTGTGGTGTATGTAAAATGGTTTCCAGAGCCTCTGTATCTGCGGTGGTACTGCGCTGCCTGATTTGGCTTGAATGCTGGTCCGCTGACCAAACATCCAAAAGAGCTCTGGCAAATTGCCTTTCAGAGGCTTTTTGGTACTTCGCTGGACGACATTGAGTGTCACTGGAGGTAAGAGCACAAGTCTCCCGCAGTCCTCTAAGGGGAAGGCGCCGCACCGTTGGCCAGGGCCCTCCTATTCCGCGCAGAAGCGGGCAGAGATCCTCCCAGACTGACAAGGCTCCAGATGGGGGATAGAAGCGTCCCTGGGTGCGGAAGCCGAACAAACCTGCTACCGCATGAAATTTTGCCCCGCCCGACTCAAGGGTGGGGGGTCAGCTTAGCAAGTTTACAGCTCGGTGGACCTCCCTATTCTCTGACCAGTGGGTCTGCGAGGTGGCCACTTCGGGGTACAAGATAGTTTCTTTCTTGTCCACCAAACAGATCTTTCCCTCAAATCTTGCTCTCCTTCCCGCTCGTCGGTCTGCTTTGATGGGAGCAGTGCGAGACTTGCTCAGGTGCGGAGTAATTTCACCTGTGCCCCTGGAGGAAAGGTTTCAGGGATTCTATTCGAGTCTGTTGATAGTCCCCAATCTTGGACCTCAGGGCTCTCAATACCTTTGTGAGTGTGCGAAATTTAAGGATGGAATCCATTCGTTCGGAGGTTGCTGCGCTCCATCCGGCGGATTTTCTGGCGTCCCTGGACATCAAGGACGCATACTTGCATGTCCCCATCTGCAACAGTCATCAGACGTTTCTGCGCTTTGCGGTTTGGCATAGCGTCAGCACCAAAAGTTTTTAACCAGGTGCTCGCCCCGATCTGGCTTTGAGACAGCGAGGATTTGCTATCGTGGGCTACTTAGACGAGCTGCTTCTGGCTCAGAATTAGAGGACATATCTAAAGCCTGTCAGACCCTCTGGGGAAAATGGTTGGGTACTGAACATACAGAAGTAGGTGTTGGTACTGACTCAGCGTCTGGAGTACCTGCGTTTGATCCTGGACTTCCTTTGGAGCAGTTGCAGACGCTCCGGTCGGCCGGCGGTGAAATTGTTAGCGTCCCGCAAATGGTCGTCTCTCCGTTTTTTTGCATGCGAGTTCTGGGCCTCATGGTGGCCTCCTTCGAGGCAGTACTGTATGCCCAATTCCACACTCTAGTATTGCAGAAGGAGATCCTGTCCAAATGGAACAGATCTCCATTGTCTCTGGATTCAGGCAAATCACCTGGTCAAGGCTTCCCTGAGAGGGTGGCTGAGATCCCTGGCTCTTCTGTCCGGGAGGTCGTTCCTTCCTTTCCATTGAACTGTGATCATGACGTACGCCGGCCTCGCAGGTTGGGGGAGAGTCTGGGGGGTCCAGCCGGCCCAGGCTTGCTGGACTCCGGTCAAATTTCGCCTGCTGATCAATGTCCTCGAACTTCGAGCGATCATACTGTGCCTCTCTAAGTGGTTGCAGAGACTTCAAGGGCGTCCGGTCAGGATCCAGTCGGACAACGCCACGGTGGTGGCTTCTGTCAACCATCAGGGAGGAACAAGGAGCTTGGCTGCAGCTTCGGGAGTCGCTCACATCCTAAGATGGGCCGAAAGGAGCGTGCCTGCTCTATCGGCTGTTTACATTCCGGGCGTAGAAACTGGCAGGCGGACTATTTGAGTCGCCAGATGCTGGACCATGGGGAATGGTCGTTACACCCGGAGGTCTTTCAAATCCTTTGTCAGAAATGGGGTACACCAGTTGTGGATCTCCTGGTCCCTCGACTCAATCGCAAGGTGTCAAGGTTTGTGGCCAGGTCCAGGGATCCCTGGGCAGACGCGTCAGACTTATCGGTGACTCCATGGGGTCAGTATCGGGTAAATTTTATACCTTTCTCCCAAATGTACTTCCTCATCTGCTCCGCAGAATGAAGGCCGAGGGGATTCTGGCGATTCTAATCGCCCCAACCTGGCCCCAGCATCACTGGTACGCCGACCTCGCGAGTCTGGTAGCAGATGCTCCCTGACGGCTGCCAATGCGGGAGGATCTTCTGTCTCAAGGTACCATTCTTCATCCTGCTTTACAGTTGCTGGCTTTACCAGCATTGCTATTGAAAGCCAGGTGCTAAGGGACCGTAGAGATGGCTTGGCGCCCTCGGGCATATTCGGTTTCTCGGATCCTGCTGTTCTTGCAGCGCGGAGTGGATCTTAAACTTGCCATAAGCACTATTAGGGGACACTCACTGGTAAGTATGTTTGTACAGGGGGTCTGGCACGTGGTTCCCCCGATTGGACCATCGCTTCCTCCGTGGGACTTGAATCTGGCGCTCTAGGTACTCCAGGAGCCTCCCTTTGAGAGCATCAGGGAGATTCTTCAACATTTTCTCAGAAAGATGCCTTTCTAGTTGCCATTACATCGGTCAGGAGGGTTTCTGAATTGGCGACCTTGTCTTGCAAGTCACCTTACTTGGTCCTCCATAAGGATAAAGCGGTACTACGCTCGCAGCCTTAATTCCTTCCTAAGGTAGTTTCTGCTTTTCACCTACACGAGGACTTTGTCCTTCAATTCTTGTGTCCTCGACCGTCGCATCCCAAGGAGGCTGCGCTACATACCTTGGACGTGGTACGTGCCCTACGGGTCTACCTGTCTACTACTGCTCCGGAGTAATGACTCGCTGTTCGTTTTGGTGTCTGGTCCACAGAAGGGCCTAGCGGTCTCGTCAGCCACCATTTTCTAGGTGGGTCAGGCAGACCGTCATCCAGGCCTATGCCCTTAAGGGACGAGTGCCTCCCTTTCCTGTCACGGCGCATTCGACCAGGGCAATTGGTGCCTCCTGGGCTTTCCGACATCAGGCATCTGTCTCGCAGGTGTGTAAGACGGCGACCTGGCCGTCTGTTGACACTTTCTCAAAGTGTTACAAGGTTGATGTGAGTGCATCTTCGGATGCCTCCTTTGGCTTCAAAGTTTTGCAGGCGGCTGTTTGAGGTTGCAACTCCTCCGTTGAGCTCTGTTTCTTTGGGGTGAAGTTAAGTCTTTTGATTGCTGTTCCCACCCCACGTTTTTTCTGACACTGCTTGGGGATGTCCCACATGTCAAGATTTATGGAGCTGTGTCCGTCCATGGACAAAAAGAGAAAATAGGATTTTTTTGTACTCACCGTAAAATCCTTTTCTCTGTCGTCCATGGACGGACACAGCACCCACCCCTCCTTTTGTAGTTTGTACTGCTTTTCTACGAACTGAGGCTGCTGACTGCAGGGTTGGAGGGTTATGTACGGAGGGACCGACCCCTGGGCGGGGCTGTTCAACTCTGTTGAAGTTACATGTTTTAAGATGACTAACATGTTCTGCCTAGTCCTCTCTTATGAACAGGAACATAACCCACATGTCAAGATTTATGGAGCTGTGTCTGTCCATGGACGACGGAGAAAAGGATTTTACGGTTAATCCAAAAATCCTATTTTTTTCGTCATACTTGCCTGTAAAATCCTTTTGAGTACATCATGGGACATAGTCAAGCTAATAATTACCTGCTGGGTTAGTGTCCCAAAATGTACTCAAAAGGATTTTACAGGTAAGTATGACGGAAAAATCATATTTTTTGGAAAGATTGGCAGTCTTTTGAATAGCGCGCTTTCTATGGCTTCAGAGCTACCATAGGTTTGCTCAAGTCTTGCCCATGCTACAGCAAGACCTGCATCTGGGTAGTCCAACATGTACTGCATGTTGACAACATAGTCTTTTAACACGATATGTGGGGGCCCGTCCCAGCTGCTGCGGTGTAGCCCAGGCGCCAGGGTGCATTTTCAATTCGCCATTGCCACCTAGCGCCTGGGTTTTGTCGAGCCCTGGGACACATACACAACAGGCTGTAGGAATTCTACCATGTTTTGACTATTCTGACGCCAACTGGTGTATTGACTTATCCCTTGCCGGGGGATTGGCAAGTACAATCACAACAGACAGTCTTTATTACATAACTGAACCAAATATCTTTCCTCATCCACGAAGATCTTTATTGAATGTAGCAGGTTACAGCAGACAACTGGATGTGGCTGATGATTGAAAAGGTGGTATTTGCAGGTCAAAACTTAGTAATGCGTTCCCCTATGCAAGCAAAGTAACATGTGGCCATGAGACGAGCAGCCATTCTTATGCCAGAAAAACCAAGGGCAAATACATCATAAAATGGGAGGAAACCAGAAGATGATGGTGCAATATGACCACAAGATGGCAGTACCGTATATACTTGAGTATAAGCCGAGTTTTTCAGCACATTTTTTTTGTGCTGACAATGCCCCCCTCGGCTTATACTCGAGTCACCTTTTTGCGCCTGATCTCCCGGACTTTGGGGACCCGGTACCGGTGGGCCGTAGGTCTTCTGGACCCCAACCTTGGCACACATGTAGTCCCACTCTTCCTCTACAAGTGTGCAAAGTTTGGTGGCCGGGGAGCACCGATTTTTCAAATCCGGGCACCCCTTCCATAGACTCCCATGTTAAACAGTGATTTTGGGGACTGGATACCGGCCGTTCGTAGGTCCCCTAAACTTGGCACACATGTAGCCCTATTTCTCCTCTATAAGTGTGCAAAGTTTTTTGTCTGGGGGACCTACGGCCGGGGAGCACTGATTTTTCAAATTCGGGCACCCCTTCCATAGACTCCTATGTTAAACGTCAGTCTAGTCATGGGCACAGTGAGGCATGGGCACAGTGAGGCAGGCACATGGACACAGTGAGGCATGCAGATGGACACTCTAGGCTTATACTCGAGTCAATACGTTTTCCCAGTTTTTTTGTGGTAAAATTAGGTGCCTCGGCTTATGTTCGGGTCGGCTTATACTCGAGTATATATGGTATATTTACCAGTTGTACCGGGGCTAATTAATGGCTGAGTGAAAAGTCTCTCGTGTTTGTAATTTTGAGGGGAAAAAAGTTGTACTAACCACCTCTGTGCAGTGGTTTTACACAGGGTAGCCCAGATCCTCCTCTTCTTGTGTTCCTCTTTGCTGGTCCTTCCTTCCTGTCGAGTGCCCCCACAGCAAGCAACTTAAGGGCACCCAAGCTGAGTCGCATCTCCCTGTGTCCATTCAGACACGGAGCCAAGTTTCTGCCCCACCCCCTCTCTCTCCTAATTGGCTAACTGACCTTGACAGCAGTGGGAGCCAATGGTGCCGCTGCTGGGTCTCAGCCAATCAGGAGGAGAGTCCCAGACATCCGAGGAACTCGTGGACATCGCTGGAGGAAGATGGGGCTCAGGTAAGTATTAGGGGGTGCTGGAGGGCAGCTGCTGCGCACAGAAGGCTTTTTTTATCTTAATGCATTGGGATAAAAAAAAACTGACTTTACAACCCCTTAGGGCTATAAGAATATAGCAGTCCTGTGACTTCTATCTGTGTCTGGTTAAAGCTTGTAGAAGGAGTTTTGATTTTCCCATGAATGTCCTATAAGGATGCAATCCCCTTACCTTCTGTCTGGACAGTGCTGATTGGGCCTGTGCTGATCACATGCACTCTCCCAAGAAAAGAAAAAAACGCCAATACACACACAAACTGAGCATGTGCAGACCTACTCCACTAACTCATTCTAATCCGGAGATGTTTTGGGGACAGTGCAAAAAGAGGAGGATCTGTGCATACAGGATCAAACAGCCTTTTTATACAATGCAGAGGATTAACCCCTTAGGTTCCACAGTTGGTATAACAACCATACTTTACTTCATATACAGAGACTGATTTTACTGTTGAGTTTAGCAACACACTGCTTGGATATTGTCAGGGTTTCTACTTCTCCCCCCCTTTGTAGTGGACATCTTGTCTCCTGTTGCCAGGTGGATCAGACAGCTTATTTTTCAGGACCTACATTATTATTTTTTTAAGGAAAGGATTCCTCCTTTCTCTATCAGAAAACATTCCACTAGGTCTCTTGGTGTCTCTTATGCTTTTCAGCATTAAATGTTTGTATTCCAGATTTTCAAGGCTGCCAACTGGTCATCTGGTCATCTCCAGGTTTTATAGGTGGATGTTTTAGACTCGGCTTATGTGAGCTTCAACCTCAAAGTGCTTCAGACTGTGTCATCTGAGTGTTCAGATTCCTCAACCCTTGGTTTGGTGGGTCTGTCAAAAGCTATGTTGTTGCCGACCCCTCGGTTTAGTGCTTTGGAATATCCAATGGTGTATGAATCTAAGTCCTGTACTTTATGATTCAGAAAATGTGAATTTTTACTTGCCTGTATATTTCTGATCTTAGAGATACCTTACAGGACACAGACCCCTCCCCTCTGTGTTCTTTGGTTACTCCTTTATTGCTTTAATAAAAACTGGAGTATCACGGAGTGGGTGTGGAGTTTTAAGTGTGCATTAGTGGTGGTTTTTGCCAGTGTCCAATAACCTGCCGGTAACCTGCATATAATTTATGGTCTATAAATACAAGTCCTGCATCCTGTACTGTACTCAAAGATAAGGAATTTACAGGTAAGTCCAAATGCCCATTTATTTTCTTTCTATAACATTATATCTACTTTTGCTATAGGTTCTTTTTTTTTGCCTTTCTAGAGGTGAATGAAAACCATTATGATGTAATGTAGTTGTGTCCTTTAAATGTTGTGTTTTTATGCTGTAGTTCTGCCCTTTATATGTTTTGAACATTATAGAACTTTGTGTATGTATTGCGTATAAAAATTAAATATATTTAAAAAATGTACTGTGATTTGTTCCTCTGTAGCGTGGCAAAACTGTTCCAGAAGATCTGGTAAAACCAGAAGAACTCAGCAAGTATCACCAAGTTTCCTCCCATGTGGTAAGAACCTACAGTTTATCAAGCTTTCAATTTTGTATCACGTAATCCGGTACATTTAATAATGAGCTGATAAAACTGAACATTTTTGTGTACAGTATGGTGTCAGCCTTGCCCAGTTGTATTTTTCTAACCTACAGAATCTCTTCCCACTTGCTTATCTCCACAGCATATAGGGGCTGAATAAAATAATCTGGTAAGCCGGCCTAGGGTAACCCCTCCTAGATCCAGCTAGTGTCCTAGAGGATGGATGTCTTCAACTCATAAAAGAGAGATAGATATAGAGATATATATCTATATGGATATATATCTATACAGGTCCTTCTCAAAAAATTAGCATATTGTGATAAAGTTCATTATTTTCTGTAATGTACTGATAAACATTAGACTTTCATATATTTTAGATTCATTACACACAACTGAAGTAGTTCAAGCCTTTTCTTGTTTTAATATTGATGATTTTGGCATACAGCTCATGACAACCCAAAATTCCTATCTCAAAAAATTAGCATATTTCATCCGACCAATAAAAGAAAAGTGTTTTTAATACAAAAAAGTCAACCTTCAAATAATTATGTTCAGTTATGCACTCAATACTTGGTCGGGAATCCTTTTGCAGAAATGACTGCTTCAATGCGGCGTGGCATGGAGGCAACCAGCCTGTGGCACTGCTGAGGTGTTATGGAGGCCCAGGATGCTTCGATAGCGGCCTTAAGCTCATCCAGAGTGTTGGGTCTTGCGTCTCTCAGCTTTCTCTTCCCAATATCCCACAGATTCTCTATGGGGTTCAGGTCAGGAGAGTTGGCAGGCCAATTGAGCACAGTAATACCATGGTCAGTAAACCATTTACCAGTGGTTTTGGCACTGTGAGCAGGTGCCAGGTCGTGCTGAAAAATGAAATCTTCATCTCCATAAAGCTTTTCAGCAGATGGAAGCATGAAGTGCTCCAAAATCTCCTGATAGCTAGCTGCATTGACCCTGCCCTTGATAAAACACAGTGGACCAACACCAGCAGCCGACATGGCACCCCAGACCATCACTGACTGTGGGTACTTGACACTGGACTTCAGGCATTTTGGCATTTCCCTCTCCCCAGTCTTCCTCCAGACTCTGGCACCTTGATTTCCGAATGACATGCAAAATTTGCTTTCATCCGAAAAAAGTACTTTGGACCACTGAGCAACAGTCCAGTGCTGCTTCTCTGTAGCCCAGGTCAGGCGCTTCTGCCGCTGTTTCTGGTTCAAAAGTGGCTTGACCTGGGGAATGCGGCACCTGTAGCCCATTTCCTGCACACGCCTGTTCACGGTGGCTCTGGATGTTTCTACTCCAGACTCGGTCCACTGCTTCCGCAGGTCCTCCAAGGTCTGGAATCGGTCCTTCTCCACAATCTTCTTCAGGGTCCGGTCACCTCTTCTCGTTGTGCAGTGTTTTCTGCCACACTTTTTCCTTCCCACAGACTTCCCACTGAGGTGCCTTGATACAGCACTCTGGGAACAGCCTATTCGTTCAGAAATTTCTTTCTGTGTCTTACCCTCTTGCTTGAGGGTGTCAATGATGGCCTTCTGGACAGCAGTCAGGTCGGCAGTCTTACCCATGATTGCGGTTTTGAGTAATGAACCAGGCTGGGAGTTTTTAAAAGCCTCAGGAATCTTTTGCAGGTGTTTAGAGTTAATTAGTTGATTCAGATGATTAGGTTAAAAGCTTGTTTAGAGAACCTTTTCATGATATGCTAATTTTTTGAGATAGGAATTTTGGGTTGTCATGAGCTGTATGCCAAAATCATCAATATTAAAACAAGAAAAGGCTTGAACTACTTCAGTTGTGTGTAATGAATCTAAAATATATGAAAGTCTAATGTTTATCAGTACATTACAGAAAATAATGAACTTTATCACAATATGCTAATTTTTTGAGAAGGACCTGTATATATCTCTATCTATATCTATCTCTATCTATATATATCTATATCTATATCTATCTATCTCTATCTATATATATATCTATCTCTATCTATATATCTCTATCTATATATATCTCTATCTATATATATCTCTATCTATATATATCTCTATCTATATATATCTCTATCTATATATATATATATATATCTCTATCTATATATATCTATCTCTATCTATATATCTCTATCTCTATCTATATATCTCTATCTCTATCTATATATCTCTATCTATATATATCTCTATTTATATATATCTCTATTTATATATATCTCTATCTATATATATCTCTATCTATATATATCTCTATCTATATATATCTCTATCTATATATATCTCTATCTATATATATCTCTATCTATATATATCTCTATCTATATATATCTCTATCTATATATATCTCTAATATATATATATATATATATTCGCTCTCCATTATTCAAGGTTCCTGGTATAGAACTGCTTGAGCTTATCATGTGGCCGCTATCTTTCCTAAAGCCTGATACACACTATTCGTTTTATTTTTTTCTCTGTTCAACCCAGCAGAGAACTGTCAGCTCCGGTTGGAGCCGCTGTGCGAACGATCTCTCCCGCTGAGCTGTTGTGTTCTGACAGGGGTGGCCCCACCCACCAGAACACTCCTATCAGTGCTCTCAGCCATTGGCTGAGAGCGCTGTTTGGGAGCAGGTCGGCTGCTGGTTTTCCAGCATGGTCGTCTGACAGGAGCCGGCTTCTGTCGGACAGGGTTCCATGCACACGGTTCGAATGTCGGCTGGTGTTTTATTGAACCTGCCGATGTCAGCTGGCATTCAGCCTGTGTGTACGGGGCTTAAAGTGATACTAAATTCTTGTTTTTTGCTTAAAAATAACATGTTATACTTGCATCCTCCGTGCAGCGGTTTTGCACAGAGCAGTCCAGATCTTCCTCTCCGGTGCTCCTTGCCCCTCTGTACTGACAAGTGCCCCCACAGCAAGCAGCTTGCTATGGGAGCACTTCATTCAGACACAGAGCTCTCTCTCTCTCTCTCTCTCTCTCTCTCCTTGCTGATGGGAGGAGGTTTGCACTCAAAATCTCACGATACATGACCCCATTCGTTCTTTCATGTACACGGATCAGTTGTCCTCTTCCCTTTGCAGAGAAACAGCCCCAAAGCATGATGTTGCCACCCCCCATGCTTCACAGTAGGTATGGTGTTGTTTGGTTGCAACTCGGCATTCTCTCTCCTCCAAACACGACGAGTTGTGTTTCTACCAAACGGTTCTACTTTGGTTTCATCTTGTCAAATTAAAACGGCAACAGTGGAGCCTCCGACGTGTTTCGCAACATAGAAGATGCACTATGTTGTGAAACGCGTCGAGACTCCACTGTTGCCGTTTTAACCTGACAAGCGCTGTTTTCATCTTCCAATGTAAGTGTTCCTACCCACAATAAATTTATTTGCCATACAGTATCATGCTATGTGCCCTTCTCTTTTCCTTTCATACCCCATCTGGTTCCATTCCTGGGATCACTTGGGTTATTACCCATAAGTACCCAGCATCAGCATATCCTCCGTCATTGGTTTGGTGTGTGAGACATTTTGTGGGAATTGCAATAGAGTATCCAGCTTCTACAGTGGTTTATGCCATGCCTAGTTGACCCTTTGAACGTATGTTCTTTAGGGTTCACTGTTTCCGCTAAGCCTCTTCTAGATTGGTGGTGGCCTCTTCACTTCACTTGTTTCATTCAAGATTGTGGGAGCACCAACACTTCGATTTATATTGAACTTTTTTAGTTACCATTTCAGAGACTTTTACAGTCGTAGCCGAAATTGTTGGCACCCCAGAAATTTTTCCAGAAAATCAAGTATTTCTCACAGAAAAGTATTGCAGTAACACATGTTTTGCTATACACATGTTTATTCCCTTTGTGTGTATTGGAACAAAACAAAGGGAGGAAAAAAAGCAAATTGGACATAATGTCACACAACTCCAAAAATGGGCTGGTCAAAATTCTTGGCACCCTTAACTTAATATTTGGTTGCACACCCTTTGGAAAAAATAACTGAAATCAGTCGCTTCCTATAACCATCAATAAGCTTCTTACACCTCTTACCCGAAATTTTGGACCACTCTTCCTTTGCAAACTGCTCCAGGTCTCTCTTATTGGATGGGCCTTTTCCCAACAGCAATTTTAAGATCTCTCCACAGGTGTTCAATGGGATTTATATCTGGACTCATTGCTGGCCACTTTAGAACTCTCCAGCGCTTTGTTGCCATCCATTTCTGGGTGCTTTTTGATGTATGTTTGGGGTCATTGTCCTGCTGGAAGACCCAAGATCTCGGACTCAAACCCAGCTTTCTGACACTGGGCTCTACAGTGCGACCCGAAATCCTTTGGTAATCCTCAGATTTCATGATGCCTTGCACACATTCAAGGCACCCAGTGCCAGAGGCAGCAAAACAACCCCAAAACATAATTGAACCTCCACCATATTTCACTGTAGGTACCATGTTCTTTTCTTTGTAGGCCTCATTCCGTTTTCGGTAAACAGTAGAATGATGTGCTTTACCAAAAAGCTCTATCTTGGTCTCATCTGTCCACAAGACGTTTTGCCAGAAGGATTTTGGTTTACTCAAGTACATTTTGGCAAACTGTGTAGTCTTGCTTTTTTATGTCTGTGTCAGCAGTGGGGTCCTCCTGGGTCTCCTGCCATAGCATTTCATTTAAATGTCGACGGATAGTTTGCGCTGACACGGATGCTCCCTGAGCCAGCAGGACAGCTTGAATTTCTTTGGAACTTGTTTGGGGTTGCTTATCCACCATCCGGTCTATCCTGCGTTGCAACCTTAGATCAATTTTTCTCTTATGTCCACGCCCAGAGAGATTGGCTACAGTGCCATGGGTTGCAAACTTCTTGATAATGTTGCGCACTGTGGACAAAGGCAATTCTAGATCTCTGGAGATGGACTTGTAACCTTGAGATTGTTGATATTTCTCTTATCGTCCATGGACTGACACTGCTCTCATACTGTTTACGTGTGGGTATATGTCCCTGCTTGCAGGAGAAGACCTAGGCAGAATGTTAGATGTTAGAAACATTCTAGAACAAAACTAGAGCTGAACAGCCCCGCCCAGGGGGGCGGTCCCTCCGGACATAATCCTCCCACTGCAGTCAGCAGACCTCAGTTTTTTTCAGCCTAGCAGAAGAAGACGTGGCTCTCTCAGGAGCCAGTCTCCTGGAAGATTTTACTTTTAATTTTTATTCCTTTTGGGAATTTTTATTTTGTTTTTGAGACCTTCAATCAACTGTCGGCTGGGCAACAGGTTGGGTACACTGGTATCCTCGTAGTCTTACCTGTCCGACCATCGAGCATGCTGATCCTCGCCTTGTGTACGTGAGACTCAGTTCACAACATGCCCCATGACTCCAGGGGTGGCCGGGTTGCTTTTAGCTCCCGCGGCCCTCTCAAGATTGAACGGTACCTGTCTGTATCTTTCGCGGTGGACCGGGCCGACGGCTACGCAGTACTGCTCTGTGATAGGTCTGTCTGAAACAAGCCAGTGGGTCCCTCTGGGACGGGTAAGTAGTCTCTCCTGCTACAGGTGAGTACATGCTGGCTGTGTTTCTTTATATGGGGGATTTCTCCCTGTCTCCCCCCTGTTATGCTGCTCTCTGCACCCTGTACTGGTGCTGTGTGGGGGTGCTTGGGGGTCACTCTGGCCTGGCTGGGGGCGCTCATGTCTGTTTTAATGGCCCTGGGAGAGGTGCAGTGTTCTGGTGTGTGAGTGTTGTGCATTGGTGTGCGCCATTAGCGCTGTGAGGTGATTTGAAAACCGCGCTCGGCGGCCATCTTGCCGTGGATCGATGGCGCAGTAATGTATGCGGCCGGCGGCCATTTTCTTGAAGCCGCAGCATTGTTTATTTCGGTTTCGGCCTCTATCGGCCGCTGCTGCAGCGCGAATCGCAGTCTCCTCGCAGTCTCCTCACTCTCCTTAGGCTTCACCCGCGTGGTTTCATACAGTGGAATGAGCGGTCCTTACAGGGGTTGGTGAGTACTCTGGGTATCCCCTCCTCAGCTTCAGCATAGCCAGTGGGTGGACTGGGTTACTCACTATAATAGTGTTTAAAAGTCTCAGAGGGTGGCAGTATGGAGTCTAGTTCACCTGCTTCTCCACACTTGGAGAAGCACACGGCAAATGGCAGTCCTCCTGCACCTGTGGTCCCTAGCGACTAGTTGTCGGCAGTCCTGGAATCATCCTTGTCAGGATGAAAGCGGTGTGCGAGCGCAAGGGAGCTGTAAAGCGCCCCCTCCCCACACATCCTCCTGTAGGGGGGAGTGCTCTGTCTCAGGTATGGGCCTAGCTATTGCTGCTCAGGACCCTAGCTCTGAGGATTTTCATGTTTTTGAACAGGATATTCCCTGTGAGGAAGACCCCAGTTCTGAAACTTACAGGGTGCTTGTAAGTGAACTCATTGATGCTGTGAGGAACACTCTCAAGCTGAATGTTGAGGCTGAGGAACCTCAGGTGGAAGCTGTCTCCTTTGGTTCCTTTAAAGGCGTTTATTCAAAAAGGTTTTTCCATATGTGCCTTTTTTTGATACATTCATTGACCAAGTCTGGGATAAGCCGCAGAAGACTGACGGTCCCGCGGTGCCTAGCCATGAGGTACGCCTTTAAGGAGGACCTGGTTAAGAAGTGGGCTCTCCCCCTAAATGGGTCGACCCCCCGGTCGCCCGTTTGAATAAGGCTACCACGCTCCCAATGGAAGGGACTCCTGCATTTAAGGATCCCACTGACAGGAGGTCAGAAGTGTTGAGTAGAACTATGTTTACCTTATTGGGGTCTGCATTACGCCCTATAGGGGCGGCGACACTTGTGTCTCAAGACACTCACAGGATGGGCAAAGATTTTGCACTTGACAGTGCAGGAGCATAATCTCTAGGGCCGAAACAACTAATCGACTACTATTTTCATAATCGATTAATCGGCCAGTAACATAATGGGGTTTAAAAAAAAAATGAGCCCATTACAGTACAAAAAGAGCAAATCGCTACTGTAAATATTACTTTCACTGTCCCACAGTAAAAGATGAACCCCTTACAGCGATTATTTGCTCTTTTTGTACTAAATTTTTAGTTTTTTTAACACCATTATGTTACTAAACATCTCAGGCCTGGGTCACACCTGTTTTTTGGTGCTTTTTGCAGAAACGCACTACAGTTCATTTGCATGGTTTCCTATGGGACACGTTCACATCCATGATTTTTTCAGCTGCTGCGTATTTGAAAAGGGGCAAGTACTTTTTTTAATGCAAAACGGTGCCATTTTGGTTCAATATACTTCAATGGAGAAGCTGCAGAAAAGCATGTAATAATGTGTTTTGCGGCAATTTGTGTTTTTTAGTCTGCCCAACAACAAATTGGCCCAAAAAAAAATGTAAAAATGCAGCAAAATTACCTTTTTTTTTTTTTAAATGGTTATTAATCGAAACAATAATCGGCCAACTAATCGATTATGAAAATAATCGTTAGTTGCAGCCCTAATAATCTCCCTCCTGAGACCATTACCCTGGCTCACCAACTGGCGCAGGGTTTAGTCTCTGTGTGCGATGCCACTTTGGATGCGGCCCCTTGAATTTCTGTGGCCTCTATCTGCTGTGGTGCTGCGTCGCCTTATCTGGCTGAAATGCTGGTCCTAGCTTCCAAATGGCTCCTGGCTGACTTAACATTTAAGGGCGGTAGACTATTTGGGGCCGCCCTGGATGCCATTATTATGGATGTCACAAGGGGTAAGAGCACCTTCCTCCCTCCAGTCTGTTACGGAAAAAGGAGCCCCACCGTAGGCCGGGCCCTTCCTTTCCTGCAAAGGAGTTTTTTTGTCAGTCAGAATCCACAGGTAAGCCCTCCCAGACTGGAAAAAGTGCGGCTGGGTGACATAAGCGTCCCTGGGTGCGTAAGCCTACCAAACAAGCTCCCAAGCCCGCCGCATGAAGTCTTGCCCCTGCCCGACTCTGGGGTGGGGGGACGTCCTTGCAGGTTCACGGTTCGGTGGACCTCCCGGATCTCCGACCGGTGATTGTGCGAGGTGGTCACTTCAGGATACAGGATAGAATTCCGTTCCTGGCCCCCAAACAGATTCTTTCCCTCAATTCTCCCTCTCCTTCCTGCCCGTTGGGCGGCCCTCTTAAGGGCCGTACAGGATTGATCAGGTCCGGAGTGATTGTGCGGTTTCCGTCACAGGAGAGGTTTTTCAGGGTTTCTACTCAAATCTGTTTGTTGTCCCAATCCTGGGCCTCAATGCCTTTGTGATGGTGTAAAAGTTCCGCATGGAATCCATTAGCACGGTGTTCACTACACTCCATCAAGGGGATTTTCTGGCATCCTTGGACATCAAGGACGCCTACTTGCATGTTCCGATCTGCGCACGTCAACAGTAGTTATTGCGCTTTGCGATCGGCGAAGTCCACTATCAATTGTGGCTCTTCCCTTCGGCCTAGCCTCTGCACCAAAGGTTTTTTACCAAGGTGCTTGCTCTGGTTCTAGCCTTGCTGAGACAGCGAGGCATTGCTATCATGGGCTATCTGGACGATCTTCTAAGAGCAGACAATGGCTCAGAATTAGAAGAAGTGTGACTATTGTCAGTCAGACCCTTAGGGACTTCGGGTGGCTCCCGAACATTCAGAAGTCGGTCCTGATCCCGGCTCAGCATTTGGAGTTTCTCGGTCTGATCCTGGACTCCATGGAGGCGTAGGTATTCCTAACCCTGGAAAAGTTAGTGACTTTTCAGTCTGTAGTGCGGGTCCTGACGTCTCGGAAATGGTCATCAACCCGTTTTTTGCATGAGAGTCCTGGGACTCATGAGGGCCTCGTTCGAGGCTGTTCCGTATGCCCAATCGCACACACGGGCATTACAGTAAGAGATCCTGTCACTTGGGACAAATCCCCATTGTCCTTGGATCTTCAGATCCAGATGAGTCACCCACTCAGGGCGTCCCTGGCGTGGTAGTTGGGGTCCCTGGTTCTTCGGTCCGGGAAGTCGTCCCTCCCCATCCAGTGGACGGTGTTCATGACGGACGCCAGCCTGATGGGCTGAGGTGGAGTCTGGGGAGTCCTGTCAGCCCCAGGGCTTTGGACTCCGGACGAAGCCCGTTTACCGATCAATGTTCTGAAAATACGGGCAATCAGACTATGCCTCCCCACGTGGTCTCTATCGGCCGTCTACATTCAAGCGTAGACAATTGGCAGGCGGACTACCGGAGTCGCCAGACGCTGGACCAGGAAGAGTGGTCCTTACACCTTTAGGTCTTTCAAATTCTGTGCCGGCGGTGGGGCATGCCGGATGTGGAACTGAGGGCCTCTCGACTCAATCGTAAGGTGTCGAGGTTTGTGGCCAGGTCCAGGGATCCTTGGGCGGGTGCCTCGGATCTGTTGGTGGGCCCCATGGGGTCATTATCATCTGATATCTGTTATCCTCCGCTGCAGCTGCTTCCTCGCCTGCTGCGCAGGGTTGTGGCCGAAGGGATTCCGGTGATCCTCTTTGCGCCGGGTGGGTCTCGGCATCATTGGTACGCTGATCTGGTACGTCTCATCGCGGACATTCCTTGACGGTTGCCAATAAGGGAGGACCTTCGGTTTCAAGGTCCTATTTTTCATCCTGTTTTACAGTCTGACTTAACGGCATAGCTATTGAAAGCCAGCTGCTGAGAGTCCGAGTTCTCTCGGATTCGGTCATGTTCAGGGCACGGAAGTCTTCCGCTTGAAAGATATATCACTGTACCTGGGAAGCTTACATCACTATGTGCGAAGAGCTGGACTAGCGTCCACGGACGTATTCCATCCCCAGGATCCTGCGGTCCTTGCAGCGTGGTGTGACCCAAATGCTTGCTTTGAGTACCATTAGGGGTCAGTTTTCGGCCTTGGCCGTCTGCCTTCAGCAACCGCTAGCGGGTCATTCTTTGGTAGCACCTTTGTGCAGGGGGTTGGCCATGTGCTCCCTCCTGTTGAAACCTCCTCTCCCTCCTCGGGATTTGAATTTGGTGCTCTCGGTTCTCCAGGAACCTCACTTTGAAAATATCAGAGAGATTCACCTCTTGTCTCAGGAGGTGGCCTTCTTGGTGGCCATTACTTCTGTCAGACGGGTGTCTGAGTTGGCGGCCTTGTCCTGCAAGTCGCCCTATTTTGTCATTCATAAGGATAAGGCGGTGTTGAGTCCGCGACCTTCCTTTTGCAAAAGGTGGTCTCGGCTTTTCTCCTTGTGGACATTTGTCCTCCCGTCCTTGTGTCCTCACACATCGCATTCCAGAGGGTTTGCGCTTCACACATTTCATGTGGTACATGATATGACTCACTAGTTGTCTCTCTGGTCTGAAACAGGGCCGAGCAGTGTCGTCTGCCACTTTTTCTAGATGGATCAGACAGATTGTTATACAGGCCTATGCCATGAAGGGGGTGGCGCCTCCCTTTCCGGTTACGGCGCAGGCCACCAGGGCAATTGGTGCTTCCTGGGCTTTCCGACATCAAGCGTCGGTTGCACAAGTGTGCAAGGCGGCGACCTGGTCGTCCGTTCATGCCTTTTCAAAATTCTATAAGGTTGATGTGGCTGCATCTTCGGATGCTTCCTTCGGCCGCAAAGTGTTGCAGGCCGCTGCTTAATGTTGCAACTCCTCCGTTGAGGAGCTCTGCTGGTTTGGAGTGAAGTTTTGGTTGTTCCTTTTACTATTTGCTCCCACCCTTTTCTTATACTGCTTTGGGACGTCCCACACGTAAACAGTATGAGAGCTGTGTCAGTCCATGGACGATAAGAGAAAATAGGATTTTTGTACTCGCCATAAAATCAGTTTTTCTGACGTCCATGGACTGACACAGCACCCACCCTTCTTTTCAAGGTTTTTACTGCTTTGTTACGAACTGAGGTCTGCTGACTGCAGTGGGAGGGTTATGTCCGGAGGGACCGCCCCCCTGGGCGGGGCTGTTCAGCTCTGGTTTTGTTCTAGAATGTTTCTAACTTCTAACATTCTGCCTAGGTCTTCTCCTGCAAGCAGGGACATATACCCACACGTAAACAGTATGAGCTGTGTCAGTCCATGGACGTCAGAGAAACGGATTTTACGGTGAGTACAAAAATCCTATTTTTTCCACAATTTTGGTTCTCAAGTCCTCAGACAGTTCTCTTCTCCTCTTTCTGTTGTCAATGCTTAGTGTGGTGCACACAATGCAAAGACTAATGCCCCATACACATGTTCCGATTATCGGATGATAAAAATCGCTTTCGGATAGATCGTTTGATAATCTGATCGTTGGTACACAGCTTTCGACAGCCGATCACAACAGTCCGTCCAACAAAATCCGAAGAGACAAACCCGAAAACTTTGCTCGGACGACAGCCCATCGTACGACAATCGTTTAATCAGTACAGTATGCGTCCGCTAAAAATTGATAAACACCACGCATGGTCGTAAACACAAAAATAAACCAGAAGGACACAGGGGTCACACGTATTTGACATAATTTCGGATACGTAGCTACGCACACCGGAAGGTTTTTCCAGAATTGTATGACAGAAATCTTAATTTTCGTAGAGCACATTTTGCAATGTTGTATTCGATATTAGTTTTATACAACAAAATGCGAACGATACGTCGTACGATAGTGAACTTCTCTCCTTTTCATTTGCTTTTAGGTGTGATTTTTATATTGTCCACACCTGTTACTTGCCCCAGATGAGTTTAAAGGAGCATCACATGCTTGAAACAATCTTATTTATCCACAATTTTGAAAGGGTGCCAAGAATTTTGACCAGCCCATTTTTGGAGTTTTGTGTGACATGTCCAATTTGCTTTTTTTCCTCCCCTTTTTTTTTGTTTTGTTCCAATACACACAAAGGGAATAAACATGTGTATAGCAAATACATGTGTTACTGCAATACTTTACTGTGAGAAATACTTTGTTTTCTGGAAAAATTTCTGGGGTGCCAACAATTTCGGCTATGACTGAATATGTTTTGTTCTTACTAACATTTATTCACTGATTATTGCAATAACATTGTTCAGCACTGTGTTCATATCACTTGGTGTGATTCTATATGTTTAGCGCTACAATTTATGTTTTTCTGTTTTCACCATATTGTCCATTGGTTTTTGTAGCTGCTCACCACTTTAGACAGTGTGGAATTTTTTGTATTTGTTACCAAAAATGTAACTTTAGGTACAATCAATGGGCAGATATCTGCCCTGGCTGTCAATTTTTCAACGACCCCTGGGGGGCTCACTCTTGGTGAGAATGTTTGTAAAGGTGGTTTGGCATGCGGCCCTCCGGTCCGCCCTCCACTACCTCTGTAGGACTTGTATAGCATACATCCCTTGGCATCTACCGCTACGAGAGGACCTGCTGTCGCAAGGTCCCATACGCTATCCTGCTTTACAGTTAAGGGCTTTAACAGCATGGCCTCTAGATGCCTCAGAAACCACCGTTTGAGAACATGGGGAGATTCCCTTTGTTGACACTTTCTCAGAAAGTGGCCCTTTTGGTGGCTGTTGTGTCAGTTAAGACGGGTTTCTGAGCTGGCAGCCTTGTCATGCAAGCCTCCCTATCTGATCTTCCACAAGGATAAGGTGGTGCTGTGTCCGCAGCCTTCTTTTCTTTCTAAGGACATTTCGACCTTCCATCTCAAGGAAGACGTTGTACTGCCATCCTTGTGTCATCATCCTAAGGAAACAACGTTTTATTTCTTGGACGCTGTCCGAGCTCTGAGAGCATCAAGCGTCTGTTTCCCAGGGGTGTAAGGCGGCGACCTGGTCGTCCGTTCACACTTTCACTAAACTTTACAAGTTGATGTGTGTGCATCTTTGGATGCTTCTTTCGGCCGCAAGGTATTGCAGGCGGCTGTTTAGAGTTGCAACTCCATTGAGGCGCTCTGTTTTGTTTTGGGGTGAAGTTGTTTTAATGCTGTTCCCACCTCTCGTTTTTGACACTGCTTTGGGACGTCCCACTTTGTCAAGATTAAGGCTGTCCGTCCATGAACGAAAGAGAAAATAGGATTTTTATACTCACCGTAAAAGCCTTTTCTCTGAGTTCATGGAAGGACACAGCACCCACCCCTCTTTTTTTAAGTTTGTACTGCTTTTGACGAACTGATCTTAGTGTAGGCTGAGGGGATATAGTCAGTAGGACTGCCCCGTGCGGGGCTGTTCAGCTTTGAAGTTAACACTTTCTGCTTGGTCACTCCTGAAGGAAGGCTAATACCCACTTTGTCAAGATTTAAGGCTGTGTCCGTCCATGAACTCAGAGAAAAGGATTTTACGGTGAGTATAAAAATCCTATTTCCCAGTCCCAACACTTACTCTGTTTGACAATCCCAGTTTGCGATGACTAGAGATGGGAAGGCCTGAAAATAAAAGAACTGAAAAATTGGGAAACAAATTTTGGTTCCTTGACAATGTAGCCTCTCCATATTCTTGACCAGACAGGGTTTTTTTTAACGCCACCTACAGGAGTAGGACACTAGGCAGGAATAGCTTGGAAATTCCTATGGGCTTTCTCTCTAGGCATAAAAACCCCCTCTTTGCCATAGGCAATATAGTTTTTTTTTTGTTTTTTTTTCCCTCGTGATCATGGAAATGGGTTCCCTGCTGGGACTTCTGATCCCACAGAACCCCCCCCCCTTTTCTTTTTGGTTTTCTATGGAGATCCGCTATCAACAGGCAGGCTGGATGATCTAGAGCCAGTGGTCTCCCTGTCCTGACAGGAGCAGGCCAGCGAGTTAAACGCCTCGCAGGGCCACACATGACCGAGCGCCAGAGTCCCTGGGGTGGTCGGTCCTGTGGGGTCTCCTCTTCCCCCATGGTTTGTGTTCCTCCCTGCCTCCCCCCTCTGTCTACTCCCCCTCCTGGCTACAGGTCTTTTCAGAGCTGCCTTGTGTCTCTGGGCGGAGGAGGTCTGGGCGCCATCTATTTTGTGGTTGCTCCTTCAGCATTCTTTTCCTCGGGAGGGGCTACCGCTGTTTCTCCTCTGGGACCACCATGCAGTTCTACATCGGCTAATGGCCATGTTTTTGAAACCGCGGCGGCAATGTTTTTGTTGATTCTGGTGGCCATATTGCTGGAGTCAGGTGGGGTAGCTATTTTGCGGGTGACCAAGCCCATGAACTTACTGTGGGGGCTGGCTGGATAGGTTTGCAGCCATGTATTGATAGCCAAATGCGGTGGTCTGTGGTTGATGCGGGACGGTCTCCAGGACACAAGTGCGCTGCTCTCTCCTTTGCTGTTGTCTGCAGCACGTGGACAACGCACCAGACTGGGTTTTAAGCCCTCCCTTGGGCGAATCTCCCTCTCTGCGGGCTTAGTGTTTCTCTGCCTCCTGTCTTTCGGGGTCCTTCTTTTTGCACAGTCCCTGCCTGGGTGGATGGTCCCCGTGGAATCTCGAGAGCACATTTTACCTACATCTTGGAGGGGATGGGTCCTTCAGATTCCTCTCTTTGGACGTGCTGTTGGGAGTCCTTGAATCGTTTGTCACCCGGGTGGAATTGGCATGCAAGGCGAGTAAGAAACACTCTTCCCCGTCTCCCTCTTCCTCAGGTGTCTCTGAGCCCGAGTCGGGCTCTGCTGCTAGGGGCTCTGCTTTTGCTGCTGACCCCAATGACGCATCACCAGTTTCCTTGGATGACAAGGACTGGTGCTCTGCCTCAGCCATTACGTAGGAGAGGGCATTGATCTCCGCTCTTATGTTTGTGCAGAGACGCTTAAAATTGAGAAATTTCCGGGGATGTCGGATGAGTTACCTGCCCCTTTTTGGTATGCACAAGCTGGCCAGGTCTGCCAAGTCTTTTTTCCTTCTGCATATTTGACAGATTTGTTTACATGGATATGGTGCGTCCAAAATGACATTTTGTTGTTCCCAAACGCTTTGCGGTATGCTACCCCTTTGCGGAGGACCCTTTCAAGAAGTGGACCTCTGCCAGTGGTGAATCCCATTCCCCCCCCCCCCCCCAATTTCATGCCTTAACAAGACCACCGTGATTTCAGCGGCGGAGTCTCTCTCCTTTATGGATCCCGTGGCTCATTCAATGTTCACCATTGATGGGTTGGCATTGTGCCCTGTTGTGGCCACGACCCTAATATCCCTGACTTTTACCAAATGGGCCAAGAGTCTGCATCAGGCTTTGACTTCTAGTCACGTTCCCCAAGCATATGGTATGCTGCTTTGGCGGATAGTGGGTTCAGGGACTACAGTACGTTTGTGACGCATCCATTGATGCGACTCTGCTCCTTTCTAAGCTCTCCGTTTCGGCAGTGGTGCTTCAGTTTTGTGGCTCAATTCAAAAAAGACCTTGGCGGACCTGCCCTTTTCAGGGGGTCTATAGAGAGAGTGTGTGTGTATAAGTGAAATACAAGAAGAATAATCTAGTGATGCTGTACACAAAGTGCTATTCACCTGGAAAATATGTATGCATAAAAATTACAGCGCTCACAATACATCATAAATGAATCCAATTCATAAGTGAATCATCCAATGTATTCATTTATGATGTATTCTGAGCGCTGTCATTTTTATGCATACATTTTTTCAGGGGGACTGCCTGTTTGGCGCTATGCTGGATGACCTCATTAAGAACCTTAATGGGGCAAGAGTTCTTTCCTCCCTCAGCTAAGAAAGAGGTAAGGCAGAAGTCTGGACCAGCTATTATGGTGCATAAACATCCCTTGCGTCCCCTTGGTTCCTCGGATAAGTGGTAAAAGATAGCCCCCTTTTCTTTCCGCCAGACAGATTTGTGCTCTCCAATCTCCGGCTATTGTTGGAATGTCTCAAGGGCTTATATGGGGCCGTGCAGGCTCTGCTTCGCCGGGGAGTGATTGTTCCAGTGATTTTATTCCAATCTGTTTACGGTTACCAAGAAAAATGGATGGGGTTCACCCAATTCTGGATCTCAAGGCTCTGAATGCCTTCGTGAGGGTGCAGAAGTTCAATACGATATCTGTCTGATTGGCAGTGGCCTTACTACATCCGGGGGATTTACTGGCATCCATAGACTCCTAGGATGCCTACCTTTTCATATTCTCATCTGCGAGGGACACCAGCATTTCTTAAGCCCCGTACACACGGTCGGACTTTTGCCCAACAAACTTCGTTTTAAGCAAGTTGGACCAACAATCCGACCGTGTGTACGCTCCATCGGACAAACTTTTTTCGTTTGGTTTTGGATTTCATCGGACAAAAGTTGGGTCTGCAAACGGACAAACTTTTGCCCAACAAAAGTCCGATGGAGCAAAGTCCGACCGTGTGTACAGAAAACCATCGGACTTTAGTCCGATGGACAAAACAACTAATGTTAAAATCAACCAACAATAGCAGAAGTTGACCAAAGGGTGGAAGTAAAGATCAGAAAAGAGCAGAAAAAACACGTGATGTTGTAAGAAGTTTTAAGAAAGTTTGCAGAAAAGTCAGAGCGTGTGTATGCTATGGGTGTTACCAACCAACTCCGTTCGGACAAAAATCCACGGAAAAGTCCGATGGAAGTCCGACCGTGTGTACGAGGCTTTATGCTTCATTATTGTGAGTGCACATACTCAAATTTGTGGTGCTTCCCTTGGGACTGGCTTCCATGCCTCGGGTGTTGGCTCCAGTCCTGGCTCTGCTGGGAAAGTGTGTGTGTCACCATGAGCTCTCTACATGACTTTGGATGGCTTGTAAAGCTCAGGATGGTCGGGCCTTGACTCCCTTCTCTGCGTTTGTAATATCTGGGCCTGATTTTTGGCACAGGTCAAAGGAATTTCTCCCAAAGTAAAAACTCTGAAAACTCCATGCTGCGTTACAGCGTCTCCTGACTCCCCTTTGCATGCGGGTGCTGGGTCTGATTGTGGCCATTTTTTTTTTTTTTTTATTGAAAATTTTCACTGTAAAAGGTACAAAACGGGGCCTTTGGGGCATACCCCAGCCAATTGGTGCACATAGCCATGTGCATAAGTGTACAACTGACCATGCATCTCTAAGCTAAACATTTTTAACTAAAAAAAACAAAGAAAACAAAGACCACAAAATCGGTACCCAGGTTTTGTATGGTAGAATGGTGGCAGGAGATGTCTTTTCCTGTGGGACTACTTCTCCCTCTCTTCTGTATGAGCTGGACGTTACGAGAACAGTTAGGATTAAGTGTGATCGTATGACCTCTGGACTAACACCACCACTCTGGGGCATGGACCTCAGCACTCAACAAAGCCAGGTAAGTATGGAGGGTATCTATCCAGGGTGATCCCCAATGGGCTGATCATCCGTCGTAGACTCAGTCTGTCCACAAGTGCCAAACTTTTTCATATTTTTGGTTGCATCCTCGGGACAAATGTTGCTTTGTTGAGGGGTATCATTGTATTGATAACTTTTTACATGAGGACAGGCTAGGGGGGGGGGGGGGGGGGGTAGCTGACTTCCATTATAGTTCTATAGCTTTCCTCGTGTAAAATAGGATACCTATTAGAGTGCTTTAGCCAACGCCAGTTGTTCTACAAGGCCAAGGAGACAGATGCTGATTGTCAGAGGAATAGGTATGGTGGTTAACCACTGGATAAAGTGGGTCACCTCCCTCCAATACTCTTGGACCTGTGGGCAATCCCAGAATATATGTAGGAATTCCACAGGGGTACTAGAGCATCTCCAGCAAGCGGCCGACTGGGTTAGGTATGTGCGGTTAAAGTGGTTGTAAACCCACTTTTGCAATTTGCACCTACAGGTAAGCCTAGATTAAGGTTTACCTGTAGGTGCAAGAAATATCTCCTAAACCTACACGGTTTAGGAGATATTTGCTAAAAATTACATGCATCGGTGTCTACGGCGCATGCGCGCCATAGACAACGGCACATTCATAGGGTTAATCCCAATCACAAATCCGGCTTAGCTGGATTTGACGGCTCCCGCGCGCATGCGCGGAGTCACGTCTTCGCCGCTCCAGCCAGTCACACCGCCGGAGCGGTGCTGTGATTGGCTGGAGCGGCGATACCCGGAAGTAACCTTCCTATCGCCGCAGCGATGGCTGGAGAGGGAGACGAGGACGCCTTCGGGGGCCCCGATCTAAGGTAAGTGATGCATAATGAGCTAGTATGCTAGTCATACTAGCTCATTATGCCTTTGTCTTGCAGGTTAGTTTTAAAAAAAAAAAAAAAAATTTAACAGGGTTTACAACCACTTTAAAGCGGAGGTGCAGCCACACAAAAAAAAAAAGTCAGCAGCTACTAACAGTGTAGCTGCTGACTTTTATTAAGGACACTTACCTGTCCCACTCGCCCGCGATGTCGGTCCCGCCACGGCGATCGATCGCTGCTGGCAGGTCCCGGCTCCTCCATCCTGAGTAAGGGAAACGGGCGATGAAGCCGTAAGGCTTCACTGCCCGTTTCCTACTGCGCATGCGCCACTCGCACATCGCTTTGTGAATGGGCGGCTTACCTCCTGGGATACACACAGTTCCCAGAAGGCAGCGTGGCCCATTCACAAGAAGAGGAAGCGGAAGGAGGCCCACCGCGGACGAGAAGAGGAACATTAGAGGCAGATTAGGGGACTTCCGCATAGCAACAGGCATTTAGGGCGAGTATAATTTTTTTTTTTTTTCTATTCTTTTTTTTTTTTTAGGATTGTTAATGTAAAGATTTTTTCAGGGTGGACCTCCGCTTTAAGACACTGGGGCGTGTATTATATTCTATGCAGGATTTTTAATTGGATTAACTCGTCCCTCTTTGCAACTACTGACTGAAGCCGGTAATCCCATGATTGTGTCCGTTTTCGAAGTGGTCCCATATGCCCAGTTCCACATGCGGACCTTGCAGAAGGCCATCCTGGCCAATTGGGGCAGGTCAACTTATTCTTTGGACAGCCAGATCTGCCTGTATTGGTCAACGAGGGCATCTCTCTGGTGGCTGTGGCCTCCCTCCCTGTGGGTCGGTAAGCCTTTTTGTCTCCTTCGTTGACAGTGGTCATGACAGATGCCAAACTGTGGGGCTGGGGGGTAGTCCTGGGAGCAGATTTGTTCCAAGGTAGCTGGACTCTGGACGAAGGTCAAATGCCCGTCAATGTTCTGGAGCTTCGTGTGATGGGCTGTCATCACATTAGTTGGATCACCTGAATGGTCTTCCACTTAGGATCTCGCAGGGGCCTATGTCCGTCATCAGTGCGGTACAAGAAGTGTGAAAGCGGCACGGGAGGCTGCTCGCATTCTGCAGTGGGAGGAACAGTTTGTGCCAGCTCTGTCCACCATGCACATCCCTGACCTCAAGAATTGGCAGGTGAATTATCTCAGCAGCACAGTGGTGTAGTGGTAGGCACTTTCACCTAGCAGCACAGTGGTGTAGTGGTTAGCACTTTCACCTAGCAGCAAAAGGGTCGCTGGTTCGGATCCCGACCACAACACCATCTGCCTGGAGTTTGCATGTTCTCCCTGTGTCTGCATGGGTTTCCTCCGGGTACTCTGGTTTCCTTCCACACTCCAAAGACATGCTGGTAGGTTAATTGGATCTTGTCCAAATTGGCCCAGTATATATGTATATATGTGTGTATGACTGTGTCCCTCAAGCGTGTTGAGATCCTACGGGGTAAAATGACCAAACCAGCCAAGCAGACACTGGCTGCAAAAAGCACCTAGAGGCGATTCAGTTTGCATGTGAGCGCTATACAAGTCACTCATTCATTCATTCAGCAATCAAGACGCTGGATCAGGGGGAATGGTCTCTACACCTAGATGTTTTTCCCCAGCTCTGCCACCTCTATCGGTTGCCACTGTAAGTGACGGGGATCGCACGGATGTCCTGCGGTTTGACGCCATTTCGAATCGTAGACAGAATTGTTGCGATTCCATCCACGATTTGGAATACCAAGATGTGAACAGAGCCTTAGATGAAAGGGATGAACTTTGGTCTGTAAATAAGATCAGTTTAACCACTTGGACACAGCCTTTTTTTGTTGTTGACACTTATTGCTTACAAGTTCAAATCTGTGTTGTTTTTTTTTTTGCTAGAAAGTACTTGGAACCCCCAAACATATATATATATATTCTTTTAGCAGAGACCCTAGAGCAATGATGGCAAACCTTGGCACCCCAGATGTTTTGGAACTACATTTCCCATGATGCTCATGCACTCTGCAGTGTAGTTGAGCATCATGGGAAATGTAGTTCCAAAACATCTGCCCTAGAGAATAAAATGTCAGTCTTTGCAGTATTTTATGTCGCACTGTTTTCTCTTGTCATCCATGGACTGACACAGCGTGTCTTATACACCTTTTACACGTGGGTTATGTCCCTGCTTGCAGGAGAAGACCTAGGCAGAATGTGAGATGTTATACATACATTCTAAACAGCCAGAGCTGAACAGCCCCGCCCAGGGGGGCGGTTTTTTCTCAGTTTTTTTCTGCCTAGCAGAAGGAGAAGACGTGGCTCTCTCAGGAGCCAGTCTCCTGACCTATTTTTTATTCCTTTTGGAATTTTTTCCTATTTTTTTTCTTTTGAGATCTTCTATCAACTGTCGGCTGGGCAACAGGTTGGGTACAAGATATCCTCGTAGTCTTCCCTGTCCGACCATCGAGCGTGCTGATCCTCGCCTTGTGTGCGTGAGACTCAGTTCACGACATGCCCCACGACTCCAGGGGTGGCCGGTGGGCTTCCAGCTCCGCGGTCCTCTCAAGATAGAACAGTCCGGCTGTATCTTTCGCGGTGGACCGGGCCGACAGCTACTCTGTACCGCACTGTGATAGTTCTGTCAGAAACACACCAGTGGGTCCCTCAGGGGACGGGTAAGTAGTCTCTCCTGGCTGCAGGTGAGTACATGCTGTGTGTTTCTTGTGTGGGGGATTTCCCTGTCTCCCCCTGTGTTTTTTAATGCCACTCTCTGTGCACTTCGCTGGCGCTGTACTGTGTGGGGTGCCTGGGGGCCATACTGTCCTGGGGGGGGGGGGGCTCATGCTGCTCTGCATTTCGCTGGGGCTTTTTATTTGAGAGTGAGGGGCCTGGGCGCCGTTCGGCGCCATGTTTGGTGACTGTGCTGTTTTTTACATTGGCAGCCATCTTGCCGTGGTCCGCCAGAGCACATTGCGGCGGCCATTTTCTTGTAGCCGCACCTTCTAGCTCTAGTTTGGCCTCTAGCGCCGCTCAGGAACGGCGCGAATCTCCTCAGTCTCTCTCCTCTCAGCTCACTCACACTGAGCGGCGCGGAGAGACAGGGCAGCGGAACCGAGCGGTCCTGGTCAGGTTGGTGGGTCCCCTGGGCATTCCCCTACTTCAGTCAGCACAGCCTGTGTGTGGTCTCAGAGGGGGACATTATGGAGTCAGAGTCACCAGCTTCCCCTAATATGCCAGAGGCAGCAGCCAGTGCTCCAGCACCTGCGGTCCCTATGGACCAGTTGTCGGCAGTCCTGGAATCATTTCTGACCAGGATGGAAGCTGTGTGTGAGCACAAGGGAGCAAAAAAGCGCCCTCTCCCCACTTTATCTCCACAAGGGGAGTGCTCTGATTCAGATATGGGCCTAGCTATTGCTGCTCAGGACCCTAGCTCTGAATATTTGGATGGTTTTGAACAGGACATTCCTTGTGAGGAAGACTCCAGTTCTGAGTCAGTAAATGACAGGGCGCTTGTTAGTGAACTCATTGATGCTGTGAGGGACACTCTCAAGCTAAATGCTACGACTGCAGAACCTCAGGCGGATACAGTCTCCTTTTGGTTCTTTTAAGACCAAGCCTTCTAAAAAGGTTTTTCCATATGTACCTTTCTTTGACCAGCTCATTGACCAGGTCTGGGAAAAGCCGCAGAAGACTTTCATGGTCCCGCTGCGTTTGTCTATTAGATACCCCTTTTGAAGACGCCCTGCTTAAAAAGTGAGCTTCTCCCCCGGTGGTCGACCCTCCAGTCGCCCGTTTAAACAAGGCCACCACTCTCCCGATGGAGGGGACTCCTGCGTTTAAGGACCCCACTGACAGGAGGTTAGAAGTGGTGAGTAGAGCCATGTTCGCCTTGTTTGGATCCGCCTTACGGCCTGTTGTAGCGGCGACCCTTGTGTCTCAGACACTCACAGAATGGGCAAAAATTTTGCACCAAACTGTGCAGGAGTATAACCTTCCTCCAGACACTTTTGCTCTGGCCCACCAGATGGTGCAGGGTCCGATATATGCGTGCGACACCACGTTGGACGCGGCCCCTTTAATAGCCAGGGCCTCTGTCTCGGCGGTGGTATTGCGTCGTCTCATCTGGTTGAAATGCTGGTCTGCTGACCTAGCCTCTAAGAAGCTCCTGACGGATCTACCTTTTAAGGGTGGTAGACTTTTTGGTGCTGCTCTGGATGACATCATCAAGGATGTCACGGGAGGTAAAAGCACTCTCCTTCCTCAAACTATCAAGGGTAAGGAGGCCCGACGTAAACCGGGTTCTTCCTTTCCAGCAAAAAAGGGGTTTTTTTTCGTCCGTCAGAGTCCACGGGTAAGCCATCCCAGACTGACAACAGTGCGGCTGGTGGGCACAAGGGCCCCTGGGTGCGTAAGCCAAACAAGCCGGCTCCCAAGCCCGCCTCCGCGTGAAGTCTTGCCCCCGCCCGTCTCTGGGGTGGGGGGACGACTTTGCAGGTTCACGGATCGGTGGACCTCCCGGATCTCCGACCGGTGGGTGTGCGAGGTGGTCACCTCAGGATACAGAATAGAGTTCCGCTCCTGGCCCCAGACAGATTCTTTCCCTCATATCTCCCTCTCCTTCCTGCCCGTCGGGCAGCCCTCTGGGGGCTGTACAGGATTTGATCGGGTCCGGAGTGATTGTGCCGGTTCCGTCCCAGGAGAGGTTTCAGGGGTTCTACTCGAATCTGTTTGTTCCAAAAAAGGACGCGGTTCGGCCAATCCTGGACCTCAAGGCCCTGAATGCCTTCGTGAAGGTGCAAAAATTCCGCATGGAATCCATTCGCACGGTGATCGCTACACTCCAAGGGGATTTTCTGGCATCCTTGGACATCAAGGACGCCTACTTGCATGTTCCGATCTGCGCAAGCCACCAGAAGTTTCTGCGCTTTGCGGTCGGCGAAGTCCACTATCAATTTGTGGCTCTTCCCTTCGGCCTAGCCTCGGCACTGAGGGTGTTCACCAAGGTGCTTGCTCCGGTCCTAGCTTTGCTGAGACAGCGAGGCATTGCTATCGTAGGCTATCTGGACGATTTTCTTCTAAGAGCAGACAGTGGGTCAGAATTGGAAGAAAGTGTGACTATCGTCAGTCAGACCCTCAGGGAGTTTGGGTGGCTCCTGAACGTTCAGAAGTCGGTTCTAGTCTCGACTCAGCGTCTGGAGTATCTAGGTCTGATTCTGGACTCCTTGGAGGCAAGAGTCTGCCTACCTCCAGACAAACTACTGACACTTCAGTCTGCAGTACGGGTGCTGACGTCCCGAAGATGGTCGTCAATCCGCTTTTGCATGAGAGTCCTGGGACTCATGGTGGCCTCCTTCGAGGCCGTTCGTTATGCCCAAGCGCACACCAGGGCTTTACAGAAAGAGATCTTGTCCACTTGGGACAAATCCCCGTTGTCCTTGGATCTTCAGATCCAGGTGAGTCACCTGGTCAGGGTGTCCCTGACGTGGTGGTTGAGGTCCCCGGCTCTTCGGTCCGGGAAGTCGTTCCTCCCCATCCAATGGACGGTGATCACGACTGACGCCAGCCTGATGGGCTGGGGGGGGGAGTCTGGGGAGTCCTGTCGGCCCAAGGGCTTTGGACTCCGGACGAAGCCCTCTTACCGATCAATGTGCTGGAGATACGGGCAATCAGACTGTGCCTCTCCTCATAGTCGGAGAAACTACAGGGTCACTCCATCAGGATCCAATCCGAGGTCGCCCGCATCCTGAGGTGGGCCGAAAGAAGCGTGCCGGCTCTGTCGGCCGTCTACATTCCGGGCATAGACAATTGGCAGGCGGACTATCTAAGTCGCCAGACGCTGGACCAGGGAGAGTGGTCCTTGCACCCGGAGGTCTTTCAACTCCTTTGCAGATGGTGGGGCACGCCGGATGTGGACCTGATAGCCTCTCGACTCAATCGCAAGGTGTCGAGGTTTGTGGCCAGATCCAGGGTTCCCTGAGCGGATGCGTTGGTGGCCCCATGGGGTCAGTATCACCTGATATTCGTTTATCCTCCGCTGCAGTTGCTCCCTCCCCTGCTCCGCAGGGTAGCGACCGAGGGAATTCCGGTGATCCTCGTTGCTCCGGATTGGCCTCGGCGTCACTGGTACGCCGATCTGGTACGTCTCATCGCAGACGTTCCCTGGCGGCTACCAATACGGGGGGACCTTCTGTCTCAAGGTCCTATATTTCATCCTGCTTTACAGTCTCTGGCTTTAACGGCATGGTTATTGAAAGCCAGGTGCTGAGAGACCTAGGTCTCTCGGATTCGGTCATTTCGACCATGTTAAGGGCACGGAAGTCTTCCTCCAGAAAGATCTATCACCGTACTTGAAGAGCTTACATCGACATGTGCGAAGAGCTGGACTGGCGCCCACGAACGTATTCCGTTCCCAGAATCCTGCATTTTCTGCAGCGTGGCGTGACCCAAAAGCTCGCTTTGAGTACCATTAAGGGTCAGATTTCGGCCTTGGCCATCTTCTTTAAGCGACCGCTGGCGGGTCATCCCTTGGTTAGCACCTTTTGTGCAGGGGGTTCGCCATGTGCTCCCCCCTGTCAAGCCTCCTCTCCCCCCGTGGGATCTGAATTTGGTGCTCTCGGTTCTCCAGGAACCTCCCTTTGAAAATATTAGAGATATTCCCCTCTTGACTTTGTCTCAGAAGGTGGCCTTCTTGGTGGCCATTACTTCCATTAGACGAGTGTCTGAGTTGGCGGCCTTGTCCTGCAAGTCGCCCTTTTTGGTCATCCATAAGGATAAGGCGGTGTTACGTCCGCGACCTTCTTTTCTGCCAAAGGTGGTCTCGGCCTTCCACTTAAATGAGGACATTGTCCTCCCGTCCTTGTGTCCTCACCCATCGCATCTCAGAGAGTTTGCGCTTCACACTTTGGATGTGGTACGAGCCTTGCGGGTGTACCTGTCTGTTACTGCCTCTATTCGGAAGTCTGACTCACTATTTGTGGCTGTCTCTGTTCCAAAACAGGGCCAAGCGGTTTCGTCTGCCACCATTTCTAGGTGGATCAGACAAACCGTCATTCAAGCTTATGCTCTCAAGGGGCGGGCGCCTCCCTTTCCGGTTACGGCACATTCCACCAGGGCAATTGGTGCTTCCTGGGCTTTCCGACATCAAGCGTCGGTTGCACAAGTGTGCAAGGCGGCGACCTGGTCGTCTGTTCATACCTTTTCTAAGTTGTATAAGGTTGATGTGGCTGCATATTCGGATGCTTCCTTCGGCCGCAAGGTGTTGCAGGCCGCTGTTTGATGTTGCAACTCCTCCGTTGAGGAGCTCTGCCTTGTTTGGAGTGAAGTTTTTGGTTTTCCATTTATACTGCTCCCATCCCTCTTGACACTGCTTTGGGACATCCCACGTGTAAAGGTGTATAAGACACGCTGTGTCAGTCCATGGATGACAAGAGAAAATAGGATTTTTGTACTCACCGTAAAATCCGTTTCTCTGTCATCCATGGACTGACACAGCACCCACCCTTCTTTTCGAGTTTGTACTGCTTTGTTACGAACTGAGGTCTGCTGACTGCAGTGGGAGGGTTATGCCGGAGGGACCACCCCCCTGGGCGGGGCTGTTCAGCTCTGGCTGTTTAGAATGTATGTATAACATCTCACATTCTGCCTAGGTCTTCTCCTGCAAGCAGGGACATAACCCACGTGTAAAGGTGTATAAGACACGCTGTGTCAGTCCATGGATGCCAGAGAAACTGATTTTACGGTGAGTACAAAAATCCTATTTTTGTGTCTTTTAAACACAATTTTTAGGAAAAAAAAAACAATTCAATTAATAATAAAATAAAAATAAAAAAATAAACCGTTAGGTTGGCCCAATTTTTTTGTAGAATGGAAAAGAGAATTGTGATCTTCTAAGCAAAAAAAATTGTGCTTCTCATTTTTTCCAGAATCTTGCAGCTCTAGCAGGAACACGATCTCCATCTTCCCCTATCACAGAACGCCGGTCTGCCTTGTTTACATAGGCACACCGCCCTTCTGTCTCTACTGAGAACGATCGACGTGTCCCAGCGGACATGGCATCTGCCGGACCTGCTGATTTGGCTCACACTGTGTCAAATTAGGTATGTGATTTTGCGTAGGAGAGCCGCCCTGCTGCAGTAATCTGCGTGGGGCGGTCCATAATAGGTTAAACTTTTTGCCTGGGACTTTTTGGAATAGTTTGAAGTGTTGGGCACATTTTGCCTGTTCGATTCCTGGGTTCTTTGCCCACCGCTCTTTTTATGGCACTGCTTTGGAAAAAATAAAATAAGTGCGTGGAATATGTTCTTGTATAATGATAAAAAATACAGTATCTCACAAAAGTACACCCCTCACATTTTTGTAAATATTTTATTATATCTTTTCATGTGACAGCACTGAAGAAATGACACTTTGCTACAATGTAAAGTAGTGAGTGTACAGCTTGTATAACAGTGTAAATATGCTGTCCCCTTAAAATAACTCAATACATAGCCATTAATGTCTAAACAGCTGGTAACAAAAGCGAGTACACCCCTAAGTGAAAATTTCCAAATTAGGCCCAAAGTGTCTATTTTGTTTGGCCACCATTATTTTCCAACACTGCCTTAACCCTCTTGGGCATGGAGTTTACCAGATCTTCACAGGTTGCCACTGGAGTCCTCTTCCACTCCTCCATGACGACATCAAGGAGCTGGTGTTAGAGACCTTGCGCTCCACCACCTCCCATTTGAGGATTCCTCCACAAATGCTCAATAGGGTTTAGGTTTGGAGACATACTTGGCCGGTCCATCACCTTTACCTTCAGCTTCTTTAGCGAGGCAGTGGTTAGCTTGACGGTGTGTTTGGGGTTGGTATGTTGGAGTACTGCCCTGCGGCCCAGTTAGCAAAGGGAGGGGATCATGCTCTGCTTCAGTATGTCACAGTACATGTTGGCATTCATGGTTACATCAATGAACTGTAGCTCCCCAGTGCCGGCAGCACTCATGCAGCCTCAGACAATGACACTCCCACCACCATGCTTGACTGTAGGCAAGACACACTTGTCTTTGTACTCCTCACCTGGTTGCCGCCCCACACGCTTGACACCATCTGAACCAAATAAGTTTATCCTGGTCTCATCAGACCACAGGACATGGTTCCAGTAATCTATGTCCTTGGTCTGCTTGTCTTCAGCAAACTGTTTGCGGGCTTTCTTGTGCATCATCTTTGGAAGAGGCTTCCTTCTGGGATGACAGCCATGCAGACAAATTTTGATGCAGTGTGCGCTATATGGTCTGAGCACTGACCGACCGCCCCCAACCTCTGGATATGACACTTGGCACATGCACTCAACTTTTTTAGTCGACCATGGCGAGGCCTGTTCTGAGTGGAACCTGTCCTGTTAAACCGCTGTATGGTCTTGGCCACCGCGCTGCAGCTCAGTTTTAGGGTCTTGGCAATCTTCTTATAGCTTAGACCATCTTTATGTAGAGCAACAATTCTTTTTTTTTTTTTTTTTTTTTCAGATCCTCAGTTTTTTGCTATGTGATGCCATGTTGAACTTCCAGTGACCAGTATAAGAGAGAGTGATAACACCAAATTTAACACACCTGCTTCCCATTCACACCCGAGACCTTGTAACACTAACGAGTCATATGACATTGGGGAGGGAAAATGGCTAATTGGGCTCAATTTTTGAAAATTTTCACTTAGGGGTGTACTCACTTTTGTTGACAGCGGTTTAGACATGAATGGCTGTGTGAGTTATAGTTATTTTGAGGGGACAGCAAATTTACACTGTTATACAAGCTGTACACTCAGTACTTCACATTGTAGCAAAGTGTTGTTTCTATAGTGTTTCCACATAAAAAGATATATTAAAATATTTACACAAATGTGAGGGGTGTACATACTTTTGTGAGATACTGTATGTGCCAAAAATTACATTAAAAAGTACCTATGTCCTATATTTGTTTTTTTGAGTCTATTATGGACTTTGATTGTACTGTCTTCAACACATATATGAATGTATAAAAATGATCATTATAACAATTTATTTAAAAAAAGACCAGCCCATATAAAATGCATTTCTTTTTCCTACATCACGGGATACAGAGCTGCATAGTAATAACTGTGGGTTATAGGCCACCTTCAGGTGATGGACACTGGCACGCCCAAGACAAAAAGTCCACTCCCCTATATAACCCCTCCCATACCGGGAGTACCTCAGTTTTTTTCGCCAGTGTCTAAGGTGTTGGTCACGGGTAAAGAAATGCTATGAAGAGCTCCGCTGGAAGGTCCTTCCTGGATCAAGCAAGCTATGCAACCGGATCCATTCAAAGTGCCATTGAGGCCAAAGTGGATGGTACCCGGGCCTCGGAGAAGAAGACCGAGGTTTTGCCTGTAATTCCTCTCTTGGAGGGCTGGACCCTGGGACCCAGTTCTTTTGGTTTTTCATCGGATGCCAAAGTTTTTACTGTCCGTGTACCATGATGGGTGAAGATTGGGTCTGTCTGGTTAGCAGCAGAATCCTGCGGCGGAGGGGGTAAGTGAAGACTCCTAAGGAACTTGGTTCACTTATGGATCTTCTTTGAGCAGATGTTATGCCTAAAAATCGCCACTAAAGGGTGTTAAAACATACCTGATCCATGCCTCCTCAGTATATCGCACTGTGTCAGCAGGCTGTGTGCTGGCTTCCTCCAGAATGATCGCAGCCACTGGGATTGCTGGGGTACCCCCACATCAGAGCATGGCATGTGGTTCCCCCCCTCAGGAGGATAATGCGGCTCTAGTCCTCCACCCTCGGGGGTCATGGATGTCTTTCTCTCACCCCCTCTCTCTCGAGCGCGCGCGGGAATGTGTGTTTTTAAATAAGGGCGTTCCAGGAGGGGAAGAAGGACGTGGCTTGCTGCAGCGGCCGGTGCGTGACTCAGCTTCACGTTGTGTGCATGGCAAAAAGCCTTACTTCCGGGCAGCCTCTGGCTCACGGAGGGACACAGCAGCGTTTGTTGGGGGCATGTAAGCTGGTGTATGCAGGCATTCCCAGACACACGTTTGCTCAGCATCAGGCTGAACGTTGATAGCAGCATTTGTTTGCTGGTCTATAGCTCAGCAGTGGATGCATGTTTTATTAGTACCTCTGCTTTTGTGCTTGGGACTATGCCTTCCAAAAAGACGGGTACAAACCCTGCAAAAAAGGATCCAAAGGAATCCTGTCGGGCACTGAGGATCCTAGTCAAGCCTCCACAGTGCCATCCTCCCAGAAAAGACCGGATGTGGCTAGCCAGGGTGAGCCATTGGGACTGTCAGGTGCCACGGCTGCTTCCAGCCTTTCAGCCCCTGTCTGTCACCGAGGACGTTTTCTCTTCAGCTCTGATAGGGCTAGAAGAAAGATTGGCTGCTTTAATCGCTTCCTCTTCCCAGAGTGGGAGGAAACGCGGTAGATCTCCCTCCCCTGCTTCATGCCCTCAAGCAAGGGAGCAGCAGTGGCCAGAGGGGGGGGGAATGAGTCGCCCTCAGGGGATCGGGAAGAGGGACAGACTGATTCTTCTTCTGCGGAATCAACAGTAGAGGAACCCTTTTCAGCTTCGCAATCCCTTACAGAAATGGTCCGTTCTGCGTTTAAATTGCCCTTAACCGAGTCAGCTGGAAAGCCCACTTCTTCTTTGGGTTCTCTAAAACCCCCGCAGGCCTTGTATGCCTTTCCTGTCCATCCATTGCTGAAACAGCTCATATATGCTGATTGGGATCACCCAGATAAGCATTTTCTCCCCCCTAAAAAGTTCTCAGCGTTTTATCCCATGGAGGAGAAATTCACCAAGAAGTGGAGTGTTCCAGCAGTTGACGCTGCCATCTCCTGTGTGAATAAAAGTCTTAACTTGTCCGGTAGACAACGTTCAGATGTTTAGGGATCCAACAGATAAAAGGCTGGAATCTTTGCTAAAAACTTCTTTCTATGGCGAGTGCAGTAACTCAACCTGCAATAGCAGCAATAGGCATTTGGCAATCCCTAAAAGACCAGGTGAAACGGGTTCTCAAGGTTGTTCCTGCTCAGCAAGCCCGGGACTTAGCCGAGCATCCAAGGGCATTGTGTTTTGCGGTTGACGCTATTAAGGATTCCATTCATCAGGCATCGCGCCTGCTAGTGCAAATGCGTAGGATCCTGTAGTTGAAAAACTTGTCAGCCGAGGCGCCATGCAAAAAGCTTTTGGCTGGTTTTCTGTTTCTTGGGGAACGGCTGTTCGGGGATGATTTGGACAAATACATCCAAAAAATTTCAAGTGGGAAAACTACCCTTTTACCAGTAAAAGGAGGAGTAGACGTCCTTCATTTAAATGGGCTCCCTCTCCAGGGCCTGGGGCAACAGCCTCTAGGCCGTCGCGACAGCCTTCGCCGTGAGGTTCAAGAGGTAAACCTCAAGGTCAAGCCCAGGGACAGAAAAAGTCTTGGGGGCGAAACCTACTAAACAGAGTCCCAAAGTCTCCTTATAAAGGGGCGCTGCCGCTCGCTTGAGTGGGGGGGGAAGGCTTCTGCAGTTCTCAGGGGCCTGTAGGAAAAGTGTTCCAGGACAGATGGGTCATCTCCACAGTATCTTTAGGTTACAAGCTAGGGTTTCGAGAGTTTCCACCGCCTCGTTTTCTGAGATCAAGCGTTCCCAAAGATCCAGGGAAAAGAAAATCTTTGTTTCAGACGCTAGACCGATTGATGTCTCAAGGGGTAATCCTAGAGATTCCCACAGAAGAACAGGACTTGAGGTTTTATTCAAATCTCTTCACGGTACCAAAACCGAATGGAGATAAGCCCATCCTAGAGCTCAAGGATCTAAATCAATTCCTAAATATCCGTTCCTTTCGCATGGAGTCAATACGGTCGGTAGTTGCCACTCTACGGGGAGGATAACTTCTAGCATCAATCGACATCAAAGATGCATACCTGCATGTGCCTATTTTCCCGCTTTTGGCCAGACTAAGGGCTCAGGGTATAATGGTAATAGCATACCTGGACGACCTGCTGCTGGTAGACCAGTCGGTAGCCCGCTTGGAACAAAGCTTGGTCACCACAGTCAGGTACCTGTAATACCTAGGTTGGATTCTCAAACTAGAAAAGTCAGTAAGAAGGCTGAAGTACTTAGGTCTGGTCATAGACACAGCCCAGAGAAAAGATTTTTTGCCCCAGCCAAAGGCGCCATAAGAGATCTGATCCAGATGGCCAAGACAAAGTCCTTACATTTGCTTTTGCATGAGGTTGTTGGGGAAGAAGGTCGCTTCGTTCGAAGCTGTTCCCTATGCCCAGTTTCATTAGAGACTTTCAAAATAATATCCTATCCGCTTGGAACAAGAAGGCCCAAGCTCTGGACTGCCCGTTGTGTCTGACCCCAAGGGTGCGCCAGAGCCCCCGAAAATCTAAGTGAAAAAATTATGCAGCAAGCTAGTCCATTTTGCTGAAATTTCATAGCAACAACTCAAAATGGTCCTCAGTAGTTTGTATGGCCCCCATGTGCTTGTATGCATGCCTGACAACATCAGGGCATGCTCCTAATGAGACAACGGATGGTGTCCCAGGGTATTTCCTCCCAGATCTGGACTAGAGCATCACTGAGCTCCTGAACATCACTGAGCTCCTGAACAGACTGAGGTGCAACCTGGCGGCACGGGATAGACCGAAACATAATGTCCCAGAGGTGTTCTTTTGGATTTAGTTCAGGGGAGCGTGAGGGCCATTCAATGGTATCAATTTCTTCATCCTCCAGGAACTGGCTGCATGCTCTCGCCACATGAGGCCGGGCATTGTCATGCACCAGGAGGAACCCAGGACCCACTGCACCAGCGTAGGGTCTGACAATGGGTCCAAGGATTTCATCCCGATACCTAATGGCAGTCAGGGTGCCATTGTGTAGCCTGTAGAGGTCTGTGCGTCCCTCCATGGATATGCCTCCCCAGACCATCACTGACCCACCATCAAACCGGTCATGCTGAACGATGTTACAGGCCGCATAAAGTTCTCTGCAGCTTCTCTAGACCCTTTCACGTCTGTCACATATGCTCAGGGTGAATCTGCTCTCATCTGTGAAAAGCATGGGGAATCTCCTCCATGCTCTTGAGACTGTGCTGGGAGACACGGCAAACCTTCTGGCAATGACACGTATTGATGTGCCATCCTGGAGGAGCTGGACTGCCTGTGCAACTTTTATAGGGTCCAAGTATCGCCTCTTGCTCCAGTAGTGACACTGACCCTAGCCAAATGCAAAACTAGTGAAAAACAGTCAGGAAAGATGAGTAGGGAAAAAAATGTCAGACACCTCCACCTGAAAAAACATTCCTGTTTTGGAGGTCGTCTCATTGTTGCCCATCTAGTGCACCTGTTGTTAGTTTCAATTAACAGCAAAGCAGCTGAAACTGATTAACAACCACCTCTTCTACGTAACTGACCAATTAATATTCCAGGAGTTCTGATTCAAGTGTTGCTTTCATTTTTTTGAGCAGTGTATTTTATAGAGTCTGGAAGGCATATGTTGGTGTGAATCCAAGGGTTGGCATCCTCGGAAATATGTCATAGGTAGAATTCTTGTCTTTCTTCAATTGGGGGGGGTAGAAATTAAGCTGGCCTTGAGTACTATCAAGGGTCAGGTCTTGGCCTCATCAGTATTGTGTCAAAGGGCGCTTGCTGCACATTCTTTGGTCCAGGCCTTTATGCAAGGGGGTAACGCGTATTAATTCACCAGTTAGATCACCCTTGTGCCCATGGGACTTGAATTTGGTTTTGTCGGTATTGCAAAAACAGCCTTTTGAGCCATTACACCATATTCCCTTAGTCCTTTTGACAAGGAAATTGTTTTTTCTGGTTGCTATATCCTCTGCAAGAAGGGTATCAGCGTTGGCTGCTCTTTTTTGTAAAGAGCCATATTTAATTATTCACGGGGACAAAGTGGTGTTACGTCCTCATCCAACCTTTCTACCTAAGGTAGTGTCGTGTTTTTCATTTAAACCAGGATGTTGTCCTGCATTCGTTTTTTTTTCAGAACCTCGTTCTGCGGAAGAAAAGTCATTACATTCTCTGGATGTAGTGAGAGCAGTTAGTCTATTTGAAGGCGACTGCTCAGATTCGGAAAACTCATGTTTTGTTTGTACTGCCAGAAGGCCCCAAGAATGGGCAGGCAGCATCGAAATCTATTTCGAAGTGGATTCGGCAAGTTATTATTCAGGCTTATGGTTTGAAAAGCAGAGTTCCACCTTTTCAGGTTAGAGTGCACTCTACCAGAGCAGTTAGTGCTTCATGGGCGGTGCATCACCAAGCCTCCATGACTCAGATCTGCAAGGCCGCAACTTGGTCTTCAGTACATACATTCACTAGATTTTATCAGGTGGATGTAAAAAGGCATGAGGATATCGCCTTTGGGCGCAGTGTGCTGCAGGCAGCATTATAGGTCCTCACGTCTGATGGCACCCTACTTTATTTTGTGTCTCCCTCCCCTCAAATGGCATTGCTTTGGAACATCCCACATAGTTATTAATATGCAGCTCTGTGTCCCGTGATGTACGAAAAAGAAAATAGGATTTTTATAACGGCTTACCTGTAAAATCCTTTTTTCCGAGTAAATCACGGGACACAGTATCCCGCCCCTCTTGTTGGGATACTTATTGCTTTGCTACAAAAACTGAGGTACTCCCGGTATGGGAGGGATTATATAGGGGAGGGGACTTCCTGCCTTGGGCGTGCCAGTGTCCATCACCTGAAGGTGGCCTATAACCCACATAGTTATTACTATGCATCTGTGTCCCGTGATGTACGAAAAAGAAATATATTTTATATGGGCTTGTGTTTTTTTAAATAAATTGTTATAATGAACATTTTTATACCTTCATATTCAAAGTCCATAATAGACTCAAAAAACAAATATATGAAAATGTTCAAATTTGAGCCCAATTAGCTTTATTTTCTCCCTGATGTCATGTGAGTCGTTGGTGTTACAAGGTCTCAGGTGTGTTATATTTGGTGTTATCGCTCTCACTATCATACTGGTCACTGGAAGTTCAACTATGGCACTACATGGCAAAAAACACTGAGGATCTGAAAAAAATGAATTGTTGCTCTGCATAAAGATGGCCTAAGCTATAAGAAGATTGCCAAGACCCTGAAACTGAGCTGCAACACGGTGACCAAGACCATACAGCGGTTTAACAGGACAGGTTCCACTCAGAACAGTTGGTATAGTTATACATACACACCGTGCATGTATAGTGGGGGTGCTGACCACAGTGCTATATTAGAAACCTGTGAAACAATAATTAAGATACCTGCAAATATACCACACTATGAAAGTGTGGAAAAATAACAAATTACAAAGTGTAACACCAACCCAAGTGTGTAATCAAAAAACCATAGGAGCTGTGACTCATCAAACAGAGCTATGTGAAATTGAAATGCACTTAAATGAATTGACACCCCTGCTGGTCGGTGTCAAATTTGAAAAACACAAAATACAACAAGTGTCCTTGATAATAGTCCAAATGAATAGTGAACAGTGATATTCCAACAGTTCATAACATTCAGTAATAGGATGAAGCTTTAATGTACTTGATCCAAAAATCAGAAATATATCTTGATGTGATAGCCTCCACCAACTTAGTATGTGACACCCAATAGTGCTCAAAGAAGATTGGCCGCTTACCAGATCATATTGACTCGTTTAATTAAAAAGGAGTCAAAAGCGCTTGTTGCAAGTGGCACTTGCTAATATGAGTAGAGATTTCATACATGGAACTGAGATTCCCTGCCTCCTGGAGGCTCGATCATGCATATACGGGACACAAAAGAGAAAAAAACAATAGTGTAATCTCGTTTAATAAAAAATAGTAAAAAAATGGACAGACAAATGCCCCCTTACTTGAATAGTGCCACAGACCCGGCACTGAGGCTGGATAGCTTAGACAAGCGGGGCGCAATGAATCTGAGCGGAAGAACGATCCGGCGTGCGTTGCACCTTCTGCCAGGAGAGAACCAGCGGGACCGGAAGTAACGTCAGAAACGTAGCCTAGCGTCGCCTCGACAGCTGTTTCATATTGCACGTCATCAGGAAGCGTGCAAAGCTAACGTGTGTCTGACTATTTATGTAGGTATCAGCCAATCGGAGGGAGGAAGAGGACGCACTAAGCCATTGATAGCCTCAGTTCCGGTTCTTCCCACTTTCACACATACAATATGCATTTAAATATCAATTTAAAAACAAATAAAATAAAAATAAAAAACAATATGCAACAAATACTTAGCTATTGAAGCGCATTGAATTACAAAACTTTCCAAATAATTGGTCATTTTAACCTTATCACGACTTCATATGGATGTCCCTCCCCATGACCTGCCACATGATTTTCAGTTAACACTTTCTACACTGCCGTAATATGCACATTACGTCTGTAGGTGTTGCACTATTTAATACAACTAATTTGAAAAGGTTTGTTGTCAAAACAGTGTGGCTAATTTGGTCCTGAATAAGTGGGAGGAGGAAACTATTTTTAGGGACAAACAATCCCTATTGTTCTATAAAAGGTACATCGACGATGTAATACTGTTATGGGAGGGATCCCAAACCACCTTAGTCTTTTCTAGAGGGTTTAAACCATAATGAGTATGGACTCAGTTTCACAGCAGAGTTCAGTTTGGAAACCATCAATTATCTGGATCTCACTCTCATCAAAAAAGATGGCAGAATTGGCACGAGGACGTTCTTTAAGGCGACGGATAGGAGCGCTGTCGTGCCAACTAATAGTTGCCATCACCCCCAATGGTTGGGAGCCATTCCCAAGGGACAATATATGCGGATTCGCCGTAACTGTGACACTGATGTAGATTTTAACACTCAAGCTGTAATTCTCACTGAGAGGTTCTGTGAGAAGGGCTATAGTCATGACGACCTAGATAGAGCCAGGAACCAAGTATCTGTTATGGATAGGCATTCTCTCCTAGAGTCCAAGAAAAGAACTCCTTATATGGGAGAATTGCCTTTTATATCGGGCTTTCACAGGCAATACAAAAGTATAGAAAAGGTGTTTAAAAAATTCTGGCCCATTTTCCTTAAAGATAGGGACCTTGCATCAGTGTTTTCCCCAAAGCCTAAATTTATCTATAGAAAGGCACCTGGTTTGAGAAACCTCATTGCGCCTAATGTACCAGATCCCCCGGAGAAATCCCCCACTTTTCTGGATGGATCTGGCTTTCACTATTGCACAAGATGTAAATCCTGCCGTACCACCACACGACGCAATAAAAAAATAACCAAATTTAAATCTTTGGTAACTCGAAAATAATTTAAAATTAAACCCTTGATCACTTGCTATAACAAATACGTAACTTACGTTTTGGAATGTCCCTGTTCTCTCCAATATGTGGGGCGCACTACTAGAGAGCTCAGGGTGAGAATAAATGAACATGTGGCAAATATAGCCAAGGGTTTTTCCAACCATAGTGTTTCACGTCATTTTCTACAATGCCATGATAGGGATCCCCGGCTATTGGTATTCTATGGCATTGATAGAGTCGCACAAAATTGGAGAGGAACAGATCTTAAAAAAATCCATTTCTCAGAACGAGACCCATTGGTTGTACCGATTTGTCCACGATGCAACCTTTTGGGCCTCGATATAGATTTAGATTTAAATTGTTTTTTAACTAACGATTGACCAATCATCCACCTCACATGGATATGTGATTGGATGTAGCAGGTGCAAATTTAGAAATAAAAATAAAATATAATTCTATTTAGAGACTAATAATTAATTTTTAAAATATTTTTTTGTATATTTCTCTTGAACAAGGTTGATTACTAGGTGTCATAATATGTTGTGACAACGAACCTTTTCAAATTAGTTGTATTAAATAGTGCAGCACCTACAGACGTAATGTGCATATTACGGCAGTGTAGAAAGTGTTAACTGTGAAAATCATGTGACAGGTCATGGGGAGGGACATCCATATGAAGTTGTGATAAGGTTAAAATGACCAATTATTTGGAAAGTTTTGTAATTCAATGCGCTTCAATAGCGAAGTATTTGATGCATATTGTTTTTTATTTTTATTTGATTTGTTTTTAAATTGTTATTTAAATGCATATTGCAAGTGGGAAGAACCGGAACTGAGGCTATCAATGGCTTAGTACGTCCTCTTCCTGCCTCTGATTGGCTGATACCTACATAAATAGTCAGACACACGTTAGCTTTGCACGCTTCCTGATGACGTGCAATACGAAACAGCTGTCGAGGCGACGCTAGGCTACGTTTCTGACGTTACTTCCGGTCCCGCTGGTTCTCTCCTGGCAGAAGGTGCAACGCACGCCGGATCGTTCTTCCGCTCAGATTCATTGCGCCCCGCTTGTCTAAGCTATCCAGCCTCAGTGCCGGGTCTGTGGCACTATTCAAGTAAGGGGGCATTTGTCTGTCCATTTTTTTACTATTTTTTATTAAACGAGATTACACTATTGTTGTTTTCTCTCTTTTGTGTCCCGTATATGCATGATCGAGCCTCCAGGAGGCAGGGAATCTCAGTTCCATGTATGAAATCTCTACTCATATTAGCAAGTACAACTTGCAACAAGCGCTTTTGACTCCTTTTTAATTAAACGAGTCAATATGATCTGGTAAGCGGCCAATCTTCTTTGAGCACTATTGGGTGTCACATACTAAGTTGGTGGAGGCTATCGCATCAAGATATATTTCAGATTTTTGGATCAAGTACATTAAAGCTTCATCCTATTACTGAATGTTATGAACTGTTGGAATATCACTGTTCACTATTCATTTGGACTATTATCAAGGACACTTATGTTGTATTTTGTGTTTTTCAAATTTGACACCGACCAGCAGGGGTGTCAATTCATTTAAGTGCATTTCAATTTCACATAGCTCTGTTTGATGAGTCACAGCTCCTATGGTTTTTTGATTACACACTTGGGTTGGTGTTACACTTTGTAATTTGTTATTTTTCCACACTTTCATAGTGTGGTATATTTGCAGGTATCTTAATTATTGTTTCACAGGTTTCTAACATAGCACTGTGGTCAGCGCCCCCACTATACATGCACGGTGTGTATGTATAACTATACCAATTGTTCTATTTCAAGATTTATCCATTTTTGAAATTGGGGGATAGCAGCTTTATTTCTGACTATTGATTATTAGCGCGAGACTGCCCATTTACCCTATCCACTCAGAACAGGCCTCGCCATGGTCGACCGAAGAAGTTGAGTGCACGTGCTAAGTGTCATATCCAGAGGTTGTCTTTGGGAAATAGACGTATGAGTGCTGCCAGCATTGCGGAGGTTGAAGGGGTGGGGGTCAGCCTGTCAGTGCTCAGACCATATGGCGCACACTGCATCAAGTTGGTCTGCATGGCTGTCATCCCAGAAGGAAGCCTCTTCCAAAGATGATGCACGAGAAAGAGAAAGCAAAACAAAACCTCAGCAAAACAGTTTGCTGCAGTACTCGAAGAAAAGGATTTTACAGGTAAGCTGTTATAAAAATCCCTTTTTTTTTTTTTTAGATCTTTAATATAAAATTCAAAAAGACATGAAACAATGCAATTTAAAATTCACGCTAATTGGGATGCCTATAATTGGGTAAAACAACTCTACCACCAACCTTTTGCACTACATAGAAAACGAATATCTATAGTAACAGTTGATTCCAGAGTGCTGGTTAGGACATAGAGGTGTGTGTGTATCTAGATCTATATCTATCTATCTATCTTATAGAGATGGAGGAAAATAAATAAATATAAATGATCTAAGATAAGAAACAAAAACAGAGGGTTGGTACCAACCGATAGTAGCAGAGTCACAACCTCAAAAAAGGTGCGTAAAAGAAAATAACATGCATTTTGGTAGTATATATTGGATCGATAATCTACACATGCTGGTGGATAGTTTTGTCAAAGGTGAACTTGCTATGTAGTCAAAGTCAGCAATGCGATTAACCACTTAAGCCCCGGACCATTATGCAGCTTAAAGACCAGAGGTGTTTTTACAATTTGGCACTGCGCTGCTTTAACTGGTAATTGCGCGGTCATGCAATGTTGTACCCGAACGAAATTTGCGTCCTTTTTTCCCCCACAAATAGAGCTTTCTTTTGATGGTATTTGATTGCCTCTGCGACTTTTATTTTTTGCAATATAAACGGAAAAAGACCGAAAATTAAAAAAAAAAAGATATTTCCTACTTTTTGTTATAAGAAAAATCAAACTAAATTTTAGTCATACATTTAGGCCAAAATATATTCAGACCCATGTAGTAAAAAATATGTCTGTGTATATTTATTGGTTTGCGCAAAAGGTATAGCGTCGACAAACTAGGGTACATTTTCTAGAATTTACACAGCTTTTCATTTATGACTGATCTAATTTCTGAGGTGCTAAAATGGCAGGGCAGTACAACACCCCCCCCCCCCCCCAATGACCCCATTTTGGAAAGTAGACAAGGAAATTGCTGAGAGGCATGTTGAGCCTATTGAATATTTTTTTATTTATTTTTTTGTCCCAAGTGATTTAATAATGACAAAAAAATTAAACATTTTTTACAAAAAGTTGTCACTAAATGATATATTGCTCAAACATGCCATGGTTATATGTGGAATTGCACCCCAAAATACATTTTGCTGCTTCTCCTGAGTACGGGATACCACATGTGTGGGACTTATTGGGAGCCTAGCCGCGTACGGGGCCCCGAAAACCAAGCACTGCCTTCAGGATTTCTAAGGGCGCAAATTTTTGATTTCAGTCCTCACTACCCATCAGTTTCGAAGGCCATAAAATGCCAAGATAGCACAAACCCCCCCCCCCCCCCAAATGACCCCATTTTTGGAAAGTAGACACCCCAAGCTATTTGCTGAGAGGCATGGTGAGTATTTTACAGCTCTTGTTTTTGAAGAATTGTTTTTTTTTTTTTTTTTTTTTCAATTTTCAAAACTTTGTGGCAAAAAGCGAGATCTGCAAAATACTCGCCATACCTCTCAGCAAATAGCTTGGTGTATCTACTTTCCAAAATAAGGTCATTTGAGGGGGTTTGTGCCATCTGGGCATTCCATGGCCTCCAAAACTGTGATAGGCAGTGAGGAGTGAAATCAAAAATTGACACCCTTAGAAAGCCTGAAGGCGGTGCTTGGTTTTTGGGGTCCTGTACGCGGCTAGGCTCCCAAAAAGTCTCATGTGGTATCCCCGTACTCGGGAGTAGCAACAGAATGTATTTTGGGGTGTAATTCCACATATGCCCATGGCATGTTTGCGCAATATATCATTTAGTGACAACTTGGGTCAAAATATAAAATATTCCATGGACGCGACATGCCTTTTAGCAAATAGCTTGGGGTGTCTACTTTCTAAAATGGGGTCATTTGGGGGGGTTTTTAACTGTCCTGGTATTTTATGCACAACATTAGGAAGCTTATGTCACACATCCACTCTTCTAACCACTTGAAGACAAAACCCTTTCTGACACTTTTTGTTTACATGAAAACTTTTTTTTTTTTTTTTTGCAAGAACCCCCAAACATTATATATATTTTTAAAGCAAAGGCCCTACAGATTAAAATGGTGGGTTTTGCATTTTTTTTTCCCACACAGTATTTGCGCAGCGATTTTTCAAACGCATTTTTTTGGGAAAAAATACACTTTATTTTTGTTTTAATACGCTAAAACACTATATTGCCCAAATGTTTGATGAAATAAAGATGATCTTAGGCCGAGTACATGGATACCAAACACGCCATGCTTTAAAATTGCGCACAAACGCGCAGTGGCGACAAACTACATACAGTTTTAAAAGCCTTTACAGGTTACCACATTAGATTTACAGAGGTCTACTGCTAAAATTACTGCCCTTGATCTGACCTTTGCGGTGATACCTCACATGCATGGTGCAATTGCTGTTTACATATGACGCCAGACCGACGCTTGCGTTCACCTTTGCGCAAGAGTGCTTTTTTTATTTTGCTTTTTTATTTTATTTTTAAACTGTTCCTTCCTTTTTTTTTATTTTATTTTTTACCATTTTTGTTATCTCAGGGAATGTAAATATCCCCTATAACAATAGGTAGTGACAGGTACTCCTTCTTCTTTTTTTTTTTTTTTTTTTTTTTAATTGGGGTCTATTGGATCCTAGATCTTTCCTCTGCCCTCAAAGCATCTGACAACACCAAGATTGGTGTGATAAAATGCTTTCCCAATGGCGCTGTTTATATCCGGGGGTGGGGCGGTCTAGAAGCTAATTGGCCACTAGGATTGCTTTTACATGAAAGCCGACCGCTGGCTGAAAAGAATACCAAGATGATACCTAAACCCGCAGGCATCATTCTGGTATAACCATTCAAAGTCCAGCAACATACCAGTACGTTGCTGGTCCTTGTTGAACATGTGTTGTATTTTTCATGCAGCCTGTTGGCTGAATGAAAAAGAGATTGATCGGTGGGTATGCCCACCATTAGAATACCTCCCTTCATCCACCCACTTCTAATGATGGGCATACATGCACCATTTATATATGCCGAAGCATGGGGCATCCTCCCGCAAAAAAGTTATGCCGCGTACACGCGGTCAGACTTTTCCACGGGCAAGCCTTCATCAGAGTTTCGACCGTATGTACGCGGCATTAGGAGCAAAATCGCTCCTCCGCCCCTGCTGCCCCCATGCTTCGGCATATATGTTCTTTTTTTTTAACTGGTGGTGAGATCACCTCCTACAGAGCTGGAGTCACGGCTTTATGTATCGTGGGCGCAAACGCTGTTGCTGTCAAGATAGATAAATCCGCGCTGCAGCTGAATGGCGCACCTGAAATCCAAAAATTACATACCTGAAAAGCAAGCATGATAAAACATTGCAGAATAGAATACAGTAAAAGAGCAGAACAATAGAGAAAATAGAGAGAACAATAAAACGACAACTATTTTTTTTTTTAACACTTTTTTTTTAAACTAACAACTGTAACGGTTCGGGTCTCTCAAAATGCGATGGCATCTTTGGGAGACCCTGTGTAAGTGTCCTATCCTGTGCATTGCTGTACCCTACGCTAAAACTTCACTAGCGTGTGGAAACTTAAAAAAAAATTACCAATGCAAAGACCAGGATTGTCAGGACAGCGTGGACAATAATAACGCCTAAATCCGCGCTTGCTACAGACACAACATATTTTTTGGGGGGCTCGTTGGGTAGAGGTACTATCGAGGACATACAGAAAATGCCTCTCATGCAGCCGGCTTACTGCATTTGGTTGGAAATGGTGAGGTGCAGAACCGCCTGGATACAGGAGGTCTGTGACTATCTCATCCTGGAATTTAAGGAAGGATAACGTACCGCCTGAAGCTTTGTATAGCACATGAGCGTTCAGCAAAGCCAATTGAAATAAGTATAGACACTTTTTTTGTACCAGCGTCTCGCCTTACGGGCAATGTGATACGGCGCCAACAACTGGTCGTTGAGGTCCACCCCAACCATATTTTGGTTATATTCGTGGACACAACACCAGTCGCCGTACGAATTTGGACTGTCGTGTCTGCGCGAAGGGAGGTAAAAAAGAAAACATTCTTAGCCCTCCACTTCACAGCGAGCAAATTATTACACTTCAAGCAGGCTCTCTCCCCCAGCCTAAGACAAGAATCTACAAGCCCCTGGGGAAAGCCCCGGCGATTTAGGTCGCACGGTGCCACATGCTGCAATCTGATGATCAAACGAGTGACTAAAAAGTGGCACACTTGTGTAATAATTGTCCACATACAAGTGGTACCCTTTTCCGAATAAGTGTGACACCAAGTTCCACACTATCTTGCCAGCGCTCCCCATGTAATCTGGGCAGTTCTCCGGCTCTACCTGACGGTCTTTTCCCTCATAAACCATAAAGCTCCATGTATAGCCTGTTGCCCTGTCACAGAACTTATAGAGCTTGACCCCATATCTGGCACGCTTGCTGGGAAGGTACTGTTTGAAAGACAAGCGGCCAGAAAATTTAATCAGGGACTCATCAACGCAGACAACTTGATCGGGAGTAAACAAGCCTTAAAACGTTGGTTGAAGTGGTTTATGAGGGGCCGTATTTTGTAGACCCGATCAAATTCAGGGTCTCCACGTGGACGACAAAGTTCATTGTCGTTGAAGTTCATGAACCGCAAGATCTCCTCGTATCGTGCCCTGGATATGGAGGCAGAGAACACGGGCATATGGTCAATTGGGCACGTGGACCAATAGGCGCGCAGCAACGAGAATTTGTGTGCCCATGTTGAGGGAAAGGCCCAGAAAGGTTTTAAATTCGGAAACTGTAATTGGTTTCCAATCTCTGGCAATGGAAGGCAACTGGGGATTTGCGGCGATTGACCAGCATATAAATTACTCTGGTCCACAATAGACCTATAGAGATCTTCCGTGAAAAACAGCGAATAATCAAGTGGCGTAAAATCAGCTGTTTCCACCTGAATACCGGGTTGGCCAGTGAATTATGGGTGCTGCAGAAGTGGTGGGGACCCCATCAGGATAGGCGAATTCTGCAGGAAGGGCACTATGGGCCTGCCTTTGTCGTCTTCTTGGTGGCAACGGGACACTACTAGTGCTTGCCACCTCGCCAAATTTTACTGCGCTTATGGGAATCACCACGTCACCAAGTGTTACTGCAGTGCTGGATGAACGTCCAGGGTGTACTAGGCCGCTGGTGCCTGCCAGTTCACCAGAAGGAATAGCGGCACTAGTACTGGCTCCATACGAGGGACCTGCGGTTCTTGCTCCTCAACAACATCAGAAGATCGGGATCGGGTACGCCTGACCTTAGCAGGGACCTCACCTTCGTCGTCAGAGCTATCTGACATAGAGGCGCTGTCTTCCACGGGGTTGTATTCTGAGCCTGAATCTGACAGATGCGTGACCTCCTCTTCACTATCTGTCATGCTCAGAATCTCGTAGGCCTCTTTACTAGTGTACCTTTGATTTGCCATTTTGGGCTCTAAATTTAGTGTTACACTAGTAAGGATTCACAGATAAATAAGCACCTGACTGTCAGCAACTGTATCGCAGGGATCAGGCCCGTCTCTGTGAACGCTGCAGTTGTGTGTTGTGTTTTGTAAGTGACAGTGATCGATCGATACTGCACTTGGCTGGGTGGAGGGGCTGAACGCAGGTGCTAGCGGGTATCTGGGCTGATCCCGCTAACACTGCATTTTTGGGAACCCTAAACTGTTGGGGACGCTAGTATAGATATTGATCTGTTCAGATACTATACCACTAAGGAAGGTGTATGCTATGCACGTGGGTGTTGGCGTTACTGGCACTAACCTGACGCTGCCTGGGGCGACGCAGAACCTAACTGATGCTAAAACCTAATTAATATCACCCGCCGGGTGATCAGGGAGGGGGTTAAACCCTTATTGGGTTATATACGGTGGGTGCCCTGATGCTAAAAAAAGCAAACTAACCAGCGTCACCCGTAACACTTATACGGTGATCACTAACCTGAAGGGTTAACTAGGGGCAATCGGGTTAAAACCTTTATTAGGTAATATATGGGGGTACCTGACGCTATATAAAAACCTGATGGGTAACCTAAATAACTAACTGGCTAACCAGTGTCACCAGTGACACTTATACAGTGATCACTGGTGAAAGGGTTAACTCTAGGGGCAATCAGGGGGTTAAAACCTTTATTAGGTTGTATATGGGGGTACCTGATGCTATAAAAACCTGGCGGCGAACCTAAAAAAATAACTGGCTACCTAGCTGCACCAGCGACGCTAATACAGCGATAAGAAAAACGATTAGTGACATGGCGATAGGGGGTGAAAGGGTTACCTGGGGGGCAATCAGGGGGTTAAACCTTTATTAGGGGGGGTTTGGGGGCTACCCTGGACGTAAAGGGACCTGAAGCTTATTTGCCCTGCAACTTTTTACTGTCACAAATGACACTGATTGCAGTGATCAGTAAAAAAATGACCACTGCAAACGGTGATGTGTGACTACGTGTACTGGTGTCAGTGGGCTGTTGGTGCACTTACTGTGAGATGTTTTCTCTCCTCGCGCCGGACGGAAAGACCGCCACGAGGAGAGATGACATCACTACCTCCTGCCTGTGTTTACGTTACACAGGCAGGGGAAGCATTTAATTGGCCGGGAGCGATCGCGAGGGGGTGGCCAGAAACCAATGGCCGCCCCCCTCATCCCGGATCGCTCCTGAAGCGATACCGACCGCCGCGGCTAGGCAGGCACGTACAGGTACGTGAATATGCCTGTACGTGCTATTCTGCCGACGTATATGTACATGCAGCGGTCGTTAAGTGGTTAAAATCAAGGACGGCTGCTCAGGGATCAGATAAAACCTCTTGCAATATAAATGCTGGTATACAGATCTGTAAAGAATCAACATGCAGATGAAACAAAATACTGCCTAATAGCTATTTAAACTAATTAGCGTGATCAATAGAGGCTAAGAGGAATCACTTACCCAACTGAAAGACCTATAGCATATATGGATGGCGAGATGCAATACAGCATACTTGGCAGGGAGAACCATACTCTGGCCAGCCGCCGCTGCCAAGACAAATCGCATGAAGTGGTAACATCTAAGGACACTGCATCCAGCGTCCATTTGTACACACGTCCCGTCCTTCGTCATCCAAACCGGAAGAAAATTGACACTGCGCATGCGCCCGATGCCAGAGCCATCAGGGAGCGATGGCGCACCCAGCGCAGGAAGGGGCTGGCAGTAACGAGCAGTGGTCAGAACAGGATAGTGCTCTCTGTCTTCTCCTCAATGCGCCTATGGAGGGTGAGATGGAAAAAACAGGCTGTGGTGCTATGCGACCGCATAGTGAAGTGATCATGCCTAAAACCACCAAGAGGGGGACAAAGAATAATGGCCACAAGAGGAAAAAGTAGAAAAACATATAATGTCATTGAATGACAATAATAATATAACCATAGTAATTAAACTATGTATGAAAATTATCCAATATAGAAAACCAACCTGTATCTAATAGTTAATGGAATATTCTAAAAAGGTCTTAAAACATTGAGCATAGATGCGTGAGGCTCCTAAGATGGCCGCTTGAGCCGAGAGCTCCGCTCCATCCCTCCACAGCGGTGCCAATAGCGGCAAACACGGTGGCGGTTCTGCCCTCATTTCGACACAGCTGACTACTGGAATACCAGAGAACATCCCCAGCTTACCTAATCCTATTTTTTAGAGGTTTTCAGGCCGTTATTTGGCTTACTAATGACGGATGTAAAATCCAAGATGGCCGCCGCATCACAGCATTTGATCCCTGATCTGCCATTTCTGACTGAAAAACTACAGAATTACCCGCTCTTCCACTGCTAAGTTCTCCTCAGGAGCTCAAGAGGTACTTACTCAGGTAATTACCACCACTCCAACTACATCTGGAACCATAACTAACCTCTCTGCCTCAGAATATAGCCATACTGCATTGGGGCATGACACTGCTATTCAGGCCATTTCTTTTACCTCAGACGCCTGTCAGGGAATAGAGGCTTATCAAATGGCGGACTTATTTCAGAAATTCTCTGACTTACTTGACAAAGGTCTGGCACAAACTGCTAATAAAATCACAAGGGATCTGAAAGCAGATTTTCAAAGCTTGGCCTCTAGAATTGACTTTATTGAAAATAAAATCGATGAAACTGCTGCAGCTACTAATCAAAATATGGAACATATCAACACTGTTCAGGAGCAACTGGATATTGCATTGTCAAAAATCGATGAACTTGAAAATAGGTCCCGCAGATACAATGTCAGAATTAGGGGACTTCCTGAATCTGTAATTGATGATGTACCCAAAGCGGTCCAGGACTTATTTAGAAATATGCTTCCTAATACCCCACTTGACCAACTGGAACTGGATAGGGCACACAGAGCCCTGGGACCACCTAGGAAGGATGGCAATCCGAGGGACATTATTGTCAAGCCTCATTTCTATGCAGTGAAGGAAGATATTATGAAGCAAGCTAGATCTCCACAAGTGACATACCAGGGTCATTCAATTCAGTTGTTTGCTGATCTTTCTCCGTCCACTATACAGCGCAGGAGGTCATTGAAACCTTTATTGTTAGTCCTCACTAAAAGGGATATCCGATACAGATGGGCCTTTCCCTTCGCTGTTAGATTTACTATCAACGGGAAATCCTATTCTTTCTCCAACTTTCAAGAAGGTGAAAAGTTGTTCTTACAACTGAAATTAATCTCGCATGAGGCAGAAATGGATACTTCTCCGCCCAGTTCTGGATCATCTAAAAGACCAACACCGACGAGTCCAAATTCTCTCCAATGGAACAAAGGAAGAGCTAAAATAATGAAGGATGCTGGCCCTACTTGATTTGATTGTATTGTCTGTTTTTTTTTTTTTTTCTTCCCTTTATTCTCGTTTGGACCGAGGGTCCAACTTTTTCCCTTTGGGGAAGTCTGTCGATTGTTCTCCCCCTTCCGCATTTTTTGTGCCCCTAGTGACTTAAATTTACAACAACAACCTGTCCTATCTTATTTACAAAAATAAAAAAAATTATGTATGCGTGTGTGTGTATGTATGTGTGTGTGTATGTGTGTGTGTGTGTGTATATATATATATATATATATATATATATATATATATATATATATATATATTAGGGCTGTTACTGATTCAAATTTTTGTGTTCGATTAATCTTTTTTTTTTTTTTAATCGATCGACTAATTTCGATTAATTAGAACGCACATACAGATCCAACTACTTTTAGCTGATCTCCTAGCAGGCCAAATCCCAGTGCAGCTACCAACCACTGGAAAAATGGATAGGAGGATACAAAAAACACACAAAGGCAGCGCTCGATGGGAATAGCATTAAAACTTTTATAGTCTTCAAGTAGGTAACAAAATAAATATTGCACTGGAGATAAAATCGATGTAGCTACATAAACTGTAAAAATAATACCAAACGGTAGCAAAAGTAGTCATAAAAACATGTAGCTAAGTATGATACTCGTATAAAAATGTGTACAACGATACCACTGCTGAATCCAGATGAGAAGGGGCTAACATCAGTCCGTCGGCATGTAGATGTCCCGTGAAGGGAACTATCACAACTCTCAGTGGATGGCTGTAGAATCCCAGGTTGATAGAGGGAAGTGATAGAGGGAAGTGTAACAGCCCTTGCGTGTGGCAGATAGTAAGGTCCTGCCAGCATGCAGATATGAAGGCACAGCAAAGGAGCTCTTCAGATGGACACGACAAGCCCAAAGAATTTTGATCGATCAAAACAATTAATCGATTAATCGAGGAATTAATAGTTAATTTCCACAGCCCTAATATATATATATATATATATATATATATATTCGAAACTTTCATATATAGACTTGTATATGGACTTGACACTCTTGTATACATCTATTTGAAGAGAGATAATATGTGTATGTGTGTGTGTGTGTGTATATATGTGTGTATATGTATATATGTGTGTATATGTATGTATATATATATATATATATATATATATATATATATATATATATATATATATACCGTATATACTCGAGTATAAGCCGAGGTACCTAATGTTGCCTCAAAAAACTGGGAAAATGTACTGACTTGAGTATAAGCCGAGGGTCATCCTTACTGTTCTATCCTCACTGTTCTCCTATCCTCACTGTTCTCCTATCCTCACTGTTCTCCTATCCTCACTGTTCCCTAGCTCGCTATTTTACATTGTAAATCGTACCTGTAAAGAAGTTGCGGCTGCGGCGTCCATCGTTCGAATTCCGCGGTCTCTTCCTGTTCCTTCCGTGATAGGCGGAGAGTGTCTGATGAGAATCGCCTATCACTGAAGGAACAGGAAGAGACCGCGGAATTCGAACGATGGACGCCGCAACGTCTTTACAGGTACGATTTTCAATGTAAAATTTTTTGCTGACTCGAGTATAAGCCGAGGGGGGGGGGGGGGGGGGGCTTTCATGTATCATTTTTTTTTTTTTTTTTTTTTTTTTTTTAGGGGTAGTGATTCGCTAATCCTATATAGGTCACTTGTGGACATCCTGATATGTTCAGTTCAAAATGTTATATAACCGTGTTACAACTTGAATGCCATTTTTTTTCTTTTGGGGGCGTTCTGTGGGGGGATGGCTCACATGCGCCTCCACCTATCTCTTGAAGACCAGTAGTCTTTGGAGGATAGGTTGGCTGTACCTTTGGGTCAGACATTTTTGTTGAAGGGCTCTGGGGGGTTCTCTCCCCCCCCCCCCCCCCGATCCTGATATTTGATGCTAGGAGACTTTTTTTTTTTTTTTCTTTGTTCTACTTTTTCATTTTTTTTTTTTCTTCTCCCTCATCCTTCTTTTCTTCCCCTCTGTGTACATGCCTGACTTATCTGTATTTTACAGGATCACATCCACCAGATTTACAGTGAGCACATTCACATATGGGTATCTGCTGAGAGAAATTCTGAGCTCAACTTCTACCAGCTTATCTCTTTTGGGTGAGTGGGTATGACTGTAATAGATGCTTCCACCTTGACTTCCATGGCTAATACCACACATTTCAACCTACTGTACAGGGCCTAAACTCTCCAACCAAAAGGAGAATTTTTTTAGACTATTATAAAACTCCTAAAATTGATATTCTCCTACTCCAAGAGACACACTTTCCTATACGGTATACTCCTACTTTCCTACATTCACATTATTCACAATTTCACCTAGCCAATGCCGAGAATAAGACAAAGGGGGTAGCCATTCTTTTTTCAAAATTTTGTAAATTTGAAAAGATTGCTGAATACTTAGATCCTGAGGGAAGATTTATTCTACTAAAAGGTACCATTGAAGGGCACCTTTATTCTTTAGTTTCCTACTATGCCCCTAACAAGGGTCAAGCTTCTTTTTTTAAAGTCATGATGGATTCACTCAATCCCTTACTAGAAGGCACGATCCTTCTTGGAGGCGATTCCAATGTTGCTTTGGACCAGGCTTTGGACAAATCTAAACCCCAAGGTACTCAACTAACTAGACCTACTAGAGAGAGCCACAAATTTGCAAAATTACTTTCGACCCATAACCTGACATATGGAGGGAGCTGAATCCTCCAAAAAGAGATTTCACTCACTTCTCTCATCCGCATAATACATATGCTAGAATTGATCATATTTTAACATCCAAAGATACTGTCCTTTCAGATCACTCAATAGTACTTATAGCTCTTCACTCTAATACTTTGAGCGGAAAGATGGGCAATTGGAAACTCAACGAATCCATTCTTTCTGATCCATTAAGAGTTGAGACGATTAATAAAGCTCTTCAAGATTATTTTCTTCTCAATGATACTGGAGAAGTCTCGGTTGAAAGGCTTTGGGCGGCTCATAAGGCTTTCATACGGGGTAAAATAATTCAGCTAGCAACGCAACTCAAAAGGGAACGTAAAGATAAAATAGACCGCTTAGAAAAAGAATATGCCTCTCTCAGAGCCAAACACAAAAAGGACACGTCCAAAGTTCCTATTGCCCTCATTGATAAAGCTAGACTTGATCTAAACTTACTCCTCACTACTCAAGCTGATAAAGCTATTCGCTGGACGAGTAACAAATTCTATGTTCATGCTAACAAAATAGGACCCTTATTAGCTGCTAAGCTTTCCCCCCGGGTTCGAATCAATACTACTCCTAAAATCAGAATTTCTGGTCAGCCTCCCACAGCTAACCCTGTCAAAGTTCTGGAGGCCTTTCATGAGTTTTTTTCCGACCTCTATAAATCTTCCTCCCAAATTGATAGACTCGGTTACTAAATTCCTTGATGATCTTCCCATTCCTACCTTTCTCTCTTCGCATAGGGATTTACTTGAATCTGCCTTTACTGAGGAGGAGGTTCTTGAAGTCATTAAAGGTCTCAAAGCGGGTTCGGCTCCGGGTCCTGACGGGTTCTGTATTCCCTATTATAAGGCCTTCGCGGAAACATTAGCTCCACATTTAACTAAATTTTTCAATGCTAAAACAGTGGGTGTTCCTTTTAGATGTCCAATTAAATACTGCATATATCACAATTTTACCTAAGCCTGATAAAAATCCTGAAGAAATTAATAACTACCGTCCAATCTCTTTTGATAAACAATGATATAAAAATAATGACGAAGATACTAGCCAATCGTCTAGCCTCTTTTATTAATGTGTATATACATAAAGATCAAGTTGGCTTCATCCCTGGTAGACAAGGGCCTGACCAGATAAGGAGAGCAATAGATTTAATCTCTATACTTCAGACTAATTGGGAGGGGGGCACAAGGCAACAGGGATTCCTTTTATCATTAGACCTTCATAAGGCTTTTGATTCGGTTTCATGGACTTATATTTTTACCCTTATGGAACATTGGGGTTTTGGAATGCGCTTTAGGGGTCTTCTTCACTCCCTATACTCTCATCCCACAGCATTGCTTCGTCTCCAAGGTCATTATTCAAAACCGATTAACATAGAAAAAGGCACTAGGCAAGGTTGCCCGCTTTCTCCGCTCATCTTTGCCATTGTGATAGAAACCCTGACAATAGCAATTCGTCAAAACCCTAGCGTTAAGGGGGTGGTATGCGGAAATCAAACACATAAATGTGGGCTATTTGCGGATGACATTCTTTTGTTTGTTACTTCCCCTTTAATTTCTTTACCAAACATTTGCAAAGTACTTAATGACTTTTCTAAAATTTCAGGTCTAACAGTAAACTATACGAAATCACAGGCCCTAAACATCTCGCTCCCCTGTTCCGTTGTTTCCTCATTACAGCAATCATTCAAATTTGAATGGAAAGATTCTATCAAATACCTAGGTATAACTCTAATTGCACGAACGGAAAATCTATATGACTGTAACTATCCGCCCCTATTTAAGAAATTGGAAATTGATCTCAAAGCCTGGTCCAAATATGATATGTCCTGGCTTGGCAAAATCAATTCTGTCAAAATGACTTTACTCCCGAGGATTCTTTATTATTTTAGATCATTGCCCATACCTATTAAAAAAAATCTTTTGAAGTCATTTCAGAGCAAGATTCTCAAATTTATTTGGGGTTCCTCTGGTTACCGTGTATCACAGAGCACTCTTTTTCTTCATAGAAATAGAGAGGGACTAGGTCTCCCAGACTTCTACAAATACTTTTGTTTCAGCAAGATTAGCACAACTCTCCTCAATATACTCTAAGACTGAAAAGCCTGATTGGGTCTTAATAGAAAATCAAGCAGTACCCTGCTTTTCCTTGGATTATCTCCTATGGTGCCCTACCAAGTTTCGTCCTCCTATAATGTCTCCTACCTTGTCGCAATCTATAGCGCTTTGGGACAAATTTAGAAATCTTCCAACCCTTACATCTGCTGGACGGCCTCTCACACCTGTATTTAATAATCCAGATTTTCCCCCTGGTCTGAATGTTGATTTCAGATGGTGGACTAATAGGGGACTATACCGTATAGGAAACTTCATTAAATCTTGGGTGTCTTATATCCCTAGATCATTGTATTAAAACTCCCAGACTCTGAAAAATTACATTATCGCCAAATTTCACAATTCCTGACTAGTACATGGAAGGATATCCCTTCCTCGATCCAATATACTAATTACGAAACATGGTGCGATAGAGCTATGGAACCAGGGGGAGGTATTTCTCTAGTGTATTCGTCCCTCACTCATTCTAATGAGAAGTCCCCCTACATGACAGCTTGGGAAAAGGACTTTCATTGTACTTTGGACCTGAAAGTCTGGCATACTGCTTGTTCGAAGTCCTTTAAAGGCGTTCTGAATGTATATCTGGTGGAAGCCAATGTAAAAGTTTTAACAAGGTGGTATCTTACCCCCTCTAAATTAGCTACTATTTACCCTTCAGCTGATCCTTCATGCTTCAGAGGTTGCTTCCTTATAGGATTAATGGCCCATATATGGTGGGAGTGTCCTAGGATTCGCCCCTTTTGAAATAAAGTTTTTAATTTAATCTTTAAAGTCACTGGAAACCAGATTCCCAGATCCCCATTTGTTGCTCTCCTGAATGCACATCTTCCTCGTATATCTAAACCTACTCAATTACTGTTTCACTTCATTCTCACCGGAGCCAAGATCACCATAGCAAAAGCTTGGAAAAAACAAAAACCCTTACTTTTTGATGTCAAACGAAAGATTTCTTGGATTATGACTCAGAAAAATTAGCTAGTATATTAAATAACACAGTTCCAAAATTTGAAGAGATATGGGAACCTTGGGCGAATTATATTGGATTATCTCTTCATTGAATTGTTCCATTGTTTTCCAGCTTGGGATCGTTAAGTCAGGCATGTACACCCCTCCCCCCCCCTTACATCTTTTATTGTGCTTTTATCTTCTATTTTTATTCTTATCTTAATTTTTTCTGATATGAATCTTGGAGATCCTTATAAGAAACATATTCTTATGATATTCCTAGGGTCTTTACAACATTTTTTTGATTGATAGGTTATAGTGTGGATGACCCTTCATCCTATTTCATTGGTTTTATCTCTTGATTTGTAAGGGTTAGAGGGCTTTCTTAAGAGCCCATTCAAATACATGTGGGATCCCCTCTTCTGGCACAGCATGATCCCTATAGGGGTGCCATGGAGGGGCGTGGATCTCGATTAATTATTTTTTTCTTTTTATTCTGGTTTAGCTAAAGTAAATCTATATAACATTTTTATGCTTTCTGGCCTTTTATCTGATAAATCTTCTATTGAAAGTAGAGATACGTATTTGCTCTTTTATTTATTTTTATTTAATTTTTTGAATATGGAATATTATTTGTGCTGTCTATATTATTATTCTCCTGTATGAATTATTCGTATGTTATACTGTATATTATTTGTTTTATTTTATGATTTATTTTATGATTATTGAAAAATAAAATATTTTGAAAGAAAAAAAACATTGAGCATAAATAAACACTCTGGAATATAGGATGCAGATGCGAGCAGAAAGATGGAAATAAGAATGCACTAGTATAGCCCAATAATTACTTGAACGTAGAAGACCTTACTGAACAGATATGGACCGGAAATAGATTGTATTGACGAACATATTAAGCCAAACCAACAGATGAGGTCCGATAATATCTACCAAATAAGAGAACATATGTTGAAATTATTACCGCCAGACAATATAGTTTGATATAAATGGTAAATATATATATATATATATATATATATATATATATATATATATATATATATGTGTGTGTGTGTATCTCTCTATATTAAAAAAATTGTGTGTATGTGTAGATTTAGATTTATCTTTTCTGAAAGCACTCACTAAAGAATAGTATATATATTAGCACAACTATTTAAGAGGGGAGGTACACCGTTTTATTAAAAAAATTAAAATAATTAGTTACACCGAGTAAATATAACCAACCTTAAAATTGTGTGCGCCTTTGAAAGTACTCTATTTTTTCTATAGGTGACACTTTGAAAGAGGTCATCAGTTAATTTTTAAAGTGATACAAAACACGGTTTGATTTACATAGATCATTTATATACAGAAATAGAAGGAGCAATCGATATACAGCCTCTGCTGCTGGTCACATGTTCGCAATACATAAAAAAAAAAGCCTTTGGAGTACAGAATAAAAATAAAAAATATTCATATACTATTATAAATTGCCATATAAATATGTTTGAAATCAAATCTTTTTTTTTTTCTTGACAATAACATGGTGTGGGCGGCTTTCTGCAAGTCATAAGCGGTATCATGCCCCTCCAGCCTGTGTCCTAGTAGAATAAGAGGTAGATGAAGCCTCCTCAACTTACATTTTGTAATCCGCCCCCATTGTGTTTAGCTGATTAGTGGACATGGAAGAGGAGGGGGGCTGTCATATACCACTGTTTACGCCCACATGTGCGACTCTATAGTCACATGTGCTGCTCATATGAGATAGGGAGGAAATGCTCAGCATAGAAACTGCATGTGCAGAGTTGCCACCACAGCTGCAAAATTTCTAGCTGAATTAGAGACATGGACAGAAGTATTTTTCAGAATACAGAAAACAAATCTCATAGTGAGTATGAACAGCATGTAAATACAGCATTTATCGATTGTTTTTACGATGTGAGTTTTATGACACTTTTAAATGTTAATAATGGGCTTAGTTTTATTATTCTCACTGACATTTTTGCACGAAGGTGCTCCTAACGTGTGCATTTATGTATTATGTGGGAGTGGGGGGGGGGGGGGTTTGCAGATTTTTGGGGGGGGATTTCAAGTGCAGGTTGGGGGGGAGCCGGCAGTAGTGGGGTGTGTGGAAGCGATCTTGCTTCGATGAGGTTTAAGGCCGTTGGTTAGATGAAGCACTTTTTATTTGTCAAAATTAGTCGTATTGCTAGAGTTTAGCCCAAATGATTTATTTGGAGTTAGTTTAGTATGGAGCAGCAGTCTCAAGTGTGGTCCGGGGACTGTATGCAGCCCTTGGCTTGTCTTTATCTGGCCCTTGAGGCATAATTCCAATGGGGCACTATTCTTCCTACTAACACCAACAATAAGGCAAAATTCTTTCCATTGGCATCTAGACGTGGTGAAGATGACTTGCTAAAGTTCAAAGCGAGCATCAGAATGGGGAAGAAAGGGGATTTAGAAGACTTTGAACGTGGCATGGTTGGTGCCAGACGGGCTGGTCTGAGTATTTCAAGAACTGCTGATCTACTGTTTTTTTTTTTTTTTTTTTTTTTTTTTTTTAATGCACAACCATCTCTAGGGCTTACAGAGAATGGTTAAAGTGAAAATATCCAGAGAGCAGCAGTTGTGTGGATGAAAATGCCTTGATGTCAGAGGAGACTGGGAATACTGGTTTGAGATGATAGAAAGGCAACAGCAGCGCATTGAAGCTTGAAGCAGATGGGCTACAGCAGCTGAATACCACACCATGGGCCACTCCTGTCAGATGAGAACAGGAAACTGAGGCTACAATTCGCACAGGCTGACCAAAATTGGACAATGGATGGTTGTAAAAATGTTACCTGGTCTGAAGAGTCTCAATTTCAGCTGCGACATTCAGATGGTGGGGTCAGATATTAGCATAAACAACATGAAAGCATGGATCCATCCTGCCTTTTTTTCCTGGCTCAGGCTGGTGGTAAGGGATTTTTTTTTTGCCACACTTTGGGTCCCTTAGTACCAATTGAGCACCGTTTAAAGCCTACCTGAATATTGTTGCTGACCATGTCCATCCCTTTATGACTACAGTGTACCCATCTTCTGATGGCTACTTCCAGCAGGATAATGCACCATGTCACAAAGCTCAAATGAGGAATAGATAATAGGGCATCAAACTTAAACTTTTTTTTTAGCACCCCAGTAAACCCTTTTAAAATTAAAATATCTTTATTCCATCATTTAAAAACAAGGTAGACAGGCAATGTGCTTTAACCACTTAAAGTGGTTGTAAACCCACTTTTTTTTTTTTTTTTTTGGCCCACCTGCAAGAGAAAGGCATAATGAGCTATTATGACTAGCATAATAGCTCATTATGTTCCACTTACCTTAGATCGGGGCCCCCGAAGCCGTCCTCGTCCCTCTGTCCAGCCGCAGACATCACTGCGGCGATAGCCGGAATGTTACTTCCGGGTATCGCCACACCAGCCAATCACAGCGCCGCTCTGGCGCTGTGATTGGCCGGAGCGGCGGAGACGTCACTCTGCGCATGCGCGCGGGAGGCGTCCCACTCGGCTACGCCCAGCGATTGCTGGGAAGTAGCCGAGTATGTGAATGGGATTAACCCCATAAATGCGCCGTTGTCTACGGCGCGCATGCGCCGTAGATAGCGGCGCTTGACATTTTAGTAAATATCTCCTAAACCGTGTAGGTTTAGGAGATATTTCTTGCACCTACAGGTAAGCCTTAATCTAGGCTTACCTGTAGGTGCAAGTTGAAAAAGTGGGTTTACAACCACTTTAAGCCCCGGACCATTAGGCTTCACCATTAGGCTGCCTAAAGACTAGAGGACTTTTTTTTACAATTTGGCACTGCGCTGCTTTAACTGCTAATTGCACGATCATGCAATGTTGTACCCAAACAAAATTTGCGTCCCTCCCCCCCCCCCCCCCCCCCACAAATGGCTTTCTTTTGATGGTATTTGATTGCCTCTGCGATTTTTTTTTTTTTTTTTTTGTGATTATAAACGGAAAAAGACCGAAAATATTTTGTTATAAGAAAAATCAAATAAACTAAATTTTAGTAATACATTTAGGCCAAAATGTATTCAGCCACATGTCGTTGGTAAAAAAAAATGTCAAGCGTATATTTATTGGTTTGCCCAAAAGTTATAGCGTCTACAAACGAGTACATATTCTGTAATTTACACAGCTTTTACAGTTTGACTGCCTATCTCATTTCTTGAGATGCTAAAATGGCAGGGCAGTACAACCTCCCCCCCCCCAAATGACCCCATTTTGGAAAGTAGACACCCCAAGGAAATTGCTGAGAGGCACGTTGAGCCCATTGAATATTACATTTTTTGATCAAATGTTTTGATTTCACTCCTCACTACCTATCAGTTTTGAAGGCCATAAAATGCCAAGATGGTACAAACCCCCCCCCCCCCAAATGTCCCCCAAGCTATTTGCTGAGAGGCATGGTGAGTATTTTGCAGCTCTCATTTGTTTTTGAAAATAAAGAAAAAAGAAAAATGTATTTTCTTTTTCGTACACCACGGGACACAGATGCTTAATCATTACATAATGGGTTGTATAGCTCACCACAGTTGATTGGACACTGGCACATCCAATGAAGACAAGTCCCCCTCTATATAACCCCTTCCATTAGGAGAGCACATCCGTTTATTCACCAGTGTCTAAGGTGTTGGTCACGGTTAAAGATATGCCAAGAAAGCTCTGTTTCAAAGATCCCTCCGGGGGTCAAGGAGCTATACAACCGGATCCATCCAAAAAAGCCAATAAAACGCTAAAGTGGATGGTACCTGAGCCTCGCAGAAGTGTGAGGTTTTGCCTGTAATGTCTCTTTTGAGGACTGGGCTCTGGGATCCAGTGCTTTTGGCACATATTAAAAAGTGCGCAAAGATTTTCTGGCAGAGTCTTCTACAGGTCCAGTGAAGAGGCCCCTTTAAATAGGACCCAGAACCCTGAAGGTTGCCATAACGCTACCCGCCGTGATGGGTGAAGATTGGATCTGTCTGGTCTTCAGCAGTGTTGCGGCGGGGATAAGGTAAGTGAGAAAATGCTAAGAAAAAATCTTAAGGACTTTCTCCTAGGAGTGTAGCTGCATGTCTTGGTTTTTTCCGCCACTGGAGGGAGTAAAGAGCATACCTGGTGTTCTACTTACCATGCTCCCAAGGAAACAAAAGCTCATTGTCAGCCGGTACGTTGAGCGGCTCACTTCCTCCACTGCAGACTCCTGCCACGATTTCATTGAGAGGGTCCCTCGTAGTCCGGGGTCCATGTCGCTCGTTGGGTCTCTTTCTCTCCCCCTTCTCGTCCATCGCCACCATCCGCATGCACGGGGGGCGCGCGCATTTCAAACCTGGTTGGCGGGGGGCGTGGTTGACGCGAGCGGGCACGTGTGGCATGCACGCTGCTCCATTGCGCAGGGCAAAAATTTTTAAAATCCTTGATGCCAAGAGCAGCATGCAGGAAGGACACAGAAGCTTTGGGGCATGAAAGCAACTCCATGTGTGTTGGATTCAGGCACATCAAGACGCCTACTCAGCATCAGGCTGTGCAAATTAGTAGCATTTTTGCTAGACTAAGCACAGTAGTTCATGCACCTGTGCTAGTGCCTCTGCTTTTATAGCTTAGGACTATGCCTTCCCGTAGAAGGAGTTCAGGGGCAGGGAAAAGGGCACTAAAATGTCGCCATCCGGATCAGGGGGTCCTAGTCATGCCTGTCTGGTTCTGTCCTCCCCTGCAAGACCTAATGCTGCCGCACAGGATGACCCATTGCCCCTGTCAGGCTTTGCAGCCTCTCCTGATATGACAGCTCCTGCATATGTCACTGAAGACACTCTAGCAGCAGCATTAAATGGTTTAGAGGTGAAAATCGCTGCCTTATTCGCAGCATCCTCGCAAAAGAGCAGGAAGCGGAGTAGCTCTCCTTCGGCTGCTCTAAATCCCCCATCAGATGAATCTGATGATGATGCACCACCATCAGGGGATAAGGATCAGGAGCACTCAGATGAATCGGGGGTATCAGAAGAACCTTTTTCTGCCTCTCAGGTTCTCAAATTGCAGGTGCAATGCTATGCAGAAGCCGTGCGTGCTACGTACAAATTGCCCTCTTCTGAGTTACCCGAGTCCCCTGTTTCCTCCTTGGGGTCATTAAAATCCCCGCAGGCTGCATGCACCTTCCCGGTCCATCCTTTATTGGAAAAACGTATTTATGCTGACTGGGAACATCCAGACAAGTGGTTTTCTCCTCCTAAGAAACTGGCCTTTCTTTATCCAATGGAGGAAAAATTTACCAAGAAATGGAGTCTGCCAGCAATAGATGCAGCTATTTCTTGCGTGAATAAAACCTGACTTGCTCGGTAGACAATGCACAGGTGTTTAAAGATCCAACTGATAAAATGCTGGAATCTTTGCTCAAGGCCTCCTTTAGTATGGCTGGCGCTGTAACGCAACCTGCTGTGTCAGCGATTTGGTGTGTCAGGTACTGTAACGACACCCCAAATACGAAAGAGGGTAACTCCGTTTAGATATCTTCCCTCTCCTGGACACAAATTCACTGTTGCTCCTCCACAGTCAGGCGACCACTTCCCATAGGAATTAATCCTTCTGAAAGAACGAGACGCACTCTGTATCTTTCCAGGATAGACTAACTTTATTGAAAAAAGCATTGTAACTTTTATACACATCCAATACTGCATTAACCTGAATGAACAATGGTCCAGCTCAGCCCACAACATAACAAGACCCAATACACATTATTTTGACGTCTGTTAGGAGACAACAGGTTATAATCCCCTTTCAGTTCAAAAGACTTTACACAATAGAAACATGACGACCTTCAATACACATCTCACAATGAAAGGATTTGTAGCCTGTCTGAGTATAATACACACAAGTATAGAGTTAATTATCCCTATTCACACTAAAAGGGTCTTCAGACGCCCTTCTAGATTCATTTACATCACAACTGGCAGGTAACACATCTCTCAATTAACCTGTTGAGTTCAGAATAAAACAACCAGTACATATTGTGGACTAATATTACTATTTCAATTTCAAGCAATCCAAGCCATATTCTTAATGTCCATTGTTTCCTGGCTCACCCTGTGTCCAAAGTGACCCCCCTGTCACAGGTACTAAAGGGGCAAGTGAAGCAAGGGCTTAAAGATCTTCCTGCTGATTAAGTTAAGCTATGGGGGAACCTGCCTAAGGCCTTATGTTTTGCGGTTGATGCCATTGAGGATTCTATTCAAAAGGCATCTCACCTTACTCCCCTGCTTGTACATATGCACAGGATTCTGTGGTTAAAGCATTGGGAAGCTGAATCTCTGTGTAAAAAGCTTTTAACCAGTTTTCCCTTCCATGGGGAACGGCTGTTTGGGGATGACCTGGATAAATACATCCAGAAGATTTCTAGTGGTAAAACTATCCTCTTGCCAGCCAAGAACAAGCGTAAACGTCCTGTCTTCAAATATTCTCTCTCTCCAGTTTTCTGAGTCCACTACCTCTAGGCAGTGGCGACGGCAGCCTTAGTCTAAAGCAAGAGGTACGGCCCAGGGTCCCAAGAAGCCTTGGGGTCAGATCTACCAAGCAGAACCCCCAAAGCCCCCTTATGAAGGGGCGCCCCTGCTCGGCCGAGTGGGGGGGGGCGACTTCTGTGATTTTTCAGGGGCCTGGCAGATAAAAATCCGGGACAAGTGGGTAGTTTCCACAGTGTCCCTAGGGTACAAGCTGGAGTTCCAAGAATTCCCCCCTTATCGGTTCCTAAGCTCAAACATCTCCAAAGATCCAGTAAAGAGAATCCTTCCAAGCTTTGGATCACTTGCTGTCCCAAGGGGTAATCATAGAAGTTCCCCCAGAAGAGCAAGGGTCGTGTTTTAGTTGAACCTCTTTGTGGTTCCAAAACCAAATGGCGATGTCAGACCTATTTTGGATCTAAAGGACTTGAATCAGTTCCTAAACATCCACCCCTTTCTCATGGAGTCAATCCGCTCAGTAGTCTCCACCCTACAGGGGGAGAATTCTTGGCGTCAATAGATATCAAAGACGCATACTTACATGTGCCTATCCCGCTCACCAAAGGTTCCTGAGGTTGGCAGTAGAACAGCGCCACTTCCAGATTGTGGCTCTGCCCTTTGGGTTGTCTACTGCACCCCGGGTATTTACAAAGGTCCTTGCCCCGCTTCTAGCAAACCTAAGGGTGCAGGGCATATTGGTGACGGCATATCTGGACGACCTACTACTGGTAGAGCAGTCTGTAGCAAGGTTGAACCTCAGTGTGCTCAGCACAGTAACATACCTAGAGCACTTAGGTTGGAGCCTAAACCTGGAAAAGTCTTCCTTGCAGCCCTTAAATAGAGTATTTGGGCATGATCATAGACACGGCCCAAAGCAGGGTATTCCTACCCGAGGCAAAGATCAAGTCCATAAGGGAATTGATCCGTATGGTCATGGCGAAGGAAAAACCGTCCGTTCGTCTTTGCATGAGACTGTTGGGGAAGATGGTGGCATCTTTCGAGGCCGTACCTTACGCCCAGTTCCATTCAAGACTGCTTCAGAACAGCATCCTGTCCGCCGGGAACTGGAAAGTCCAAGCCCTGGACTTGCCAATGTGCCTGTCTTCAGAGGTTCGCCGAAGTTTCAGTTGGTGGTTAAGAACCAGAAACTTGTGAAAGGGAAAGTCCTTCATCCCAGTCACCTGGAAGGTGGTATCAACAGATGCCAGGCTGGCAGGCTGGGGGGCAATTCTGGAAGAGGCTTCATCCCAAGTGATATGGTCCAAAACCGAAAAGAGCCTTCCCATCAATATTTTGGAAATCCGGGCAGTGCATCTAGCCCTCAAGACCTGGGAACACAGGTTACAGGGTCATCCTGTATGAATTCAGTCCGACAATGCTACTCCCATAGCTTACATCAATTAAGGGGGCACTCTGAGTCGGGATGCCCAGAGGGAGGTTAACCTAATTCTGGTTTGGGCAGAGAAACATGTTCCCTGTCTTTCTGCAGTCTTCATTCCGGGGGTAGAGAATTGGCAAGCGGACTATCTCAGCCGCCAGCAACTGTTACTAGGAGAATGGGCCCTGCACCCGAGATATTTAAGGCCATATGCCGGAAATGGGGAACCCTGGATGTGGACTTGCTAGCCTCCCAGGTTCAACAGGAAGTTGGACAACTTTGTATCGAGGACAAGGGATCCTCTAGCATACAGGGCAGATGCGCCAATGATTCCCTGGGATCAGTTTTCACGGATCTACGCATTCCCTCCGGTTCCGTTCTTACCGAGACTGCTTTGCAGGATCAGGAAAGAGAATACCAGTAATCCTGGTGGCTCCAGATTGGCCCAGAAGGTCCTGGTACACAGAGATCATAAGGATGGCAGTGGGGAAATCTTGGGTTCTTCCTCTACGCCCAGACCTGCTCTTGCAAGGACCAGTAGTCCATCCTTCCTTATGAAGTCTAAGTTTGACGGTTTGGCTATTGAAACCTACATTTTGAGGAAACGTGGACTCTTGGGTCCAGTTCTCTCCACTCTAATGCTAGGAAGCCTGCCTCCAGGTTCATCTATTATAGAATCTGGAAGGCATATGTTTCCTGGTGTGAGTCCAAAGGGTGGCACCCTCGAAAATGTCATTGGAAGGATTCTAGCCTTTTTTCAATTAGGCCAGTTTCATTTCTACCCCTATCAAGGCCATCAAGGGCCAAGTCTCTGCCCTATCAGTGTTCTTTCAAAGACCACTTGCATCTCATTCTCTCGTCCGGACATTTATCCAGGGGGTTTTGCGGATAAACCCACCAGTCAGATCTCCTTTATGCCCATGGAATTTAAATCTGGTCTTATCTGTTTTACAAAAACAGCCATTTGAACTTATTCGCCGTCTTCCGTTGCTCCTTTTGAGTAGACAATTGGCCATTCTGGTCACTATCTCTTCTGCTAGGAGAGTATCGGAATTGGCAGCTCTTTCATATAAAGAGCCTTACTTGATTTTCCACAAGGACAAGGTTGTGTTGCGTCCCCATCCTACCTTTCTTCCTAAGTTGGTGTCGGTTTTCATCTAAATCAAGATATTGTATTGCCTTCCTTTTTTTCTATTTCAAAAGATTTTTTTCTTTTGAGAGAAAGCATAGATAAAACACCGAAATATACTTTATCATATATAAGAGAAGGAAAAAAATAAATAAAATAAAAAACGATGAGACACGAGGTATACATAGGTCAGCTATAGGCAGAGAATTAACTTTTTCAGATACCCCCGATCCATGTCAAATCATAGGAGCATACCGTCTGTCGGACAACATATAGAGTAGGTCAGCCTGTTGGTGGAAGGCCTCGCACCTCCCGACACCCCTAACGGGAGCATACTGTGTCGGGAGGGGAAACCCTCAATCACCACTGACAGCCCATGCACCCGCGACCCGAAAGGGAGAAACGTCCGGGCATATAGATCGGAGTGCTGTAAGACAGAGTGTTATAAACTCTCTACCCAACCTTGTGTGCAGTAATTGTTCAATCTCGTCTCAAATCTAACAAAATTAGATAAGAAAAAATAATAAAACTAAGGTCCAGAGTGGACAGAAAAAAAGGGAGAGAAAAGATGAGGAAAGGAGCATCACGATAAAATCTGAGAACATTTTATACTGACGGATTAGAATGGCCAAGGGGTGTGCCCACTAATCAAGCCCATGGTTCCCAGGTGATCTTGAATTTATTGGTTGTGTCCTGCACTATACTGGATAGCTTTTCCTGGGACATTATCCAAGATATTTTCCGTTTAGCCGCTAAGAGGGAAATTCTCGGTAGTTTCCAGGCCCTGGCTACCGTAAGTTTACCCCCCCCCCCAAGAGTACAAAATGTACCAGTCTACTGGAAGATTTTGGTATCGGGGCGTTTAGAAGGGCCACTATAGGAGTCCTGGGAACCCTGATCCCCACCAGCTTGTCAATTATGTTAAACATTTTTTCCCAAAAGGATCGTATTCTGGGGCATTCCCACCAAATGTGGGACATTGTGCCTGTGAGTTGACAGCCCCTGAAACAAAGGGGGTCCACTGCGGGGAAAATCGAAGTCAGTCTAGAGGGAGTGTAGTACCATCTGGAGATCACTTTCAGGCTGGCTTCTATTAGAGTGGTGTTAAGAATACTTTTGAAGGATTTAAAACGGGCCATCTGCCAGCTCCCCAGGTCCCAGTGGAATTGGAATTCGGATTCCCAGGCCTCCATGAAGGACTCCTTTGAGACAGGAGAGGTAGGTGACGAGTAGATCACCGAGATCCCCCCCTTCTGGTCCATGGCTTGACCGCACCACAATTCATAATCTGTAAACTTTGGTGGGAGAGGTTTATCTTTCCAAAGGGATTGTAAGAAGTGAGCTATTTGTGCAAACCTATATCGTTCAGTTGGGAAGGTCAAGCTTTTTGATGCAGTGATTTAGGGTGAAGGGGCCTGCGGCGGTGAAAAAGTGGCCTATCCGATACAGTCCCTTATCCAACCACCATTTAAAAGCTAGGACATTTCTTCCAGGGGGAAAGTTTGGATTATTGTATAGATGAGTCAGAGGTTTATATGCCGATACTAGAGCCGGTGATGAGCGCAGGGAGTCCCAGAGGGCGGAAGAGTGGGACAGGGTGGGTGCGAGAATCGAGGGTCTGTTTTTCGGGGGACTCCAAAGCAAGAAATCTAAAGTAAAACTAGGGACAGCATGTTTTTCTATTTGAACCCAGTCAGGTTTCTCGAACCTAGAGTAAACTATGGATAATTGTGCTAGTCTGGCAGCCTGATAATATTTGTAAAGATGGGGTAGTCCCAGGCCCCCTTTTTTTCTGTGAGTGTATAAGGCTCTTTGAGGGATTCTATAGCCCACCCTGCCCCAAGTGAACTTCAGTAGTTTGCTTTGGAAGGATTTAATATGGTCCCTCCTGATAGGGATGGGTAGAGAGCGGAAAAGATATAGTAATCTTGGGAGCAGCGTCATTTTAATAGAATTCACCCTTCCCTACCAAGATATGTTATTTTTAGACCAGGAGTTGAGGTCCGCTTTTACGGTACATGGGAGGGTAGTTATGAATATATAGGGATTCAATCTTAGCCGTTAAATTAATTCCCAAATATCTAATTGAGGTGTCGCTCCATTTGAATTTGAAGGATTTTCTTAAAAGAGCCACTGTGTCCGTCTGTAGGGAGATGTTTAGTGCTTGGGATTTGGTATAGTTCACTCGTAAGCCTGATACCCTAGCAAAGGCATCTAAGGTTTGGCATAAGTTGGGAAGAGGTTATGGGTGAGGTGAGAAAAAGCAATACGTCATCCGCAAAGAGACCACATTTGTGGGTTTGGGGGCCACATGAAACGCCCTTAATATTCGGGTTTTGGCGAATCGCTATGGCGAGCGTTTCTATTGCTATCGTAAAAATAAGCGGCGAGAGTGGGCATCCTTGTCTAGTCCCCTTTATAGTTATAGGTTTGGAGTAGTAACCTTGGAGTCGTATACGAGCTGTGGGGTTGGAGTATAGCGCCTGCTTTAGGCCCATGAATCGCTAGCCAAAGCCCCAACGTTCCAAAATGGCAAAAATATAGGGCCAGGAAACCGAGTCGAAGGCCTTTTGCAGGTCCAACGACAGGAGCATTCCTGATTGTTTAGGGCCCCCTCCCAATTAGTTTGGAGAATGGATACTACATCTATTGCCCGCCTAATCGAATCCGGGCCTTGTCTGCCTGGGATGAAACCCACCTGATCCATATATATATATATATATATATATATATATATATATATGCTAATAAAGGAAGCCAATCGGTTAGCAAGAATTTTAGTTAAAATCTTTACATCGCAGTTAATAAGCGAGATAGGGCGGTAGTTTCCTACCTCTTCTGGATTCTTGTCAGGCTGAGGTATCACTGCAATATATGCAGCATTGAGTTGAGGATTAAGTGGGTCTCCCTTTGTTTTTGCGTTTAAAGAATTTTGTCAAATGCGGAACTAGGGTGTTGGAAAATGATTTGTAATAGGGATTTGATAGGCCATCAGGGCCAGGGGCAGAGCCAGTCTTCAAGGTCTTTATCACTCCTAGCACCTCACCGTCTGTAAATGGGGCTTCTAAGTTGTCTTTGTGTTCTGAGGTGAGCGACGGAATGGGGAGGCCGTCTAGAAATTTGCATAATGGAGCATCAGTGGAGGGTGTGTGTGGGGAGTAAAGGTTGTCAAAAAATTCATGTGGTGCCTTGGCCCGAAATTCTTATTTTTGGCATTATATAGGACTTTAATCAGTGTTAATTTAGCAGCCAGCATGGAGCCCATCCCGTCCCCTTGGGTATAAAACCTGTTCTTGTTCCAACGGATTTGTTTTTCCGCTGTAGCTGTCAGAGCCAGGTTGAGCTCCAGTCTGGCCTTGTCAAGTTGGGACACCGTGGAAGGGGAGGGGTCTAATTTGTGCATAGCTCGGAGTCGTGAGTACACTTCCTCCAACCCCTTTATGTCAGTTTCTCTTTCCCTCTTAATCTGAGATGCCATTCTGATGATCTCCCCCCTTATGAAGGTCTTGTGGGCTGCCCACAGCGTTTCAGCTGAGATCTCCTCAACATTGTTAAAGTATTCCTGCAGAGACTTATCAAGCATCGTAACCCGGACCGAGTCAGAAAGAATGGACTCATTGAGTCTCCACTGTCCCCGACCCGCTCTAGAGCGATGAGATTGAATTTCCATAACTACAATTGAGTGATCAGACAAAATAGTATCCTTGATGTGGGACTTTATAATAAGTGGAATGGAGTGAGTCCGAACAAAGAGGTGGTCTATCCTAGCATAGGAGTTGTGAGGGTGGGAAAAGTGAGTAAAGTCTCGTTTGGGGTTCAGTTCCCTCCATACATCAGCCATGCCTTGGGCGTGGATAAGTTTAGCTATTTTAAGGCTTTCTTTGGTTGGGCGAGTAAGTTGGTCGGTGGGGGGTCTAGATCTATCCAGCCCCTGATCAAAAGTGGCATTTGAGTCCCCTCCAAATATGACCGTGCCCTCTAGTGAAGGTGAGACAGTGTGGAAGAGATGTTTAAAAAATGCTGCTTGGCCTCTGTTGGGTGTAGTAAGAAACCAGGGTATAGAGCTGACCATCGATCGTTCCCTTTACCATGATGAACCTACCTCCCGGGTCTTTAGTGTCTGAGATCCAATTAAATTTGCATGTTTTAGCTTTTTCAATAGCCACCCCCTTGGTCTTATTTTCCGCACTGTCTAGATAAAAATTTGGGAAGTGGGAGTGAAGGAACCTGGGGCAGTACCGAGCTGGGAAGTGGGTTTCCTGCAGCATGATAATATCTAGTTTTGAGGATTTGTAAGCGTTAAAAACCTTCCTACGTTTGAGGGGGGAATTTAGGCCTTGGACATTATGGGTAGCAACCCGTAGGGCATTGTGTGTGTGGTCAGCCATGAACACAGGGTAGAGGTGCACTACTGAATCCACTGTCACTTACCTTCGTGAGTGTCCTCCAGCTCAATACTGTGGAGGGGCATTCTATTCGGAAACCATGGGGAGTCTCAGTCTGCCACGGCCAATTGAAGAACGTGTCTGAAATGGATAAAATGATTAGGTGATGCTCAATCAAAAGAAAAATAGAGAGAAAAAGAGAAAAGGAAAACAGCGTAGAGGGGAATTTTTCCCTTCCTGGATTACCAGGAACCCGGGGAGAAAAGACTCCGTGTGTCATCTCGCTGAAAAAGGTGAGATAAAACGAGAATACCAAAATCACCAACCAAATCGGTTGGCTGTCCAATCCCCCGGATACCCTCAGGCGTCAAAGGGATAGGAAGAGGCACATGCAATCCATCCCGAACCAGGGCGCCCTACAACCCATAGTAGTGGATTGCCCACTGGAACTTAGACAAACATATGTACTACAGGTTGCAGCGTATATAACTTGTAAAAGGGGTCTTAGAACCCCAAAAACCCTTCCAACTTTGAAACCCCCCACACCCATATGAGACAGGGAGGGGAGGCAGGACCAAAGGGTCGCCAAACATAGCTAGGGTGTAACGGGAGGGCCCGGGGAACCCAGAAGCTCTTAGAAAGTATGAGATACCCTTGCTTCAGCTTCCCCAATGCCTCTTATGTGTAAACCACCCTGTCTCACTTGGGGCACAGGGTGAATGAGAACCCCACCATGATCTGTGATAGCCATATCCCATACTGTATATACATGGCATATATTGGGTATATACTGTGTGTGGGCTGTTATGTAATACTTGCTGTGATGGGGTGTGATTACATTCTATTGTCTATTGTGGCGTGTTTGAGTTAAGCCTGTAATTATAGGAATTGCATTCTATTGTGAATAGTGATAATTAAGTCTAATTATAGGTATTGGACTCTAGTAGACCGTCTGACTGGGGGAACACAAAAGATCATGCATAATCATTTAAACTGAAATGTGGATTGGGAGACAAAAGCTAGCCTACTGTCATATGCGTGTCATCAGCTGTAGTTAAGTGGCTCATGTAAATTAGCTCTGGTCAAAGATGTATTCTGAGAGGAGGGTCAGAAACTCCTCTCTGTGTATATAAGTTGCAGTGTTTTGCAATAAAGGGTCAATCTATTCTGGAAAGATACAGAGCGTTGTCTCATTCTTTGGAAGGATTAATCCTATGGGAAGTGGTCGTCTGACTGTGGAGGATCGGTAGCGAATGTGTGTCCAGGAGAGGGAATATCGGAAACGGCGTTAAACATCTTTCATATTTGGGGTGTGGTTACATAGGGTTGTTCCCGGGTCGTATTGAATATCCTGTACTATACGGCCATTTCCTAACTACCCAAGTTGGATATAGGAGCCAGGGGGGAACCACTTCTAATAGAAACAATACACAGTCAAAAGGGAAAATGGAAAAAATGTCAAGGAGAACCAAACTTTCCCTTGAGTAAAGGGAGAACACCGGAACTAACTGTTCGCAATGAATGAGAGGGAGTCAGTCTCTTCATTGAGAGGGAGAATCAAATGCGGTGGCAAATGATTAAATGAGACTCAGGTTATAATGCGATCTTGCGGTCATGGTGGTCCGTTGTGGGAAGATCTTCTGGACTTGTTCTTGTTCCAGAGGGGATTCGGCGGGCTGATTGGAGGAGGATGCTTGTTGGATCCCGTCGAGGTTAAGGAAGTTTCCATGTCCATCTCCTGGGAAATTATCTTCAAGTTGAGTAGGATCTTTTCTCCTGTAGCGAAATCGGAGAAGGAATGGTTCTGTCCTTTGTGAATTTCACCGCGAATGGGAAGGCCCATCTATACTAGATGTCCTTCAGGGCCATAGCAGACGAGCGGTTTCAGGGTTCCTCTTGTTCGCTGAATGGTGGAGGGGGAAAAGATCCGCAAAAATTTGCACCAGGTGACCTTGGCAGTTGATCTGGGGGACGGCACAGGCCTGTTTCATGACGGCTTTTTTGAAGGCAAAAAAATGGGGTTTAGCGATTAATGTCCCTGGGAGATCCGTCCTTTCTGGAGGGACCCAGGACCCTATGCACCCTGTCCAGCTACAGGCGTGCTTGCGGGATGTTTGGGATCAGCGACTTCATTAGGTCCTGGATAGCTGCCGTGACATCGAGGATAGTTTCCGGCAATCCTCTGATCCGAAAATTGAGCCTCCTGGAGTCCTGGACTTGTTTTCGAGATCATCGATAAGTGAAAATGCAGTGTCCAGTTGGTCATGAAGAGTTTGGATAAGGTCAGAGTTTTGGTGAGAGACCGCTGCAGTCTGATCCAGCTTGCATTCCATGGCGTCCATCCTGGATCCGATATTCTGGAGGTCTGCTTTAATTTCTCCTGTTATTTTTAGCGGCAGTGGTAGCAAGGCCCCTTTCTAGGAGAGCGGATAGCTTAAGGTAAATATCTTCAGCAGAAAACTGGATATTTTGGGCTGAGGAACCATGAGGTAATGAGTCGGCACAAGGAGGTGCCACAGGCCCTGCATGGGAGAAAGCCTGATCCCCAAAGGAGTGTGAGCAGGGACTCTGTGGAGGCCGGTGAGGGAGTCTGAGCCTGTATTTCAAAGGTAGGAGCCCCAGGGGTAAAGTGTAGAATAGCCGGGGCCAGCGCTTGCCTGTTTTCTGGGAATCCTTCAGTGAGGGAGACGTGAGGCTGCGGCGGCCATCTTGGTACTCCCGTGGCGGGTGGAGGCAGCGAATTCCGGGTCTAAATTCCTTCTGGCTCCGGGTTTGGACATACGGGGGTGTTCTCTGGTGTCAGGGGGGCAGGGATCCAGGTCAGATGGCGCTCGAGCGGGGACGGGAAGGGTGCTGTGAGCGCTCCTGGTTCTGTGTGGTGCGGAGCTCCGGGCTCAGGCGGCCATCTCGGAGCTCTCGCGCATGCGCCTTCTGCCTTCCTTTTTTCAAGATCCGCGGAGGAAAAATGATTGCATTCTCTAGACGTAGTGAGAGCAATAAAGGTCTTTCTGAAAGCGACTGCTCAGATGCGGAACCTGATGTTTTGTTTATTCTGCCAGATAGGGCCAAGCAGCGTTGAAATCTACTATTTCTAAGTGAATCCGACAAGCCTATGGTCTGAAAAACAAGATTCCTCCTTTTCGGGTAAAAGCGCACTCGACCAGAGCAATAAGTGCTTCCTGGGCGGTGCATCACCAGGCCTCCATGGTTTAGATCTGTAAGGCTGCAACCTGGTCTTCAGTCCATACATTTAACAAATTCTATCAAGTAGATGTAAGAGGGCATGAGGATACCGCCTTCGGGCGCAGTGTGCTGCAGGCAGCAGTATAGGTCCTCACGTCCGATGGCGGTCTGCTTTTGGTGTATCCCTTCCCTCAAATTGAGCATTGCTCTGGGAGGTCCCATTATGTAATGATTAAGCCTCTGTGCCCTGTGGTGTACGAAAAAGAAAATAGGATTTTTAATAACGGCTTACCTGTAAAATCCTTTTTTTGGAGTACACCACGGGACACAGAGATTCCCCCCCCCCCTTCTTATGGGAACCTTGTTGCTTTGCTACACTGAGGTGCTCTCCTAATGGGAGGGGTTATATAGAGAGGAACTTGTCTTCATTGGGTGTGCCAGTGTCCAATCACCTGTGGTGAGCTATTAATCATTATGTAATGATTAACCCTTTGTGTCCCGTGGTGTACTCCAAGAAAAGGATTTTACAGGTAAGCTGTTATTAAAAATCCTATTTTCGCTTATCGTCCATGGACGGACACCGCTCCTTAAAAATTGACAAAGTGGGTTAAGTTCCTGTTCATAGAAGAGGACTATAGGCAGAACATGTTGGTTATTTTTAAAACATGTAACTTTAACAGAGTTGAACAGCCCCGCCCAGGGGGCGGTCCCTCAGTACATAGCCCTCCTACCTGCAGTCAGCAGCCTCAGTTTTTTTCTGCCTAGCAGAGAAGGACGTTGGCGCCCTTTTTTCAGAGTCCTGAAGGATTTATTTAATTTTTTATCAACTGCTGGCTTGGGCGACAGGCTGGATATATAGATCCTTGTAGTCTTCCTAGTTCCGGCCATCGAGCGTGCCAGTCCCTTGCTTCGTGCTTGGTTCTGACCACGACATACCCCATGGCTCCAAGGGTGGCCGGTGAGCACGTGCTCCAGGGTCCACATATGACTGGGCTGCTTGTTGCCTCACTCAGTGGACCGGGCCGACAGCTTCTCCGTACCATCGGTTGTGGGTCTGTCAGGGACGCACCAGCATGTCCTCGCAAGGACGGGCAAGTACGGTTCCGCCTGTCTCGGCAGGGTGGAACAGCTGGGCATTCCCGGGATTAAGGGGTTCTCCTGTCCTCCCTTTCCCTGCTGTCGCCCTTTCCCCTCCTGCCCTAGGGCCCGCTGCAACCGGGGTGTACCTGTAGGGGGGCTCAGAGTCCCTGTGGGGCGCCAGGGTCCACTTTCTGTGAGGGGGGTCTGTCTCCTGGAAGTCTCTGCAGGCCTTCTAGTCCACATCCCTGGGCTCAGGCGCCAATTTTTTTTAGGCGCTGACGCCATTTTTAGTGTGTTAAAACTACCATTGGCGGTCATTTTGTTGTAGCCGCGCTGTGGCGCAGGTCGGTATTGCGGGCGGCCATTTTCTTGTGGTCCGCGCCCTTTTTTATCTGAGGCGTCTGGTGGCCATTTTGGAGTGGGTTTGGCCTCTAGCACTGGCTTCTGAACAGTGCATTTTTTTTCTCCTCACAGCTTTTTCATCACACACACGCTGTGTATACAAGGTGGGCAGCGGTGCTGAGCAGTCTCCTGGGTGGTGAGTCCCCTGGGTTACCCCCCCCCCCCCCGGTTAGTGCAGCATGGAAGGTGGACTATTATGTGTGTTTCATTTGGTCCCTGAGGGCTGTCAGTGGGCGTTTATGGAGTCAGTATGTGACCTTTCTTCCCCATACATTGCCAGAGGCAGCAAATGGTGCCCCTGCACCTGTGGTTTCTTTGGATACATTATAGATAGTCCTGGAACCTTTTGTTGCCAAGGTAGAAATGGATTGCGGGCGTAAGGGGGGTAAAAAGTGCCACCTCCCCCCCCCCCCGCCATTTTCTGTGATATGTTTGTCAGGGCACTTCTGATGCCGTGAGGGACACTCTCCAGCTGGGAATGCAGCTGGGACTTCCGCATAGGAGTCTGTCTCCCTTAGGTCACATTAATCTGCCCGCTTTGTGATGTTTTTTCCTTATGTTACTTTCTTTGATAGTTCATACATAAGGAATGGGAACGGCCGCAGAGGTCCTTGTGGTCCCCCAGCGCATGGCGGTCCATTAACATACAGGACTCTTCTGATAAGAGGTCCAAGGCGGTGATGCTGGGGTCAGTGTTGTGACCTAGTGTTGTGACCTATATATGGCTGCGTCTTTCCATGTAGGGCAGCACAGTGGTGTAGTGGTTAACTCCCTCACCTGGCAGCAAGAGGGTCACTGGCTCGAACCCGGACCCAGACACCATCTGCCTGGAGTTTGCATGTTCTCCCTGTGTCAGCGTGGGTTTCCTCCAGGTACTCCGGTTTCCTCCCACACCCTAAAGACTTGCGCGCCTTCGGCGCCACAGTAAAAACATATGCACGAATACATACACAGTGTGTGTGTATTTTAAATGGCCCCGTCGCAGTTTGCTTGGGGTTTGCATGTTTTCCCTGTGTCTGTGTGGGTTTCCTCTGGGTGATCCAGTTTCCTTCCACACTCCAAGGACACACGAACCTTCGGCGCCACGGTAAAGACGTATACATCAATACATACTCGTGTGTGTATGTAAATGATTTCCAGAACATCTGTATCTGTGGTGGTGCTTTGCCGCCTGATTGGCTGGAATGCTGGTCCGCTGGCTAAGCTCCCAAGTGAGCTCTGGCAGATTGCCTTTCTGAGGCTTTTTGACGACATTGTTAAGATGTCACTGGAGGTAAGAGCACTCTTCTCTCAGTCCTATGAGGGGAAGGAGCCGCGCAGTTGGCCAGGGTCCTCAGATTCCGCGCAGAAGCGGCATTTGCGTCAGTAGATCCTCCCGGGCTGACAAGGCTTTAGCTGAGGGACAGACGCGTCCCTGGGTGCGTGCACGAATGTGCCGGCTAACATGCCATGCATGGTGTTTTGTCTGCGCCCGACTCAAGGGTGGGGGGGGGGGCGATTTTGCAGCTCAGTGGACCTCTCTGCTCTCTGACCAGTGGGTCTGCGAGGTGGTCACTGGTGGACAAGAAGAAAACTCTATCTTGTACCCCTAAAACAGATCTTTCCCTCAAATTTTTTCCTTTTTCCTCTCCTTCCGGTTCGTCGGTCTGCTTTGATGGGAGCAGTACAAGATTTGCTCTGGCGCAGAATACTTTTACCTGTGCCCCTGGTGGAAGGGTTTCAGGAATTCTAGTCGAATCTGTTGGTAGTCCCACGGAAGGACGGTGTCAGTCCAATCTTGGACCTCAGGGCCCTCAATACCTTGTAGGGCAGCACAGTGGGGTAGTGATTAACTCTGTCACCTGGCAGCAAGAGGGTCACTGGTTCAAACCCGGACCCTGACACCATCTGCCTGGAATTTGCATGTTCTCCCTGTGTTTTGCATGGGTTTCCTCCGGGTACTCCAGTTTCCTCCACACTCCAAAGACGTGCGCGTCTTCGGCGCCACAGTATGAACATACGCACAGTGTGTGTATGTATTGTTTTTGGGGATTTTTGGTGTCTCTGGACACCAGGGTCGCATACTTGCATGTCCCCATCTGCAACAGCCATCTGAGTTTTTCTGTGCTTTGCGATTTGACTTGGCGTCGGCACCAAGAGTTGTTCACAAGGTGCTCGCCCCAATCTGGGCTTTGCTGAGACAGCGAGACGTTGATATCGTGGGCTACTTGGACGTTCTTCTTCTGAGAGCTGCTTCTGGCTCAGAATTAGAGGAGGACATGTCTATAGCTAGTCAGATCCTCCAGGACTTTGGGTACTGAACATACAGAAGTCAGTGTTTGTACCGACTCCGTGTCTGAAGTCCCTAGGCTTGATCCTGAATTCTTTGGAGGCAAAGGTCTTCCTTCCTTGTGAGCAGTTGCAGACACTCAAGTCGGCGGTGAAATTGTTGGCATACCGCAAATGGTCGTCTCTCCCCTTTTTTGCACGAGTGCTGGGCCTCATGGTGGCCTCCATTTTGAGGCAGTTCTGTCTGCCCTATTCCACACGAGTATTGCAGGAAGAGATCCTGTCCACTTGGCACGGATCTACATTGTCTCTAGATTCAGGTATGTCACCTGGTCAAGGCTTCCCTGAGAGGGCGGCTGCATTTCCCAGCTCTTAAGTCCGGGAGGTCGTCCCTTCCTTTCCATAGGACTGTGATCACGATGGACACCAGCCTCACGGTCTGGAAGAATCTCGACCGCCGATCGATGTCCTCGACATTCGAGCGATCAGACTGTGCCTCTCCAAAGGGTCGCAGAGACTTCAGGGGCGTCTGATCAGGTTTCAGTTGGAAGGCCGCAGCGTCGGTAGTCACTTGCATACTAAAGTTGCGGGCGTAGAAACCTGGCAGCCAAACTATCTGAGTCGCCAGATGCTGGACCAAGGGGTATGGTCTTTTCACCCGGAGGTGTTTTCAATTACTTTGTCGGAATTGGGGCACACCAGTTGTGGATCTCCTGGTTTCTCGACTCAATCGCAGGTGACGAGGTTTGTGGCCAGGTCCAGGGCTCCCTGGGCAGACGCGTTGGTGGCTCCATAGGGAATTTATGCCTTTTCCCCTACTGGAATTGCTTTCTCGTCTGCTTTGCAGAGTGGCGGCCGCCGGGATTCTGGTGATTCTAATCGCCCCAGATTGGTCCCGGCGTCCCTGGTACACCGACCGCGGGAGACTGGTAGCTGACGCTCCCCGGCGACTGCCAATGCTGGAGGACCCTCTGTCTCAAGGTCCTGTTTTTTACAGTCGCTGACTTTTAACGCCTTGACTATTGAAAGCCAGGTACTAAGGGACCGTGGTCTGGCATATTCGATAATCCCCTTTATGTTGGGGGCCCGGGAACATTCTTCCCTGACGATCTACCATTGCACTTGGAAGGCCTACATCTGTGTGATGAGATGGCCGGGCGCCCACGGACATGGCCGGTTTTTTGGATCCTGCTGTAATTACAGTGTGGAGTGGATCTGAACCTTGCCTTGAGCACCGTTAAGGTGGAAGATTTCAGCCTTGGCTGTTTTCTTCCAACGGCCTCTGGTGGCTCACTCACTGGTAAGAACATGTGGGCAGGGGGTCCGACACGTGGTTCCCCGTTTGGACCACCGCTTTTTCTGTGGACTTGACTCTAGTGCTCTCGGTACTTCAGGAACCTCCCTTTGAGAACATCAGGGAGTTTCCACTCTTGCGCAAAAAATTGCCTTTCTAGTTGCCATTACTTTGGTCAGAAGGGTTTCTAAATTGGCGGGCTTGTCTTGTAAGTCGCCTTACTTGGTCCTCCATACGGAGAAGCGGTGCTGCGCCCGCAACCTTCATTCCTTCCTAAGGTGGTTTCGGCTTTTCACCTATACGAGGACATTGTGCTTCCATCCTTGTGTCCTCGGCCATCGCATCCCAGGAGGCTTGGGCGTGGTACGTGCCCTACGGTGTACCTGTCTGCTACTGCTCCGTTTCTGAGTTCTGACTCACTGTTCGTGCTGGTATCTGGTCCACAGAAGGACCCAACGGTCTCATCGGCCATCTTTCTAGGTGGATCAGGCTGATCGTCATCCAGGCCTGTGCCCTTTAGGGGTGGGCGCCTCCCTTTCCTGGGACAGCGCATTCAACCAGGGCAATTGGTGCTTCCTGGGCTTTCCGACATCTAGCATCTGTCTTCAAGGTGTTTGAGACGGCGACCTGGTCGTCTGTTCACACTTTCCCAATGTTTTACAAGGTTAATGTGTGTGCATCTTCGGATGCTTCCTCGGCCGCAAGTTTTTGCAGGCGGCTGTTTGAGGTTGCAACTCCTCTGTGCGGAGCTCTGTTTGTTTGGGGTGAAGTTAAGTCGTCTTTTTTGATTGCTGTTCCCACCCCTCGTTTTTTCTGACACTGCTTGGGATCATCCCACTTGGTCAAGATGTAAGGAGCTGTGTCCGTCCATGGACGATAAGAGAAAATAGTATTTTTTGTACTCACCGTAAAATCCTTTTCTCGTTCGTGCATTGACGGACACAGCACCCACCCCTCCTTTTTTAGTTTATACTGCTTTACTACGAACTGAGGCTACTGACTGCAGGTAGGAGGGTTATGTTATGTGGCTGTTAAAGTTGCATGTTTTAAGATAACGAACATGTTCTGCCTAGTCCTCTTCTATGAACAGGAACATAACCCACTTTGTCAAGATTTAAGGAGCTGTGTCCGTCCATGGACCAACGAGAAAAGGATTTTGTGACAAAAAGCGAGATCTGCAAAATACTCCCCATACCTCTCGGCAAATAGCTTGGGGACGCTACTTTCCAAAATAGGGTCATTTGGGGGGGGGGGGGGATTGTGCCGTCTGGGCAATCCATGGCCTCCGAAACTGATAGGCAGTAAGGAGAGAAATCAAAAATTGACACCCTTAGAAAGCCTGAAGGCGATGCTTGGTTTTCGGGGTCCTGTACGCGGCTAGACTCCTAAAAAGTCTCACACGTGGTATTCCAGTACTCAGGACAAGCAATGTATTTTGGGGTGTAATTCCACATATGCCCATGGCATGTTTGAGCAATATATCATTTAGTGACAACTTTGTGCAAAAATAAAAAAATAAAATTGTCTTTCCCCGCAGCTTGTGTCAAAATATAAAATATTCCATGGACTCGACATGCCTCTCAGCAAATGGCTTGGGGTGTCTACTTTCCAAAATGGGGTCATTTGGGGGGGGGAGGGCTGATTTTGAACTGTCCTGCCATTTTATGCCCAACATTTAGAAGCTTATGTCACACATCACCCACTCTTCTAACCACTTGAAGACAAAGCCTTTTCTGACACTTTTTGTTTACATGAACATTTATTTATTTTTTTTGCAAGAAAATTACTTTGAACCCCCAAAGCAAAGGCCCTACATATTAAAATGGTGGGCGTTTCATTTTTATTTATTTTTCCACACAGTATTTGCGCAGCGATTTTTCAAATGCCTTTTTTTGGGGAAAAAACACTTTTAATTTTAATGCACTAAACCACACTATTGCCCAAAAGTTTGATGAAATAAAAAAGATGATCTTAGGCCGAGTACATGGATACCAAACACCAAATGCTTTAAAATTGCACACAAACGTGCAGCGGCGACAAACTACATACATTTTTAAAAGCCTTTACAGGTTACCACTTTAGATTTACAGGGGAGGTCTACTGCTAAAATTACTGCCCTCCATCTGACCTTCGCGGTGATGCCTCGCACCCATGGTGCAATTGCTGTTTACATATGACGCCAGACTGACGCTTGCATTCGCCTTTGCCCAAAAGCAGGGTGGACAGGGGTGCTTTTTTTTATTTATTTTTTGTAAACTGTTACTTCAATTTTTTTTATTTATTGTCATCTCAGGGAATGTAAATATCCCCTATGATAGCAATAGGTAGTGACAGGTACTCTTTTAAAAAAAAAAAATATTGGGGTCTATTAGACCCTAGATCTCTCCTCTGCCCTCAAAGCATCTGACCACACCAAGATCGGTGTGATGAAATGCTTTCCCAATTTCCCAATGGTGCTTTTTATATCCGGGGGGGGACATTCCCTCCCACTGCTTGTAAAAGCAGTCCAGAGGCTAATTAGCTACTAGGATTGCTTTTACATGAAAGTCGGCCGCTGGCTGAAAAGAATGATACCAAGATGATACCTAAACCCGCAGGCATCAATCTGGTATAACCATTCAAAGTCCAGCAACATGCTGGTCCTTGTTGGACATGTATTGTAATCTTTTTTTTTCATGCAGCCAGTTGGCTGAACGAAAAAAGAGATTGATCGGTGGGTATGCCCACCATTAGAATACCGCCCTTCATCCACCCACTTCTGATGGGCATACATGCACCATTTATATATGCCGAAGCATGGGGGCATCCTCCTGAAAAAAGTTATGCCACACACACGTGGTCGGACTTTTCCACGGGCAAGCCTTCGTTGGAATTTCGACTGTACGCGGCATTAGGAGCAAAATCACTCCTCCGCCCCTGCTGCCCCAATGCTTCGGCATATTTGCTTTTTTTTTTTTAACTGTGGTGGTGAAATCACCTCCTACAGCACTGGAGTCGCAGGGATCAGGCCTGTCTCTGCGAACGCTGCAGTTATGTGTGTTGTGTTTTGTAAGTGACAGTGATCGATCGATACTGCACTTGGGTGGCCTGGGCTGGACGGAGGGGCAAAACACAGGTGCTAGCAGGTATCTTGGCTGATCCCGCTAACACTGCGTTTTTGGGAACCCTAAACTGCTGGGGACGCTAGTATAGATCTGATCAGATATTGATCTGTTCAGATACTATACCACTAAGGAGTGTGTATGCTTCACGCGTGGGTGTTAGCGTTACTGCCACTAACCTGACGCTGCCTGGGGTGTGACGCAGACCCTCTCTGACGTTAAAACATTGATATCACCCGCCGGGTGATCAGGGGGTTAAACCTTTATTGGGTTATATATACGGCGGGTGCCCTGACACTATAAAAAGCAAACTAACTAACCAGCGTCACCCGTAACACTTATATGATGATCACTGGTGAAAGGGTTAACTATGGGCAATTAGGGGGTTAAAACCTTTATTAGATAATATATGGGGGTACCTGACGCTATAAAAACCTGCGGCGAACCTAAAAAAAATTACTGGCTACCGATCTGCATCACCGACGCTAAGACAGCGATCAGAAATATGATCGCTTAGCGACGGCGGTGCTAGGGGGTGAAAGGGTTATCTGGGGGGTGATCAAGGGGTTAAACCTTTATTAGGGGGGGTTAGGGGGCTACACTGGACCTAAAACTAAATGTAGTGACACTTTTACAGTCACAAATGTCACTAATTGCAGTGATCAGTAAATAAATGGTCACTGCAATCAGTGACACTGTGACTGGGGGGGGGCGATTTATGTGCCTATGTGTCTTCTCTTGTACGGCGCTCGGTATATGTGAGCGCTGCACAAGAGATGACATCACTTCCTCCTGCTTCCTCTGCCTGTGTTTACATTACACAGGCAGAGGGAGCATTCTCATTCGCCGGGAGCGATTGCGGGGGGGTGGCCGGAATCGAACGGTCGCCCCCCCATCTCGGATCGCTCCCAGACGAATTCTGACCGCTCACTGTACAGAAGGGGGGTCCGATTGAACCCCCAACTGTACAAAGGCAATCACGTATACTCTACGTGATTGTGCCTGTCGGTGCCATTGTGCCGACGTATATATACAGTGAGCGGTCGTTAAGTGGTTAAATAAACACATTTATTCATCAGTTTAGGCCAATATGTATTCTTCTACATATTTTTGGAAAAATATACGCAGTATGACTACGGCTGGTCGGCAAGCGGTTAAAATAACAAATTTGTTATACTTGCCTGCTTTGTGTATTTGTTTGCACAGAGCAACCCCCGATCCTCTCTCTCCCTCTTTCTCACATAAAGTGCGGCTTGGCCACAACTCCTGCTCCTTCCTCACTGGCTGTGATTAACTGCAGCAGAAGCCAATGGCTCCCACTGCAGTCTCTGAGCCAGTGAAGAGTGAGAGAGCCTTGGCTCTAGTGCACATTGCTGGATGGAGTTTGGGCTCAGGTAAATGTTTGGGGGAAGCTGCACCTGATGAGAAAACCACTTTAATTATCAGTTTTATGCTAGGGTTCTGGTAAATTTGTTGTATGAAAGAGGGAAAGTGTATGGCGAAAGGCCTTGGTACAGAGAATGTGGTTGAGGCAAGGCAATTCTATCTTATCAATCATCGAGGCTCCAAGAGCGTTAACGAGTGGAGAATGTTTTTTTGGCTTCTACAGTAGTTGTGACTGCAGTTTGCCTAAAGTAGAATGTTTATTACAAAGGGATCCTAGCTGGTGGCTAGTGAATTGTGTAGTTATGGGCGTTTTCAATACAATTTGCCATAATTTTGGCCAGTAATCTGTAACTGGAATGAGTAGTGGTAAGCATAAACATACTCATGTTTTTTTTCTGGTATTAAGATTAAAGTTAGTATAGGCTTTGTTAAATGCAGGGTAAAGCTGGCCATAGATTGAAATTTTCCAGTTTTCAGCAGAAATCGTTCAAATTTCGATCCATCTATGGCTGTTTCCATTCATGAGAAAAACGGGAGGGTGCCTTTTTTCGAGCAAATCCCTACTACCTGCTGAGGAGTTGCCGGTGATTGTGTGTTGCGCCCCTACCCACTTGTGAATCCCTCCATCCGGTTATTCCTTCTCCATCACCTTCCCACTCTGTATGGACTATTTGTGTTATTTATCCTATCTGTTGCCAGTGAGCGCTGACTCACGTACTACTCACTAGTTTCTTGTGCTTCGTTCAGTGCTGCAGCCAATCGACTGCAGTGCTGATCAATGCATTCTGACAGCGGAGAATTCCCCGCTGCCAGAATACAGTAGTGCAGCTGAGTATTTCCCCATACACCTTGATTGTGTGAATGGGGGCATCTGTAAAGTTTTCGTTTCAGAAGTGGTTTATTGAATAAGCAAAATGAAAAAAAGGTTCCAAGTACAACTCATATGTTACAAAGTATGTACAGAATATTGCAACATCGCTTCCCGAATAAAAGCAGGAAAGTGGGCCTAAGCCCAGAGGCAAGTACATGGATGCTATACAGGTGCATCTCAGAAAATTAGAATATCATTAACCACTTAAGCCCCGGACCAATACGCAGCATAAAGACCACAGGTGATTTTTACAATTTGGCACAGTGCTGCTTTAACTGGAAATTGTGCGGACATGCAATGTTGTATCCAAACGAAATTTGCGTCCTTTTCTTCCCACAAATAGAACTTTCTTTTAATGGTATTTGATTGCCTCTGAGTTTTTTTTTTTTTTTGCGATATAAATGGAAAAAGACCGAAAATTTTGAAAAAAAAATTATATCTTCGAATTTTTGTTATAAGAAAAATCAAAATAAACTCAAATTTAGTCGTACATTTTTTTTTAGGCCAAAATGTATTCAGCCACATGTCTTTAGTAAAAAAAAAAAATATCAATAAGCGTATATTTATTGGTTTGCGCAAAAGTTATAGCGTCTACAAATTAGGGTACATTTTCTGGAATTTACACAGCTTTTAATTTATGACATCATTTCTTGAGGTGCTAAAATGTCAGGGCAGTACAACCCCCCCCCCCCCCCCCGCCAAATGAACTTATTTTGGAAAGTAGACACCCCAAGGAAATTGCTGAGAGGCATGTTGAGCCCATTGAATATTTATTTATTTTTTGTCCCAAGTGATTGAATAATGACAAAAAAAAATTACAAAAAGTTGTCACTAAATGATATATTGCTCACACATGCTATGGTTATATGTGGAATTGCACCCCAAAATACATTTTGCTGCTTCTCCTGAGTACGGGGATACCACATGTGTGGGACTTTTTAGGAGCCTAGCCGTGTACGGGACCCCAAAAACCAAGCACCGCCTTTAGGATTTCTAAGGGCGCAAATTTTTGATTTCACTCCTCACTACCTATCAGTTTCGAAGGCCATAAAATGCCAAAATAGCACAAAACCCCCCACATGACCCGATTTTGGAAAGTAGACATCCCCAAGCTATTTGCTGAGAGGCATGGTGAGTATTTTACAGATCTCATTTGTTTTTGAAAATGAAGAAAGAAAAACATTTTTATTTTTTTTCAATTTTCAAAACTTTGACAAAAAGCGAGATCTGCAAAATACTTACCATGCCTCTCAGCAAGTAGCTTGGGGTGTCTACTTTGCAAAATTGGGTCATTTGGGGGGGGGGGTTTGTGCCATCTGGGCATTCAATGGCCTCCGAAACTGTGATAGGCAGTGAGGAGTGAAATCAAACATTTACACCCTTCAGCCCTGTACACACGGTCGGACTTCCATCGGACTTTTCCGTGTTTTTTTGTCCGAACGGAGTTGGTTGGGAACACCCATAGCATACACACGCTCTGACTTTTCTGCAAACTTTCTTAAAACTTCTTACAACATCGCATGTTTTTTCTGCTCTTTACTGCCACCCTTTGGTCAACTTCTGCTATTGTTGGTTGATTTTAACATTAGTTTTGTCCATCGGACAAAAGTCCGATGGTTTCCTGTACACACGGTCGGACTTTGCTCCATCGGACTTTTGTTGGGCAAAAGTTTGTCCTTTTGCAGACCCAACTTTTGTCTGATGGAAACAAAACCAAACGTAAAAAAGTTTGTCCGATGGAGCGTACACACGGTCGGATTGTTGGTCCAACTTGTTTAAAACTAAGTTTGTTGGGCAAAAGTCCGACCGTGTGTACAGGGCTTATGAAAGCCTGAAAGCGGTGCTTGGTTTTTGGGGTCCTGTGTGCTTAGGCTCCCAAAAAGTCTCACATGTGGTATCCCCATACTCAGGAAAAGCAACAATGTATTTTGGGGTGTAATTCCACATATGCCCATGGCATGTTTGAGCAATATATGATTGTGACAACTTTGTGCAAAAAAAAAATATATATATATTTTTTCCGCAACTTGTGTCAACATATAAAATATTCCATGGACTCGACATGCCTCTCAGCAAATAGCTTGGGGTGTCTACTTTCCAAAATGGGGTCATTTGGGGGGGTTTTGAACTGTCCTGGTATTTTATACACATTAGGATGCTTATGTCACACATCATCCACTCTTCTAACCACTTGAAGACAAAGCCCTTTCTGACACTTTTTGTTTACATGAAAACATTTATTTTTTTTTAACAAGAAAATTACGTTGAACCCTTAAATATTATATATTTTTTTAAAGCAAAGGCCCTACAGATTAAAATGGTGGGTGTTGCATTTTTTTTTTCCACACAGTATTTGCGCAGCAATTTTCAAACGCATTTTTTTGGGAAAAAATACACTTTTTTTAATTTTAATGCACTAAAACACACTATATTGCCCAAATGTTTGATGAAATAAAGAAGATGATCTTAGGCCGAGTACATGGATACCAAACACGACATGCTTTAAAATTTCGCACAAACGCGCAGTGGCGACAAACTACATAAATTTTTAAAAGATTTAAACGCCTTTACAGATTATCACATTAGATTTACAGAGGAGGTCTACTGCTAAAATTACTGCCCTCGATCTGACCTTCGCCGTGATAGCTCACAGCATGAAGCAATTGCTGTTTACATATGACGCCAGACCGACGCTTGCGTTCGCCTTGGCGCAAGAGCAGGGCGGGACAAGGGGTGCTTTTTTTTTTATTATTATTAATTTTGCATTTATTTTATTTTTAAACTGTTCCTTCCATTTTTTTTTTTTTTTTTTTTTTTTTTTAGCATTTTTATTATCTCAGGGAATGTAAATATCCCCTATGATAGCAATAGGTAGTGACAGGTACTCTTTTAAAAAAAAAAAAAAACTGCCGTCTATTAGACCCTAGATCTTTCCTCTGCCCTCAAAGCATCTGACCACACCAAGATCGGTGTGATAAAATGCTTTCCCAATGGCGCTTTTTATATCCGGGGGGGGAATATTCCCTCCCACTGCTTGTAAAAGCAGTCCAGAGGCTAATTAGCCGCTAGGATTGCTTTTACATGAAAGCCGGCTGCAAAGAATGATACCAAGATGATACCTAAACCCGCAGGCATCGTTCTGGTATAACCATTTAATGTCCAGCAACATACCAGTACGTTGCTGGTCCTTGTTGGACATGTATTGTTCATGTATTGTAAGCTTTTTTTTTTTTCATGCAGCCTTTTGGCTGAACGAAAAAGATTGATTGGTGGGTATGCCCACCATCAGAATACCTCCCTTCATTCACCCATTTCTAATGATGGGCATACATGCAGCATTTATATGAGCCGAAGCATGGGGGCATCCTCCCGCAAAAGTTATGCCGCGTACACACGGTCTGACTTTTCCACGGGCAAGCCTCCGTCGGAATTTCGACCATATGTACGAGGCATTAGGAGCAAAATCGCTCCTCCGCCCCTGCTGCCCCCATGCTTCGGCATATATGCTCTTTTTTTTTAACTGTGGTGGTGAAATCACCTCCTACAGCACTGGAGTCGCAGGGATCAGGCCTGTCTCTGCGAACGCTGCAGTTATGTGTGATGTGTTTTGTAAGTGACAGTGATCGATCGATACTGCACTTGGGTGGCCTGGGCTGGACGGAGGGGCAAAACGCAGGTGCTAGCAGTTACCTGGGATGATCCCGCTAACACTGCGTTTTTGGGAACCCTAAACTGCTGGGGACGCTAGTATAGATCTGATCAGATATTGATCTGTTCAGATACTGTACGACTAAGGGAGGTGTAGGCTTCACGCGTGGGTGTTAGCGCTACTGGCACTAACCTGACGCTGCCTGGGGCGACGCAGACCCTCTATGACGCTAAAACCTAATTGATATCACCCGCCGGGCGATCAGGGGGTTAAACCTTTATTGGGTTATATACGGCGGGTACCCTGACACCAGAGGTGGGGGACTTAAGTCACCTGTTTGAGGACTTGCTTGACAGAATTCAATAAATGACTCGACTTGACTTTGACTTGTCACTAATGACTTGCGACTTGACTTTGGCTATATGACTTGGCACCACTAACACTAACCGCAAGCCGCCGTCTGCCTACCTGATCAGCGTGTCATGCAGACAGATGGCGGCCATTGCAGTGTTCAAAAGCCACGCCTCCTCGTCTGTGATAGGCGGAACACTCAATTTCACAGCAGGCAGTGTTCAGCCTATCACGGACATCCTCTTATCCTCGTCTGTGTTATGAGGATGAGCGGATGTCCGTGATAGGCAGAACAATGAATGCTGGGAAATTGAGTGTTCCGCCTATCACAGACGAGGAGAAGGCGCGGCTTTTGAATACTGGATTAGCAGCCGGGATGCCACCAATCAGGTACACGGCTGATGGGCACAGTGAAGCACGGTCACAGTGAGACACGGGCACAGTGAGGCATTGGGCACAGTGATAGTGCTGAGCTGATGGGAATATGTGATGTTCTGTGTCAGTAATGCTGGTTCTCAAATATCCAATATAAAATTACTAAAACTGGCATCCATAAATACTTATTGAGATAGCATAAAATAATAAAACATAAATATTGTGCCTTTTTATATACTCCTGTATTAGTAAGGTGCTTATATTACCAGCAAGTGCTGGAGCAATGATAAAGTGCAAATGATCCGTGACGCAGGAAAAATAAAATAACTGAGACAGTAGTAAAAGGTGCATGTATCCGTGGAGAGAAAAAATGGTACTAAGCAGTACCTGTACCCAGTAGTGTATTTAGGTTTTGTGCTGCCCTAGGCCTGACTAAACTCGTGGCCCCCTAATTTAAATATGACCCACCCCTTCCTGTCAAGGCCACACCCCTTTCTCTTTAAAACCCACCCTGATATTTTCGAGCGGGGACACTAGTTCTTAGGGCCTGGGGGGGGGCATTGGAGTCCCTTAATTTGCATAGATTTCCTCTCCCTTCCTGTTTGGCTATGGGTCAGGAAGTGAAGAGAAATCTCTGCAACAGGGATGGTAAAAAATAAACTGACAGGGGCTATAACCCTCCCTTACTCCATCCAAAATGAAAAAAAAAAGTGTTGCCTATAGTTCTTTAAGCACAAATTTCTGATAATTTTATGGAGAGGACTAAGAAGATATAACCATGCCAATGGTGCAGCAGAAAACATATAGCACAGTGAGGAAGGTTTGTGGTTCAGGATAATAGGACAGTCAAAATTAGAAGCAGCTTGCATTACACTAACAGTGTAGCGCAAGCCAGCGGGGGATCTTTCTGTGCTGCCCCCCTGCAAAGTGCTGCCCTAGGCCTGGGCCTTGTTGGCCTAGGCCAGGATACATCGTTGCCTGTACCACCAGTAAGGTAAAGTGCAAAGGTGCATGAATCCGTGACACAAAAATTTGTACATAGCAGTAACAAATACTTGTGTAAACAATTGCTGTGTTCATACAATAAAATGACTGTCCTTTTTAAAATCTGTGAGAGAAAAAGCTTTAAAATAAACGTGCAACAGAGCAACTATGTTGCTGCGAGAAAGTCCAAAAAAGGATTCCTTATGGAGTGAGGCATGGAGACTCCAAAGTAATGTACATAAATGGGGAGAAGAGCGAAGGAATCCCAAGATAGTGTAGTATTGTTATGCAAAAGGTTTATTTAAACAGTAAGGTTTGCAAGTACTCACATTTAAAATGTATAAACAGGTACATCAAATACGAGCGCCGAGCTCGTCCGCGTCACCTCCGGTGCTTGTGTTGTCCCTACGCGTATCGTCATGACGATGCGCGCAGGGACAACACAAGCACTGGCGGTGACGCGGACGAGCTCGGCGCTCGTATTTGATGTACCTGTTTATACATTTTAAATGTGAGTACTTGCAAACCTTACTGTTTAAATAAACCTTTTGCATAACAATACTACACTATCTTGGGATTCCTTCGCTCTTCTCCCCATTTATGTACATTACTTTGGAGTCTCCATGGCTAGAGGATTCGCCCCCCCATACCAGGCAGCACAACTACCCCAGGTTCCAAGGGACCATCCAGGCAGAAGGAGGTCGGACAAACAGAGGGTTTCTCTTATATGCTGTAACCTCACAGCAGTGAGGTAAGGGGCCATCCATATACCACAGGAGTCAGTGTGGAAGGCACGAAGTTTAAACCACTCGTCACCTAGCACCTTATCACAGCACCGCTTTCAGTCCATAAGGAATCATTTTTTGGACTTTCTCGCAGCAACATAGTTGCTCTGTTGCACGTTTTGTTTTAAAGCTTTTTCTCTCACAGATTTTAAAAAGGACAGTCATTTTATTGTATGAACACAGCAATTGTTTACACAAGTATTTGTTACTGCTATGTACAAATTTTTGTGTCACGGATTCATGCACCTTTGCACTTTACCTTACTGGTGGTACAGGTACTGCTTAGTACCATTTTTTCTCTCCACGGATACATGCACCTTTTACTACTGTCTCAATTATTTTATTTTTCCTGTGTCACGGATCATTTGCACTTTTGCACTTTATCATTGCTCCAGCACTTGCTGGTAATATAAGCACCTTACAAATACAGGAGTATATTAAGGCACAATATTTATGTTTTATTATTTTATGCTATCTCAAGAAGTATTTATGGATGCCAGTTTTAGTAATTTTATATTGGATATTTGAGAACCAGCATTACTGACCCAGAACATCACATATCATTCCCATCAGCTCAGCACTATTTCTTTATATCTATTCACACTCAGGGTCACGGATTATACCTTTCAGTGCTTTGCAGCAGATGATCTTTTTTATTCTAGTAGCGCGGAATTACTTTCTATACACATTGGGCACAGTGAGGCATGGGCTCAGTGAGGCATGGGCACATAACCAATATTATTTATTGTTATCCCTCCTATTATTTTTATACAGTATGGGGTAGATCAGTATTTTGACTTGATTTGTGACTTGACCAAAATAAATGACTTGACTTGCTTGACTTCTAGCAGGGACTCGACTTGACTTGCTTGACTTCTAGCAGGGACTCGACTTGACTTGCTTGCTTTTCGTCACAGTAACTTGGGACTTGCTTGAGACTTGAAGGTTAAGACTTGAGACTTGCTTGCACATGTGTGACTTACTCCCATGTCTGCCTGACACTATAAAAAGCAAACTAACCAGCGTCACCCGTAACACTTATACGGTGATCACTGGTGAAAGGGTTAACTAGGGGCAATCAGGGGGTTAAAACCTTTATTAGGTAATATATGGGGGTACCTGGCGCTATATAAAAACCTGACGGGGAACCTAAATAACGAAATAACTAACTGGCTAACCAGTGTCACCAGTGACACTTATACAGTGATCACTGGTGAAAGGGTTAACTCAAGGGGCAATCAGGGGGTTAAAACCTTTATTAGATAATATATGGGGGTACCTGACGCTATAAAAACCTGGCAGCGAACCTAAAAAAACTGACTACCTAGCGGCATCACCGACACCAATACAGCGATCAGAAAAACGATCGCTTAGTGACAGTGGTGCTAGGGGGTGAAAGGGTTACGTGGGGGGCGAGCAAGGAATTAAACCTTTGTTTGGGGGGGTTAGGGGGCTACCCTGGACCTAAAGGGACCTACACTAACTGCCCTGACACTTTTACAGTTACAAATGTCACTGTTTGCAGTGATCATTTATTTACTGATCACTGCAATCAGTGACACTGTGACTGGGGGCTGGGTGGTGACTGGGGGGGGGGGCGATCGTGTTCCTATGTGTGCTGGTGTCAGTGTAGTGTTTGTGCACTAAGCTGACCTCTTCTCTCCACGGCGCTCCGGTATGTGTGAGCGCCGCAGGGAGAGATGACATCACTTCCTCTGCCTGTGTTTACATTACACAGGCAGAGGAAGCATTTGATTCGCCGGGAGCGATCGCGAGGGGGTGGCCAGAAACCAATGGCCGCCCCCTCATCATGGATCGCTCCCGGAGCGATGCCGACCCCTCACTGTACCGGAGGGGGGTCCGATCGGACCCCCCACCCATACGAAGGCAGTCACGTACAGGTACGTGATTGTGCCTGTACGTGCCATTTTGCCGACGTGTATATACAGTGGGCGGTCGTTAAGTGGTTAAAAAGTACATTTTATTTCAGTAATTCAATTCAAAAAGTGAAACTCATATATTTTATATAGATGTGTTACACAAAAAGTGATGCATTTCAAGCATTTTTTAGTTTTTTTTTATTATGGCTTGCAGCTAGTGAAAACCCCAAATTCTGTATTTTAGAAAATTTGTATATTACATAAGGCCAATAAAAAATATTTTTAATACAGAAATGTTGGCTTACTGAAAAGCATGTCCATGTACAGTAGTATGCACTGTACCAATACTTGAAGCTCCTTTTGCATGAATTACTGCATCAATGCGGCGTGGCATGGAGGCAATCAGCCTGTGCCACTGATGAGGTGTTATGGAAGCCAAGGGTTCTTTTGATGGCGGCCTTCAGCTCGTCTGCATTGTTGGGTTTGGTGTCTTATCTTCCTTTTGACAATACCCCACAGATTCTCTATGGGGTTTAGGTCAGGCAAGTTTGTTGGCCAATTAAGCACAGTGATGCCATGATCATTAAACCAGGTTTTGGCAGTGTGGGCAGGTGCCAAGTACTGCTGAAAAATGAAATCAGAATCTCCATGAAGCTGGTCAGCAGAGGGAAGCACAAAGTGTTCTAGAATTTCCTGGCAGAGGACCAAATCATCAGACTGTTAATTTTTCATTTCATTTGAAAATCAAGGTCCCAGAGTCTGAAGGAAGAGTGGAGAGGCACAGAATCCATGTTGCATGAGGTCCAGTGTGAAGTTTTCATTGTAATGATTTGGGGAGCCATGTCAACTGGTGTTGGTCCACTGTGTTTTTTATCAAGTCCAAAGTCAGCACAGGTCCAGCTGAGTTTGACACAAAGAAAATTACATTGCCTGCAAAGACTTCCCGATTGCCTCACTCTATCTATTAAGCACCTCCACTGAGTTAGGCTGGGTTCACACTAGTGCGACACGACATCTGTCCTACTTTGGATCCGACTTTGCCCTGCGACATGAAGCCGACAAATGTCCGACTTTCAATGAACGGGGATCCGACTTGGATCCCCGCCAATATCAGGCACTATGTTTGGTATGAATCTTGAAGGGGAACTCCAGGCCAAATTTTAAATTAAAAAAACGGCGCGGGTTCCCCTCCAGGGGCATACCAGGCCCTTGGGTCTGGTCTGGATTTGAACTGGCGCCCCTACGCCGAAAAAACTGCGTGGGGGGTCCCCCCAAAATCCAAACCAGACCCTTATCCGAGCACACAACCTGGCAGGCCGCAGGGGAAGAGGGGGGGACGAGAGAGCGGCCCCCTCCCTCCTGAACCGTACCAGGCCGCATGCCCTCAACATGGGGGGTTTGGTGCTCTGGGGCAGGGGGGCGACCTGCGGCCCCCCCACCCCAGAGCACCCTGCCCCCATGTTGATGAGGACAGGGCCTCTTCCCGACAACCCTGGCCGTTGGTTGTCGGGGTCTGCGGGCGGGGGGCTTATCGAAATCCGGGAGCCCCCTTCAATAAGGGGGTCCCCGGATCCCGGCCCCCCCACCCTATGTGAATGAGTATGGGGTACATCGTACCCCTACCCATTCACCTGGTGGAAAAAAATTGCAATAAAAAAACACTACACAGGTTTTCAAAGTAATTTATTGCACAGCTCCGGGGGTCTTCTTCCGACTTCCGGGGGTCTTTTCCGACTTCGAGGGTCTCCGGTGTCGTCTCCCGCTCTCCGGTTCTTTCTTCCGCCGGGCCTCCGCTAACTTCTTTTTAGCTCTCTTGCTAACAGAGGCCCGGTCTTCCCGTTGTCTCGTCCGGCTCTCCGTTGTCCTTCTGCCAGCCCCTCCACTAACTTCTTCGTAGCTCTTTCGCTAGTGGAGGGGCCGGGCTTCCCGTCGCCGTCGGCTTCTTCTTCCCTTTTCTCCTCCTCGATGTTGACGCGTCGCTTCCTCTCGCTGTAATACTGGCTCTCCGTTCCGCTCCGCATTAATATAGGCTTCTCATGACGTCAGTCACATGTTCCCATGACGTCACAGTCACATGCTCCGGGGCCATGTGCCCTGGAACATGTGACTGTGACATCATGAGAAGCCTATATTAATGCGGAGCGGAGAGCCAGTATTACAGCGGGAAGAAGCGACGCGTCAACATCGAGGAGGAGAAGAGGGAAGAAGACGGCAACGGGAAGCCCGGCCCCTCCACTAGCGAAAGAGCTAAAAAGAAGTTAGTGGAGGGGCCGGCAGAAGGACAACGGAGAGGCGGACGAGACAACGGGAAGACCGGGCCTCTGTTAGCAAGAGAGCTAAAAAGAAGTTAGCGGAGGCCCGGCGGAGGAAAGAACCGGAGAGCGGGAGACGACACCGGAGACCCTCGAAGTCGGAAAAGACCCCCGGAAGTCGGAAGAAGACCCCAGGAGCTGTGCAATAAATTACTTTGAAAACCTGTGTAGTGGTTTTTTATTGCAATTTTTTTCCACCAGGTGAATGGGTAGGGGTACGATGTACCCCATACTCATTCAGATAGGGTGGGGGGGCCGGGACCCGGGGGCCCCTTTATTAAAGGGGGCTCCCGGATTCCGATAAGCCCGCAGACCCCGACAACCAACGGCCAGGGTTGTCGGGAAGAGGCCCTGTCCTCATCAACATGGGGGCAGGGTGCTCTGGGGTGGGGGGGCCGCAGGTCGCCCCCCTGCCCCAGAGCACCAAACCCCCCATGTTGAGGGCATGTGGCCTGGTACGGTTCAGGAGGGAGGGGGGGCCGCTCTCTCGTCCCCCCCCTCTTCCCCTGCGGCCTGCCAGGTTGTGTGCTCGGATAAGGGTCTGGTTTGGATTCTGGGGGGACCCCCACGCCGTTTTTTCGGCGTAGGGGCGCCCGTTCAAATCCAGACCAGACCCAAGGGCCTGGTATGCCTCTGGAGGGGAACCCATGCCGGTTTTTTATTTAAAATTTGGTCTGGAGTTCCCCCTCAAGAGCAGTACAGCACAAGTCGCATGCCAAAGTCGGACCATGCAAGACTGCGGTCCGACATTGATCCGACTTCAATGATAGTCAATGGGCTGAAGTCGGATCAAAGTCGGACCAAAGTAGTACAGGGAGCATTTTCAAAGTCGGACCGACATGTGTCGGACCAGTTAGGAGGGCTCTCATAGGGAAACATTGATTTTCACACGTCATGCGACATGAGCTCCCAATGTCGGAGCGTTTGTCGCCCCAGTGTGAACCAGGCCTTAAAAGTACTCGAGGGGCTTCAATACTTTATTAAAAACTGTGGATAAGGCACAGCTCTTTCTCTTACCTTTTTATAGAGGAAAAATGTGATAAAGTATTTGATACAGTATTGAAAATATAAACTGCAAATAGATTGTTTAGACAAGCCTTTCTCAACCGGGGTGCCGCAGCATCCTGCTTGGGAATAGCATTCAGATTCGACTAAGCTCCCAATGCTCTGCCGAAGTGTAGATGGGCACAGCAGGAGCTCAGTCAGGGCATGCAGAGGGAGCAGCTCTGCCAGTGGGATGGTTTTGCACCAACCAGGTAGTGGCTGAACCCCATTGGCAGTGGCAGAAGAGGCATCTGGATGAGTGGAAAGTCTGGGCAAATGGGGGGGTTGCTGGATACGCTGTACAAGATGGGTGAAGATGGAAGCGGCTGCAGCGCTGACATTGTTGCACTGGAACAGCTTTGTTTCAAGGCAAGTTTCACATAATGTGCTAGTATGCGATGCATGCTAGCACGTTATGACTTTACCTTGCAGGAAAAAGAAACGTCCAGCGGTATACAACCGCTTTAATACCTGTTTTGACAATGGAAATGAATCCTTGTCAAATGTCTTTTTCGCATCTTATGTCAGTAGGGCCTGGCAAGATGAAAAAGAGCCCCACAACCTATTTTATTCCATCGCTGTTAATACCTCGTGTTCCAATCTTCCAAAGCCTTAGTTGCGTGGGTGCTGTCAGTCTGAGCAATATTTGTCTAACCAAAATAGCAAGATTTTGCTTGTGCATGAAAATCAGGGGAGAGCATCTCCTAAGTTTGGGAGATTTTTAATCACTTAAGGACCGCCGTCTGTAGATATACGTCGGTAGAATGGCACGGACAGGCATATAAACGTACCTGCATGTCCCCTTTAAATGCCTGTCCGAGTGGTTGCGCGGCGGCAGGCTTGCGACCCTGCCGCGGGTCCTGCAGACTCTATTGCCGCGGGAATCCCCGCAATCATCTCACGGAGGTATAGATTGGGGAGATGCTTGTGTAAACTAGGGACAATGACACTGATCTCGGCTCCGTGTACTCGGAGCAGAGATCACTGTCATGTGACACAGAGCCCATCCCCCCTACAGTAAGAAACACTAAGCAGGGAACACTTAACCCCTACATCGCCACCTAGTGGTTACCCCTTCACTGCTAGTGTTATTTACACAGTAATCAGTGCATTTTTATAGCACTGATCGCTGTAAAAATGACAATGGTCACAAAAATGTGTCAAGTGTCCGATGTGTCCGCCATAATGTCACAGTCAAGAAAAAAAATCTGATCGCTGCCATTACTAGTAAAAAAAAAAAAAATAATAATAAAAATGCCATAAAACTATCCCCCATTTTGTAAACGCTCTAACTTTTGCGCATTTTTTTTTTTTTTTTTTACCAAAAATATGTAGAAGAATACGTATCTGCCTAAACTGAGGGAAAAAAATTACATTTTTTTTTCAAAATTGTCACTCTTTTTGTTTTATAGCGCAAAAAATAAAAACCATAGAGGTGATCAAATACCACCAAAAGAAAGCTCTATTTGTGGGGAAAAAAGGACATAAATTTTGTTTGGGAGCCACGGCGCACGACTGCACAATTGTCAGTTAAAGCGACGCAGCGCCGAATCGCAAAAAGTGGCCTAGTCCTTTAGCTTCAAAATGGTCCGGGGCTTAAGTGGTTAAATAGTCTGCTATTTATCAGGAGCGTAATATGTTTAGTTGTGCTCTGCTTACTCATGTGTAAATTTGGGAAAATATTCTCCAAAAAAAAAAAAATCGAGTCCTGCAGCTATTTTTTCAGGTTTGGTTAAAAAAAATTTTTTATAGTAGTGTTGGAGTATACACGCAATAGATTTAGAGGCTGAATGGACAATCCCTTTATCAGCTTTCAGCTGGTGATGAGGGTTGTCTTGTAGCTACCCTTCACCAAATTAGAAAGAAGCTTGCCAGTCTTATTGCCCAGTCTGAATTAATACCCCTCGAGGTTCTAATATTTACATTACATTGTCCTAGCCCTTTGGTAGTTTTATTTTAGAACTATTGTCAGCTAGATGTGCTAGGAAATTACAGCACACCCTGGAGCATCTGCAACCCCAATTAGTGCAAATGAACAGGTGCATGATCTATTATCACTATGGGGATATATTTGGAGCGTGCAAAATCTGGTGCAGCTCTGCATAGAAACCAATCAGCTTCCAAGTTTTTTTGTCAAAGCTTAATTGAACAAACTGTTAGAAGCTGATTGGCTAACATGCACAGTAGCACCAGATTTCACACTCTACAGTTTTAGTAAATCAACCCCTATGTCTTTTGTTCAAATGACTTTGGATGGTTTCTTCATTAGAAAGAAAACCATTAACCCTAGAACAGGAAGTTGTGCACATTTGAATGAGTATAGTCATAGTCCATGGGATGCTCATACCTTCAGAGATCTGTTAGACCATGCAACATTAACTGCTTTTTGCCCAGCCTGTTACCTAACTGCCGAGTGGGAGCGCGCTTATCCTGGGAGGACGTATATGACATCCCTAGGGACCGCTCAGCGTTGCGATCTGTCACCTGTGTCCACCAGACACAGCAGAGAACAGATTATTGTACTGGGCTAGTGCCAATGGATTGCTGTGACCAATAACAGCAATTGCATGACAGTTGTACACAATGAATGGCTTTCATTGTGTTGATCTCTGTGATTGGTCAGCAAGGCTTTATTCTTTTTATCACTTTGAGTCAACTTGAGAAAGCAATGGCAGAAAAGATGTAGGGAAAGGTTCAGGCACGCAACACTTAGATCCCAAATATATGTACACTCGTCGCCACTCAAGCCTGAGTGGGTATTGCTCACCCAGATAGTCCCTATGAGAGCAGTCCTAGCAGCCGGGATGGAGCACGGATGTCAGAGATGATGGATCCCCCTTTTAGGCAGGCTTCTCCCCGAGACAGCAGTACCGTCGCTATCTCTGCCGGGACTGATCTTCCCCTGGAACTCCTCTCCTAAAGATGGGCCCCCTTACAAACGGGCAGCCTGAGAGCCTTCTCCGAAGCGTAGGCCCTTGTTAGGAGAGCTGGGCCTACGATGCAGCAGCAGAGCCTCGGGCCAAAGGTGCCCAAGGCCTAAACACTCTCGCGCGCCTCGTGCCGTGTGGGCCACGAGGCACGCTTACTAGACCAGAGGTCCCCCTGAACGCCTTGGGGTCCCCCTGGAATCGCCTCACGCCAAAAGGCGTCTGCCCCTTTTGTTCCCTCTCCCAGCATGCACAGCGGGTAAACCATGCCCACTGCACGGCTGCCCGAGAGGACACCCAAGGTGCTGTGATACCCTGTGATCCAGCCTGTGCCGGCAGCGACAGTGCCACCTGCAGGCAAAGAAGCATAACACTGCCGGTCAGTATCGCACCCAGAGCAGAACAAATAATTTGAACTATAATTGGTCTGAGCCCAACTTCTGGCTCAGACTGCCACTAAATTTCCACATAGCGCCCCCAAATATTGGGGTGGGGGGGGGTGCTACAGTTACAACAGTGATGATCACTGTTATAAGCAGTCATTATCTGCATGTGTAAAAAATAAATAAAATCCTGATCAGTATAGTGTCACTATGGTAACACACTGTACTGCTCTGGTCACAGTATGTAAACAAAAATTAAAACTTGAGAAAAATCCCCAATGCCTCTTACTAAATACCTTGGACTGTCTGCTTTCCAAAAAGGGTTCATTTGGGGGGTATTTGTACTGTCCTTGCATTTTGGGGCCTCAAGAAATGATAGGCAATCAGTACATCAGGATTGGTCAGTATTCAAATATACTGTATGTACGATAGTTTGTAGACTATAACTTTCCTACAGACTAATATGCACTGATTTGGATTATTTTTACCAAATGTAGTAGAATACAATTTTTCTAATTTTTTTTTTTTTTGCAAAATAAATGAAAAAAAACCCAACACAGTGGTGGTTAAATACTACCAAAATAAAGCTCTATCTGTCTCAAAAAAATATAAATAGCGTTGCATGTCATTTCATTCAAAGTGTGACAGTGCTGAAAGTGAAATTCATGACTCGTATTGAGGTTTACAGGGTTTGAAAGATTAAAGCTTGCATGTTGGAATTTTTTGGGGTTTTCAACTGTTGAAGGCAATGTTTCTTGTGAATTGGGTATGGCATTGATATCTCCTCAGATTGTGGTCAGGGTTTGGGCTGTGTGGCTGATTGAAGGAGGGAAAGGGCCATCGACAGAGTTAAGTCCGTATTTATTTAGGAGGGTAAAATTGTTGCTAATGACCTGCAGTTTAAGAGCAGACCATTTACCCTCTTGAGTGTCCCAAACCTAATCCAGTACTGTGCACAACAGAGTGGAGTTGAGCAAAATGATCACACCTGCTTTGTGGCCAATTGTCAGTGCTCCCAGTGCAGTCCCTCCGCCCATTAATTTTGGGCGAACTTGACATCCTGGTCTGAATTTTTATTTTTTCATTTGTTCAAGACACAAGGTTATCAAAGGCTTTTCTGCCTCTGGAGGAGCTGAAACTACAAATATTACAAGTCTGTCATCTGGATGCAGCACATCTATTTTTGCACAGTTGCATGCAGGTCCTGGGGCTCATAGTATCCTCCATTTGAGGCAATTCCCTTTACCAATTCCACACCAGAGCACCACAGAACTATCTGAATGTGGCAGGTCCCCACTCTCCTTGGATGGGGAAGTCAGTTTTCAGTCCTACACCTAGACATCTCTGCTGTGTTGTCTTCATTTACTAATGGTGTCACAGGAGTTTTCCCTTCTGCCTCTTTAAGTGGAGGATCCTATTGGTATAATTTGTCCCCTCTTTGAGATGATTTAGATGTTCCAAGGGTCAGACGCTGTCCGCCAGTGATTTTTGGGAGATTTTTTTTTTTTTTTTTTTTTTCAGTTGTTGGGGAACACACCGATCTTGCCCATGATTTACTTCTTCTGTTGCCATAGTTACGATTCTAGAGAAGATCATCCTTACAGATTTGTATTTACTGATTGTTGCAGTGGATTTAGTTTAGCATATCCTCTTTGTGGTCAGGATAGTACCCCATTTGAACCAATGGAGGGAAGAAATTAAGGCAAGTATAAATAATCTGTTTATTATAAATATTTTGCATCCAGGAAGGATTGTTGGAGACATGCAGGTGAATTCTGTAATTGTTCTTTATTATGCCTACATGACTTAAAACACTGTTCTCTGTCTTGTTTTCCTTAACAAGGGGCTCCACAGTGCCAGCGTTCCTGGAATTTTGGCTTTGGATTTATGTTCAACAGACACAAATAAAACTCTTACTGGTAAGGAATTTGTTCACACTATTTTTGTTTCGATACTCACTAGCTTTAAAGGATAACTAAAGGTTTGTTTTTTTAAAACATGTCATGCTTTACCACCTCTGTGCAGTTGGTTTTGCACAGAGTGGCCCCGATCCTCCTTTTATGGAGTCCCTCAGAGGAGCTCCTGGTGCCTCCTCTTCTCGAGTGCCCTGTTGGAGAGCCACTCTCCCTTGTGGCACTCGTGCATGCGCGCTCCCATGTCCTGCTGCTGCGTCTATTGACCCTGTCTCTCGTGTCATTGGATTTGATTGACAGCAGCAGGGGCCAATGGCTGCTCTCAATCTATCCATTTATTTTAACCCAATAAAGGTGTTGTATTGGAGTGCTGCCATCCAGGCTTATTCGTCTGTTCTCTCAATCTATCCAGTTGGGACCCAAGACACCGGCTGGTGTGCTGGTCCCCGTCAATGGAAAGACCGGGGTTAGGTAAGTAAAAAGGGGGCCCTGGGTGCAGCGGCATCACAGGAGGTTTTTTACCCGAATGCATTAAGGTGAAAAACCTCAAAGGTTTACAACCCCTTTTAAATTGTTTAGCTGAAGATGTGTATATATAATTTTCTTTTAGAATGTTGAAATAGATTTCATTCAGATAAGCAAATTTTAGTAAATCTGCTACTTTATCTTTTTAAACTGAGTTTTTCCAAGTCTTCTTCCTGGACAGCATACATAGGAGGAAATCTTTGCTTAGATTTGTGAGAATTGGGAAACATCAAAGACCCCCAGAGCTTAGGCATGGATGCCCTAGCTCAGGGTTAAGCTAGGGGGTTGGGCAGGGGAGCTGCCTTTTCGTGTAATACCCTGGGTAATTTAGAAGCTACAGACCACGCACGCCAAAGTTATTCTCATTGTGCCTTTTTTGGCCAAAGATGGCATGGTTCTTAGCCCTACAAAAAATTGAAATGGACACTCCTGGCTGACACTAGCTGTGGCAGGGAGTTCCACATGCTTACTACTCTGACAGTAAAGAACTTGTTACGTAGTTTAAAGTTGAACTGCTTCTCACCCAACTTCGTTGAGTGGCTGCATGTTCCCTTAGTGTCACTAAACCCACATCATGAAAAACTATTAATAAATGCTGTATTACTATTCTGCAAAAAACCTGGTTGATCCTGCTGCTCTCTAACTCCACCTTCTGTTAATGTCCCCAATTCAGCTAGCAATTTTGCAGCTGTGGTGGCAACTCTGCATATGCTTAGTTTTCAGTGAGCATCTATGCTGAGCACTTTCTCCCTATTACATCTGAGCAGCCCATGTGACCATAGAATCACACACACATGGGTGTATACACAGTGGTAAATGACAGCCCACTCCCTCCCTCCTCTATGCCCACTAAACAGCTAAACACAATGGGGGCTGGATATACATACAGAAATAGAAGGGACAATGTAAATTAAACAGTGTGCTTAAAGTATCACCTAACCACCTCCCACCCGGCCACTGCACATATACGGCTGGATGGGGCGCTTCCTCCTGAGTGGACGTTGAGGAACGTCCCTCAGAAGGAGGGGATCGCACGTGCCCACACAACGGAGCGATCCCGATGCGCTCATGTCACCCGGACACGGCGCATCTCCGATCAGCAGGAGGGCTCTGTGATTGGCCCCTCCTAATCACATGATGGCTGTGTCCAATCACAGCCGTCATGTGATGTAAATAGAGAGCCGGTTGCTAGGCGATTGGCTCTCCACTCCTCACAGGGAAGTTGTCAGTGAGGAGAGCCGGTGAGCAGGGAGTATGAGCTGTTTATACAGCTTTTTACACACTGATCACCAGCCTCGTGTCCCCACACAATGTCCCCCAAAATAGTGTCCCCACACATGTCCCCACAAAGTAAAAATACCTGTCCTCTACATATGTTAACAGCATATGTCCCAATGACCACCTGCGCACATCTGTACATGATTCTCTGCCTAGATCTGATCCTCTGCCTACATCTACATTTGGTTTTAAATTTGTCAAAATTCGATTTTTATTGGCTTTCTTTTAAAACAAAGTAGAAATATTGTTTTTTTTTTCACTTATATCGCAGCAAAAAAAAACAGTCGTGAATAAATACCACCAAAAGAAAGCTCTATTAGTGTGAACAAAATGATAAAAATGTCATTTGGTTAGTGTTGCACGATCACACAATTGTCATTGAAAGTGCGAGAGCCCTGAAAGCTGAAAATTGGCCTGGGAAGGAAGGGGGCGAAAGTGCCCAGTATTGAAACAGTATTTTCTTCCTATGCTAGAATCTCCATTTAGATATTGGTACATATCTGTATATTGTGGCCATATCTCTAATTTGTAGTTGTTCCTCATAACTGAGATCCTCCAGTCCCCTTATTAGCTTTGTTGCCCTTCTCTGGACAATCTGCAATTTCAGCACATCTTTCTGAGGACTACTAAAACATAAAAAAAAATTCCCTAAGGCACATGCTCACAAAAGATTGTTGTGTCCGAATTTAAAAGTTCACTAAGCACGAAGTAGCAGTCAATAGGTGGCAGGAGATAAGCAGCTGGCAAGGGGAACAAATTATTGAAATTGCTATGCAGTAGAGACTTGGTAAAGAATACCAATGAAGGCATAACTATGATCCGCAGCTCCCAGGTGATTCAGATCAGGGAAAGATTTATGGAAAGGTGCACACAAATAGCCAGGGCGCTGAATCAATAAGTCTCAAAGTTTAATAAAACATCACTAGAAAGCTTGTATAACCATCTCTGGGAAGCATTGCAGAGATGAAAATTGTAAAGCTGTGAACCGCAGACCCAAACCAGAAACCGCTGAGCTGGATGGCAGTATGCCACACTGCTGTGGATCACAAAACTGTCGGCATGTGTACTGAGCCCTCTGCCAATCGATCAATGCTGCAAACTAAGGACTAAGTAGCACTGGATTTGGACTCGCAAGGACTCAGGACAGCAAGGAGAGTGGAGAATCCACTCAACAGCAGTGTGAGGTGTAGTACCGCTGGGCCAGGAGATAAAATGCCAGACCTCCCAGGGGTACAGACCCCTGTCAGCGTGTGAGGCTTCGTTCTTTTTAAACTTTGACACTTTTATTGATCCAACGCACTGGCTATTTGTGTGCATTCTTGTGAGGACTGGTGATCAGAACTGGATGGCATACTCAAGATGTGGCTGAACCAGAGTTTTGTTAAGTGGTAGAATAACCAAGTAACAGAAAATAGAATCTTGTGGGTAATGAAATAAAAACAAATCTAAAAACAATGTTAAGTAATATAGTATTAAAATTCACGGAGAAGAGGGGAAACCTTTTTTGTTCATTACAACAATGCAAATATCCTATATATGTTCTTGCGTATATGGGCTATTTGCATTGTTGTATTGAACAAAAAAGGAGACAGTCTGGATCACTTTGAGGTGTACAAAGACCTCTGCCTTTTTCTGTGGAGGGTATGCTTTAAAGTGATCTATTCTGAGAAGACCCCCAATAATGACCCTTTGATGGATATAAGGGAGACTGAGGCCCTGAAATCGCTCGTGACATTATTAGAAGAAGGTGGCCAGTCCTCCGATGAAGACGATACCCCAGAGACGTTGGGGTGGAGAAGAGACCTAAATTAAAGATACCCTCTACTAAAATGCCCTTATTTCGTAAAAACAAATGGCTCGGGGGTGTTCCTCGACCTCGTTGAAGAGGATCTCGAAAAATTAAACTGAAAATCCACCACTGGGGGATAATCTCACATCTGAGGAAAGACGGGCATTAAAAGAACTTGGTGAAGCCTATCAAGTTATTATTAAAAAGAGTGACAAAGGGGGTAACGTTGTCCTCTCAGTGGATTTCTACGAGGGGGAGGTACGACGTCCCCACAATGATGAATCCACCTATAGAAGACTGCATTATGATCCATTTCAGTCTTTGGTGGCACTCATCAACGAAAAACTACAATGGGCATTCAAAACTTATTTGATCTCCAAAAAAGAGCAGGATTTTCTGAAGGTTGTCGCTTTTAACCGACATTTTATATAATCCCTAAAGTACACAAGAATTGGAAGGCCCCCCCAGGAAGACCTATTGTCTCCGCTATTCGTGGCCCCCATGGAAAGGGTGGGGAAGTACATAGATACTTTAATTAAAGACATGGTTCTAGCCTTAACCTCCTACGTACGTGATACGGGAGATGTACTGAACAAAATCAGTGCCCTGGAATTTCTGGAAGATGCCCTCCTCGTGGGGATCGATGTGGAGGCGTTGTATACGTCCATTCCCCACGAGTGGGGCATCTTGGCTGTTTACCATTTCTTGGATAAACATTTCCCCGAAATGGGAGCACAAAACAAATTTATCATCGAGCTTCTCGAACTTGCGCTTAAACAGAATTTCTTCCAGTTTTCTGGAGCCAACTACCAACAGCTCCGTGGCACTTCAATGAGGACCTATGCATGTCTACATTTTGGCTGATGGGAGGAGGAGGTGGTCTATGGCTCATTGATGTACCTTGGCCATGCTTGTTCCGGACTAAGGTACATCGATGATGTATTGATGGTGTGGGCGGGGACCCAAGCTGAATTGGAGGAATTTATGGTTGAGCTAGGTAACAATACCAGGAACATACATTTTAACGTATGCAGTTAACTCTCACCGTATTTCTTTCCTGGACCTGTCCATTAGACTTAAAGGTGGTAGGTTAGTTACCAACAACCTTCAGGAAGGAAACAGCCGCGAATACACTACTACAAGCTGATGGCCATCACCCCAAATCCTTGATACGTGGTATCCCGGTTGGACAGTTTCTGAGAATTCACAGAAACTGCTCGGCTGAGGAAGACTACCAATCTGAATCTAAACAACTTTACCAGAGATTCAGGGAAAGGGGACACTCTTAAAGCATTGCGGGTCAAAAGATGAGATCGGATTTACTCCTACCCAAGACAAAGATACAACATGAGATTGAGGGACCGGTAAGGTTCATTACCCCTTATGGGGCCCAATGGCACCAAGTGAACACCATGCTTAAAAACATTGGCCTATACTGATGCGTGCTGTTGACTCGAGGCAAACTATCGGTGATAGACCCTCAATGGTAGCCAAGTGAGCCAAAAATCTTAATGATATGCAAGTGCAATCTGAATTTATACGGCTCCCAAATAGAAGCTGGCTTACCAACATGCCTCGAGTCGATGGCATATTTCTGTGTGGCCACTGTGACACGTGTAAATACGTAGATCACTCTGAGACGTTTAGGATTTCTGACGATAGCCAGGATACTCTGTCCTTGAATGCCCATGCCATAAGCTCTATGTGGGCAAAACGAAGAGACCGCTACATATCAGATTTGGTGAACATTTGAAAAGTATTTGGTTAAAAGAAGAAACCCCAGTTGCCCAACACTTCTTGGATTTCCATCAGGGCAAAACTTCAGGCCTGACCGTGAAGGGCTTTTTCTCCCTCTCTAACAGATCGCAGAGGTGACTTTGACATGGTGCTCCTACGCAAAGAGAAAACCTGGATATTCAGGCTCAGGACTCTTCAGCCAAAGGGCTTGAACCAAGAACTGAGCCTAGGCCCAAACACTCCCCCCGACTGTCCTTCCCCCCCCCCCCGACTGTCCTTTCCTCCCCCCCCCCCCCCCCCCGACTGTCATATGTGCTTACGGATTCTCACCTGCAGAGCCCATGTGGTCCTGCCAATATACTGCAGGCCTCATGGGCATTGGGGCAGGTACACCACATTGCAGGTCGAACAAGTATTGATATATTGTATGTATATTTAGCTTGTTCTGAAGAGAGAGTAAGTTCTAACAGTACCGGATTCCCACCCCCTTTACAAACCCTACAAATCTTACATTGAAAACAAACACTGCTCCTTGAAGACATCGCACAACGAATTGGGCGTAGGGTGGGGCAAGAACACTGACATTTGCGTATGGCAGTTCACACGCGTGGTCTAACAGGTTCGGAGGTGAGCGACTAACATTAGCTGAGTGTGTTACTTCCTAGTGCCGGGCAGGCACTCTTCAAATGTGTGTGGATTACAGATTTTTCATAAGCCTGTGAGATGTTTTTTACACTATGATAGCCTTCTTCCTTCTGTTTTATCTTCCCCATGACTTGCTGTGACAGGGGCACCTGACTATAAAACTGTGATTGGTGATCATTTGGGGATACTGTGGTCTTCTGGCTGGTTTACAATTTTACCAGTATATCGATCTGGTGAGTCCATTTTGGTGAGAGCGGTGGAGCACTTGATGCACTTATAAGCAAAGATGTTTTATTTGAAGTAGAATATTTTCTCTTATATACTTGTTTTTTTAACTTTTGGGACTATTACTTAAACACTTTAACAATATTGCACCACAGATTGTTTGTACTGCACTTTAATATGCACTAGCACTTTTATATATTGTTGTAAAGAATTAGTTTATTACATATGTGACATTGTAGATACGTGTGTGTATATGTGTGTATGTATGTATGTGTATATATATATATATATATATATACATATATACACAGTCATGGCCAAAATTGTTGGCACCCCAGAATTTTTTTTCAGAAAATCAAGTATTTGTCACAGAAAAGTATTGCAGTAGCACATGTTTTGCTATACACATGTTTATTCCCTTTGTGTGTATTGGAACAAAACAAAAAAAGGGAGGGAAAAAAACCACATTGGACATAATGTCACGCACAACTCCAAAAATGAGCTGGTCAAAATTCTTGGCACCCTTTCAAAATTGTGGATAACTAAAGCCCTCCAAGGCCCCGGGTCCTGACGGGCTCTCGGCCCCATATTATAAAAAAATTTGAGACCCGCTGGTTCCACGACTGAAAACCCTCTTTGACCATATCCTTGAAGGTGATGTCTTTCCAGATGACATGCTCCTTGCGAACATGTCGCTGATCCCGAAGCCCAAAAGAGATCATACCCTGCCCCAAAATTACAGACCCATCTCGGTCATTAATAACGACTTGAAGATTTTCGGTCGGATATTGGCGGACCGACTATCGAAGATTATAACTTCTCTTATCTCCCCAGATCAGACGGGTTTTATCCCGTCTAGACAAATTACGGACAATATTAGACTGGCCTCTAACATAATACAGGACGCAGAATTACACGCACGCAGGGTGCTACTCCTAGGCCTTGATATTCACAAGGCTTTCGATAGCGTCTTGTGGCCGTATCTCGAGATGACCTTGGAGAGATTTGGATTCTCGGGGGCCTTTGTGCATAGATTCAGGGCGCTTTAAAACCACCCTCGCACCCGTATTAAACTCCCGGGCTGTAATTCCGATTATATTAAGTTGGGTAGGGGTACGAGACAGGGGTGTCCATTATCCCCACTTCTGTTCACACTCGCAATAGAACCTCTAGCCAGAGCTATTAGCCTAGACCCTAACATTCAGGGATATATTAAAGGGGATCGGCAGTTTAAAATAAGCCTATACGCAGACGATGTCCTTTTATTTTTACCAGACCCTATAGTCCCGATTCCCAACCTTATTTCTACCTTGAGCACTTTTCAGAAACTCAGGATTAGGGGTTAACCTCTCTAAATGCTCCGCCCTCCCCATTAATTTCCCATGCCATACGATTACCTCCCTTCAGGGTAATTTTAATTTCGTGATGGAAACTCACACATTATCGTATTTGGGGATTAAATTAGCCCCTTCGCTTTATAAGATGTATCTAGCCAATTACCCACCGTTTTTTTCCCGCATTAGGCAACTGCCACTGGCCTGGAGCCAGTACCATATAACGTTCTTGGGACGGATACAAGCAGTGAAAATGTCTATTCTCCCAAAACTCTTTTTTTTTTTTTTTTTAGAGCCCTTCCCCACTATGTCCCCCGCCAAACGATTGAACAGGTACAAAGAGATGTGAACAAATTTGTATGGCTTAAGAAGACACCTAGGCTGGGGAGGCAGATGGTTTATAGACCTAGGGTATTGGGGGGTCTGGGCTTATCACACCTAATGGCTTTATTATGTGTCCTCTAGACTGCTGCAACTAGCACAATGGCATACCCACCCTGGTCGGATCCCTTGGCTGCACTTTGAGGGGGCATCAGTGGTCCCATATTATCTCCCGGGTCTGCTCTGGGCGAAATCTATTGGTCCTAGAGAGGTGTCCGCGTTAAATTTGGTGGTGGGACAGTCCATACGCCTTTGGTCCATGTATAAGTCAAGACTCTCCCTGCTGCCCTCTAGGCCCAGATTGGTCTCCTTCAATGGAGACCCTTCCTTCCCGGCGGCTTTTCCTGATAGAACTAATTTCACCTGGTGGATTGAGCGTGGTTTGGTTACCCTGGACTCGCTTCAGAGAGATGGGGAGTTTTGCACTTTCCAAGACCTACAAATCCTCTCATGCCTTCCCTAGATCGGAATTTTACAAATATTTACAGGTTAGGCATTTTTTTTCCTCGCACGGTTCGAGAGCAATTCCAAACCACACCAATGCATTTGAGAAGCTCTGTGGCCCTTCAAGGGACAGGGGGACCATCTCCCTTTTATACGATTTTCTGGGAGGTCTAGGCCTTTCCGAGAAATCTACTGCAATGCTGGGGTGGGAAAGGGAGACGGGAGAGGTGGCTACCCCAGGGGAGTGGAGTAATAGGATCTTAAATATGCACAAAGTCGGAGGCAGTTGAGGAGACAGTGGTGAAGCTACATACCAGGTGGTACTACACCCCTGCTAAGCTACATAGATTCTTCCCCGCTGTCTCTGAGAACTGCTTCAGAGGTTGTCCAGAAGTTGGGACCCATTTGCATATCTTTTGGAGTTGTGCAGCCTTGAGAGACATATGGGGTAAGGTTACGGACAGGGTGGTGAGGATTGTAGGGGGTACACGTATCAGATGTGCCTACTCTTTGCTGACATCCCCGGCTCCACCCCACCCGAACAGAAACTGACGCGCACACTTTAGTGCAGTACAATGGTCTATAGCCCTATTTTGGCGTACTCCAGGGGTCCCGTGGGACTAGGTGCTTAAACGTATGGCGGCTATTCAGATTATGGAAAGGGTATTCCACACCGTCAGGGATACTATGCCAATTTATGACCTGAAATTGAAACAGTGGGCCCCATAAAAAAAAAAAAAATAGAAAAAGGGAAGGGACAAAAAAAGAAAAAAAAAATGTCCCCTTATCCAGGCAACATTTCGCATTTGGCCGCACGCTAGGAAGACTTGTAGTTAACACCTTCGGCGAAAGATTCCCATATCGAGTCAGGTTTTCCCTTTTTTAGTAAGTGTACCATTTATATCTCTCTTGGTCACTCTGGTTCTCAGTTTTAGGTGATCAAGAAGGTGTTTTTTTTTTTATTGTTGTTTTTCTTTCTTTGCAACAAAGAGAACAGAAAACATTCACGCAAGCATGGTTATATATTTGGAATGTTTCCTCTATCGCATTCTGTTTCTATATTATATTCGTATAGAGTATAGGGGTGGCCCGTGGCACCCCAGATTTAGGGGTTGGTACCCTCCGGGGGACCGCCTCAACAGACTTTTGATCAATGTTTGCTTGTTGTTATATACTATCTACTGGATACCAAATGTATGTACCTTTATTCTCCCAATAAAAATCGTTTGTATGAAAAAAACAAAATTGTGGATAAATAAGATTGTTTCAAGCATGTGATGCTCCTTTAAACTCACCTGGGGCAAGTAACAGGTGTGGGCATTATAAAAATCGCACCTGAAAGCAGATAAAAAGGAGAGAAGTTCACTTAGTCTTTGCATTGTGTGTCTGTGTGTGCCACACTAAGCATGGACAACAGAAAGAGAAGAGAACTGTCTGAGGACTTGAGAACCAAAATTGTCAAAAAATATCAACAATCTCAAGGTTACAAGTCCACCTCCAGAGATCTAGGTTTGCCCTTGTCCACAGTGCGCAACATTATCAAGAAGTTTGCAACCCATGGCACTGTAGCTAATCTCTCTGGGCGTGGACAGAAGAGAAAAATTTATGAAAGTAGGGTTGTCCCGATAGCGGGCGGGCGCTGTCAGTGGGCGGCGAGGGCGGGCGCTGTCAGTGGGCGGCGAGGGCGGGCGCTGTCAGTGGGCGGCGAGGGCGGGCGCTGTCAGTGGGCGGCGAGTGCGGTCGGCGTCAGTGGGCGGCGAGGGCGGGCGGCGTCAGTGGGCGGCGAGGGCGGGCGGCTTCAGTGGGCGGAGCGGGCGAAGTCAGCGGGCCAGAGAGTCCTAACCTGCAGTAGAGAAATGGCTAGGTAAGCTGTCAGAGTGCAGCCGCATCAGGATCGGTGACCGGACTGTCACATTCGGTCACCGTCAGCTTGGAAATCCCGACGCCCATCTTGGCACACCCTGCACTTGGCCACAGTAAGCCAGCAGCTGACATCTTGTTACACCCAGCCCAAATAGTTCGGGCTGGGTGTAACAAGATGTCTGCTGATGCCAAGTGCAGGGTGTATCATTTAGTCATGTCATTTATTTCTGCATTTCAGTGCCATCCACCTGTCAGTACCAGCTACCTGTCAGTGCCCATAAGTACTGCCTATCAGTGCCAGCCACCTGTCAGTGCCCATAAGTGCCGCCTATCAGTGCCCATAAGTGCCACCTGTCAGTGCCAGCCACCTGTCGGTTCCATCTAACAGTGCCAGCCGACTGTCAGTGCCATCAGTGCCCATAAGTGCCATCTATCAGTGCCCATCAGTCAAACTGTCACATGGCATTAAAAAAAGTATCGGTAATTGGTATCGGCGAGTACATGGAAAAAAAGTATTGGTACTTGTACTCGGTCCTAAAAAAGTGGTATCGGGACAACCCTAGATGAAAGGTTGCAACACAGGATAGTCCAGATGGTGGATAAGCAGCCCCAAACAAGTTACAAAGAAATTCAAGCTGTCCTGCAGGCTCAGGGAGCATCAGTGTCAGCGCGAACTATCCGTCGACATTTAAATGAAATGAAACGCTATGGCAGGAGACCCAGGAGGACCCCACTGCTGACACGGACATAAAAAAGCAAGACTACAGTTTGCCAAAATGTACTTAAATAAACCAAAATCTTTCTGGGAAAACATCTTGTGGACAGATGAGACCAAGATAGAGGTTTTTGGTAAAGAACATCATTCTACTGTTTACCGAAAACGGAATGAGGCCTACAAAGAAAAGAACACAGTACCTACAGTGAAATATGGTGGAGGTTCAATGATGTTTTGGGGTTGTTTTGCTGCCTCTGGCACTTTGTGCATTGAATGTGTGCAAGGCATCATGAAATCTGAGGATTACCAAACGATTTTGGGTCGCACTGTAGAGCCCAGTGTCCGAAAGCTGGGTTTGAGTCCGAGATCTTGGGTATTCCAGCAGGACAATGACCCCAAACATACGTCAAAAAGCACCCGGAAATGGATGGCAACAAAGCGCTGGTGAGTTCTAAAGTGGCCAGCAATGAGTCCAGATCTAAATCCCATTGAACACCTGTGGAGAAATCTTAAAATTGCTGTTGGGAAAAGGCACCCTTCCAATAAGAGACCTGGAGCAGTTTGCAAAGGAAGAGTGGTCCAAAATTCCGGGTGAGAGTTGTAAGAAGCTTAATGATGGTTATAGGAAGCGACTGATTTCAGTTATTTTTTCCAAAGGGTGTGCAACCAAATATTAAGTTAAGGGTGCCAAGAATTTTGACCAGCCCATTTTTGGAGTTGTGTGACATTATGTCCAATTTGCTTTGTTTCCTCCCTTTTTTTGTTTTGTTCCATTACACACAAAGGGAATAAACATGTGTATAGCAAAACATGTGTTACTGCAATACTTTTCTGTGAGAAATACTTGATTTTCTGGAAAAATTTCTGGGATGCCAACAATTTCGGCCATGACTATGTGTATATGTGTGTGTGTGTGTGTGTGTGTGTGTGTGTGTATATATATATATATATATATATATATATATATCAATTTCCATTACTCACAGTTTAAGATTGAGGATTGGGTTGATGTGCAGACCAGCGCCACTCTTTTATATACATTGAAAAAAACCTTTAAAAACCACTACCAAAAAAATGACACCCTGCCTTGGTTATTCAGCTGTTACGGGCAGCTTTTTTAAATTTTTATTGAGTTTTAAGTACTAAATGGTACAACATACAAACAAGACCACAATATGGCGGTGTTGTGTTGCCAACGCAGGGGTGCAAAATACATGACATAATGGGAAATTGCACAAAATCATGAGCAACACCAAGATGCTAGTGCAACCTCTTAAGTGCATACATGAGAAACCCCATCATTACAAGAACTACGATATAGAAAACATTAGGGTTGTCCCGATACATGCTCCGATGCTTCACCCGATACCTGGGCAGTCAGGGATGATCGGTGCGGCGGGGGGGGGGGGGGGGAGTCACAAGCACTGATCTGCCTGTATACATTTCAATAAAGCCTGACAGCTTTTCCCCGGACACCCCCCCCTTCAGCTGCTTTAGTGAAATTTATACAGCGGTGATCGGTGCTTGTAACTACTCCCCCCAAAGCTGCATCGATCACTGCTGACTGTCCCTGTATCCCCTTCCGCGTTGCTGCTGTCCCCTTCCGCGTTGCTGCTCCGTGTCCCCCTCCACTCCCTCTGTCCTCGATCTGTCAGGATGAAGAGCAGAGGTAAGAGCCACTAAACCCGGCTCGCTCCTTTTCCGAATGAGCAGTCAGTGATCACTGACTCTATTCACATAACTGAAACATCGTAACCTGTGTTTACGATGCTTCAGTTTATGAATGGAGAGGAGACTTTTGTCCATCCATTTTACCTGAGGCTGCAGAGAAAGGGACTGGGGAATCTGTGTCCTTGGTCCCTTTCTCTGTCTCAAAGGGGAGATGTCAGGGGTCTGTTAAGACCCCTGAAATCTCACCAAAGCCCCCCAACAGCGCTAAAAAAAAATTGCAATAAATAAAAAAAATGAATTGTAAAAAATAATAAAAATAAAAACAAACTGACACAATCCACTCCCCGCCCCCACCCCTAAAAAAAAAAGAAGAAAGCAGCACTGTAAAAAAAAACATAACAAATTGTAAAAAATAAAGATTGTAAAACAAAATACTGACACATGTGCGACTGTTGCATGACATGACAATAAAATAAAAAGGATCGGTACTTGTACTCGGTCTTAAAAAGTGGTATCGGCACAACCCTAGAAAACATAGCGTGCATCATCAATTGAATGAAAGCAAATACAAGGAAAAGGAGAACAAAGTATAACGCAATAAAATAAAAGGCTCTGCTAAAGCGAAGTTCAACCCAAAAGTGGAAGTTCTGCTTTAAGGACTCCTGACCCCCTGACATGCCACAGGTCACAGGCATGTGAATTTTTTTGTAGGGGGGGGGGGGAGAGTGGGTACCTAGTTTTGACAGGTTCCCACTTCCGCTTGAGCGGAAATTCTCCTCTCCCTGCAATCTTCTGAGACATGTCGCAGGCCCCAGTAGATTGCCCGGCCATTCAGGATGCACAGTGAGCACCCAGCTGTGAAACCGCAAGCTTTCACAGCCGGGTGCCCACACTAGTGATGCCGGGAAGAGGACTGATGCTTCGGGCGGCTGGATCATGGGACAGGTGAGTGTGTGTTTATTAAAAGTCAGGAGCTTCACTTTTTGTAGCTGCTGACTTTTAATAAACAAACGGCTAAAACTGCTTTAATACTCAGTCACATAAACACCACAACCACATCTTATTCAGATGAGGCAGTAGAGGAAACTGCCAACCATTGTTACAATATTTTATCATAATTGGTGGGGCTTCCTCTATTAAAGTGAGAGATTATTAGTCATTTGTTTCCAAAAGGAAATGGAAGAGGAAAGCCTTTTCTTCCAATGTAAGGCAATTGCCTTCCTGGCATAGAAAATAAGAAAGCTAACCAAGGTCTTGCCTGCTCTAGTCAGGTTGAGGTTGTCAGTGGGATCTGAGTCGACACAAATGCATTAATGACGGATAATACCTCCTTCCAGAACTCCACAATAGGGGGAGAGGTCCAGAACACGTGAGTGAAATCACCCGGAGCTTCACCACCTCTCCAGCACTCTGGGGAATGAGATATATATGCATCATATGAAGTCTGGAAGGAGTATGGTAGGCCCTATGCACTATTTTTTGAATTGGATCATTCTGTACCGCAAGGAAACCAATGCCGAATGGGAGGTTCCAGACGTCATCCCAGTCTTCATCATCCAATTGTTGAACATCTTGTTGCCACCGGGCCCTCAGAGTCCAGAGGGGGCAGGGAAGTCTAGGACAAATGAGCATAAATGTGAGAAGGTGGTATATGGGGGTACATTACATTCAGTAGACAAATGGGACAGAGGTCACAATGCCCATTGTTGCATAATCTGGTGAATATGTGTAATCTATTTTGTTCATTTAGCTGGGTCAGGCAACATATAGAGATGGGGCAAGGAGGAGTTATTCCAAAAAAGCATGTTAGGAGACACTGCTGCAGCAGGGTATCTTTCATACACTAGACCGGCCTTCCGGGCTCTAATTGTAGTACACATAGACAGTCAAAGAATACGGAGCCTTTTCTAAATAAAAGCTCACAGAGGGCCTCTAAAGAGCCAACGACTGCAGCCTCCAACATAACAGAAGAGTTGGTTACATTTGGAGAAAGCCACCAAGCAGCTGGGACCAGCTGAGTGCCCAAATAATACTTGTGGCAGTCCAGAAGCGCAAGTTCTCCTTGTGAAGAGGGTCGCATAAGTGTAGTCAATTTGTATCTGGGGGGGCTAGGACCCCACAAAAATGTGTAGACAATACAATTTAGACGGGCAAAAAAGGATTTTGGAAGCCAATGTGGAGAGTGGTGAAAGAGGTAATTGAATTTGGGTAGAATTTTTCATTTTGATTGTTTCGGGTGCACTGGTCTCTTCAACTCCGGTGACAGGATGTCATTGAAGTCACCCATTACCAACATTTTAGCTGGGTAATACGGGGCAATGCGTTACAGAACCATGTGTAATACAGTAGGGGCAAAGAAGGAATATAAACACCAACTATTGCATACCTCTGCCCCACAAAGTGTTAACACCACTATGACATATTTGCCCTGGGGGCCTGTATGTATCGATTTAATTACACATGAAAAGGATTTGTTGATTAACACAGAGACCCCCCGTAGCAAACGTAGAGTATGTGGCATGGTATGCCCTTTGAATCAAAGGCCTCTTCAGAGCCAATCATTTGCTGCCCACAAGATGTGTTAACTGGAGTAGCAATATGAGGGGGGTGTGACTATGAGTATTGGAAAAGGAGGGCCCGCTTAAATTTTGTGTTTCAATCCAGACCATACGTGACTGAACCCTGAACTCATCGGATTTTGGGGAAGCGATGGTTAAAACATTGCGGAGTTATGACGGAGTATAGGGTCATCTTGTGTGCAGCAAAACAAATGGAAGTATGCACCAAAAAATTATTTAAAAACATACAAAACAAAGTAAATAGCCCTTGTGCAACCGTGCATATCCTGCCCACACCGACCTCTCACGCAACCAATGGAAAAGCTGTTGGTTAGGGCTTATACCCCACAAAGTAACTTTAACCATCAATAGCCCAAGGCTACATTAGTAGAAAGTCTTGTGGGACATGGTGGAAACTGTTGCTAGTCTGAAAGCTAAAAGGAAATAAGATGATTCATGTAAACACTAGTTGCCACTGTATGTGAGGACATCCACTAGGTGGTGCAGTGAAGTCTCAGGTAGAATACACGTTAACTTTTGCCTTACTGAATACATTCCCTTGTTATACCAATAGGCACAAAAATGGTGCTGTAGACCCAAAGCAGGGGGCTCTATGCTGATCAACATATCTATTCCAAACAGGTAACCAGATGTCTAACATTGCTGGTATACTTGCTGACAAAGTCTCATGATCCAAAAGCAATCATGGTGACAGAGCAAGGTTAGCAGAAATCCAGCCAGTCAGATTCAGCGGTGTCAAAGTAACGAATACGTTCACCCTCTACCACACAGTTTGTTGGGGAACAGAAGGCTATATTTTAGGCCTTTCTTACGGAGACGTTTGCGGACCTCATTAAAGGAGTTGTTGAACATTTTGAAGAGTAATCCAGAAAGAATAGGAGTTTAGTGTTGTCAAAAAGGAGCTCCCCTTTGGTACTAGCTGCCACCAGAAAATGGTCTCTGTCCCAATAGTTTAGTAAGCGGAGTATAAATTAATGCGCCGGTGCCCCCAGGATTGGTGGTGTAGGGGGGACCCAGTGTGCCTGCTCACCCACAAAGGTCTGCTGGCTTGGATCCTTCAGCCTTTTCACGGAGACACAAAATGCGGATATTGTTTCTTCTCAGCCTATTTTCTGTATCTACGGATTTTTCCTGCAAGGCTTTTACTTGAAGTTGGAGGGCATGCAAGTCCCTGGAATCTGAGTGCACCATGTCCTCCACCTCTAACTCGGGAGTTGAACTTGTCCAGGTCCTGTCTGATTAAACTGACATATGTGGCTAGGAAATCAATCTTTGAAGTCAGGGACTCTTTACAAGAGGTTATAGCCGTTAGGATGTCTGTGCTGGATGGAGAGGGCTCTGTGGAGGCGGCAGCAGCTGTCTGTGTGCTAACCGACATGCTGGGTGCAGAGGACCTCGTGGGCAAGATGGCTGTGATCGCATGGAGCCTTGCTTCCCGGAGACCATAGACGGTACAGAAAGGTGAGGGCAGCTTACCAGGGAGGTTGGCTACCTGTTGGAGTACTGAATATTGAGGTTGAGGTATGAGAAGCAGTAGAAGAGGCAGGATCGGAGCTCCAGCACTGTGCACCTGGTTCGTTTCACATCCTGGCCACGCCCTAGGGGCAGCTTTCTTTTCTGTGTATAACAGGACATAGAGCAGCTTTAGTGATCATTACCATCTGGATTATGTACCACCTACTGGTGATGGGGCACTGTCTAAAACAAGGCTAAGTCCCCTGCTAAGCATAACTCCTCCCTTGCAGGAAGAAGTTCAGTTTTTCTGCCAGTGTCTTAGGTGATGGTCACTGCTGTGCAGCTCTCTGCACATTTTTACCCGATTCCCAATGGTTCCACCAGGGATCAGGTAAATGGTCTACCTGGATCCATACTTATGGTTGATGATAAAAGATTGTTCCTGGACCCCACACCGGATGTAGACAAACGGAATTCAGGGACGGCTTGTAACCTTGGCAGTTGGCATTGGACCCTGAATATATGGACCTCTGTGCAATATCGTCTTTGGTGTTTCAGGCAGGTTGCTATACAGGTCCAGAACAGTAGACCCTAGCATGGAGGATCGAGTCCCTGAAGGCTCTGAACCGAGCCCGCTAAGATGGGTGAAGATTGTGAGTGCCTCATGGTTGCCTGCTCGTTTTTTACTTTGTTCGTATTAGGTGCCCATCCTCCTCTTCTAGGAAGTAGTGTCCTGGAGGCCTTATATTAATAGGATGTGCCTTCACGCCTGCATGCTGGAGTTCGGTGTTGACTGTTGTGATTTCAGGCACTACTCTTGGGAATTATTTTATTTGGTTTCCTTTACAGGGGTACTGTTTTGAGTGCCTTCCCGAGCCCCTAGAGCGCTATATTGCTATAGCAGTGCGCAAAGTGGCCTGGAAGGCTCTTTGCACCATTCTTTGCTCCCCATCTTCACTGGAAACTGGGCCGCATGTGTGGTCAGAGATGAGGCATACTCCCAGCGGCGACCATCATGATACTCCCTTGGTATGGCAAGCAGCTGCTGGCATGGTTCTTCTAGGATGGTATTGGTCCCAGTCAGCAGCCAGAATCAAAAGAGCTCCAGTCACTGCACAGCTTGGACATGGTGGTTGTTTCACTGGGACACTTCTTTCTCTATTTTGGTGGTGGCCTAAATGCACTAGTTGGTTTAGGTGTGTTAGGACATTAGGTGACTTTTATTGTTTGTCTCTTTTCAGGAGAAAACTAGGGAAAACCAAACGTGTAAACCCACCAAGTCAGAGGAAGTGTCCCTCTTGCAAAAATCTTTTGAGGGATTCATGGCAAAAAGCTATGTGCAGGTCTTGCATTAAGGACTTAGTGGAAGAGGAAACATCCCAGCAATACAAGGATTTATTTTCCTCAGTAAGAGAGCTTACAAGCTCTTAGTTCAGTTAAATCTCTACTGAAAAGTCCAGCAGTCTTAGCTGAACCCCAGCAATCACCGTCCAGCCCAAGAGACTCCACCTCTAGACCAGTAGAGAGTGTGGACTCTGGGGATGAAGGGGCAAGTACTCTCCCCTCTCAAAGACTCAGATGAGGAGGAAGAGGAAGATGATAGCAGAGCCTCCAGATATAAACTATCTTTGGAAGATGTGGATGATCTCCTAAGAGCAATCTACACTACCCTGGATATCCAGGAGGAAAAAGTACAACTATCAGTTCATGATAAAATGTACCAGGGTCTGGATGATTCTAAGCACAGTGTTCCCAGTCCATAGGGTCATATCGGGGACAATTAAAAAAGAGTGGAAGGATCCTGAAAAAGGTCCCTTCCTATCCAAGACCCTCAAAAAGCGTTTTCCCTTTGAAAACAAAGACTCAGCGGTTTGGAATAAAAAAAAAAGAGTGGATGCTGCCTTCTCGCAAGTCTCTCGTCGCACGGACCTCGCTTTTGAGGACATGGGAGTGTTGAAAGATGCGATGGATAAAAGGGCAGACTCCCTGCTGAAAAAAAGCTTGGGACTCCACATCAGCCAGCCTCAAACCAGCTATGGCCTCCACAGTGGTGGCAAGGAACCTGGAGTGTTGTATAGAGAAGCTGATGAACCATGTAGAGGCAGGTACTCCAAGGAAAGATCTGTTGGAGTCCTTCCCTCTAATATTGAAAGCAGTGAAGTACATGGCAGATGCATCCGCTGAATCAATCAAGATGGCTGCTAGATCAGCAGCGTTGGTGAATTCAGTTAGGCGTGCAGTCTGGCTAAAAACATGGTCGGGTGACACAGCCTCTAAAATCAAACTTTGTGGCCTACCCTTCTCGGGGGATTTGCTGTTTGGTCCGGAGCTAGAAACTGTTTTGGACAGAACAGCTGACAAAAACAAGGCTTTCCCTTCAAAAAAGAAGCAGCCGTTTAAAAAGAATTTTCGTACTGTTCAGCAATCCTTCAAAAAAGACAACAAAAAACCTTGGTTTTCCTAAAAAGGTAGAGGAAGGGGTGGAGTTCTCTTTAAATCTCCCCCAGACCAAACTTCTAAAAACAAGTGACAACGTTACTCCAGTGGGGGGAAGACTGTCAGCTTTTCTCCCTCAATGGAACCAAGTATCCAAAAGTCCCTTTGTGAGGAACATCATTGCGCAGGGATACAGTCTAGAATTCTCGGAATGCCCCCCAAGCAGGTTTTATGTCACAGCCCTACCACGGGATCAGGAAAAAGCCTCCGCTATGATGACCCTCTTACAGGATCTGATATAACAGGAAGTGATTGTTCAAGTCCCAAAACATCAGAAGGGCCGGGGGTTTTACTCCCATATATTTCTGGTAAAAAAAACGTCAGGCAAATACCGACTGATTCTGAATCTGAAGATCCTAAACAGATCAGTAAGGTACAAGCACTTTCGCAAGGACACAATCCACTCCATAACAAAGCTGTTGACTCCAGGTTGCTGCATGGCATCCCTGGACCTGAGGGACGCCTATCTACATGTGCCGATAGCTCTGGCTTCCCAACGGTTTCTCTGCCTAGCCATCAATCTGGGGACATCAATATGGCATTTCCAATTCACAGCCCTGCCGTTCGGACTTTCATCCTCACCCAGGATATTCACAAAGGTCATGGCATAAGCCCTAGAGCCTCTGAAACTGAGGGGAATCTCGGTCATTCCATATTTGGACGACCTACTGTTGTTTTTTGCAGATTCCAGAGATCAGGTTGTGACAAACCTTCAAGTGTCAGACTCATCTCAAAAGTCTAGGTTGGCTCCTAAATATAGACAAGTCAAATCTAGATCCAACTCAGGAGATGAGGTTTCTGGGCTACACCATAAACTCAGTTCTTCAAAAAGTTTTTCTCCCTCAAGAAAAGATAGAAAAAATCTACTCTGCAGTGAGTCAGATCCAGACAAATCTCCCAACATCTGTCTGATCAGCCATGGCAGTTTTGGGCCTCCTCACGGCCTCAATCCCAGCCGTACAGTGGGCAAGGCTGCACTCCAGACCCCTCCAGAGGAACATTTTACAAGTTTGGTCACACAAGGAGTCACTGGAAAAGTGCTTCAAACTAAAATCAAACGTAAAACGAGCACTCTGGTGGTGGAGAGACCCAAACAACCTGACAAAGGGTCTCTTCTGGGTTTTTCCCCTGGACAAACGTCTGACAACAGATGCAAGTGCTTGGGGAGCTCACCTGGAAGGGCAAAACCGCTCAAGGGACTTGGTCCAAATGGGAAGCAAAAAAATCGTCAAACTGGCGGGAATTAAACGCCATATTTCTGGGCCTCCTTGCCTTTCAACAGACAGTCAAAGGACATCATGTTCAAATTCTGTCAGACAACACGACAGCGATGGCTTATGTGCACAAGCAAGGGGGAACCAGGAGCTCAGGTCTCATGGAGTTAGCCAGTCAGTTGTTGTCCTGGGCAGAACTAAATGTGACCTCCTTATCAGCGGTTCCCCTAAAGGGATCCCAGAATATGTTGACAGATCTGCTAAGCAGGAGTGTGGTGGAAGCAGAGTGGAGTCTGAACCAGGAGATTTTCACCATGATCTCCAAAGAGTGGGGGAAACCCCAGGTAGATCTATTTGCCAGTCAGCAAAACACAAGTCCGAGAATTCTTTTCTCTCCACAGAGGGGATCAGGCAGTAGAAATAGATGCTCTAGCACACCCGTGGCATTACCAGCTGTGTTACACCTTTCCCCCCTTTCCTCTAATCCCACTGGTATTGAGGAAATTCAGGGAAGAGAACACCAACCTTATCCTGATTGCTCCATATTGGCCAAAAGGGCCTTGGTTTGCGACACTTCTAAACCTAGCCGCAAATCCTCCATGGAAGCTACCACTCAGGAAGGACTTAGTAACACAGGGCTCTGTGAACCATCCAGAAGCAGACCGACTACACATGACTGCCTGGCTTCTGAAGAAGACCTCCTAAAAGCCAAAGGACTTTCAGATAAAGTAGTAAGGACCCTACTGTCGAGTAGAAAGGCGGTAACTAGGGCCATCTACCTTAAAGTATGGAAGAAATTCAGTTCTTGGTGTTCTTCCAAAAACTTTATAGTCAAGAGTGTCGTTTCAGTTCTAGAGTTTCTCCATGAAGGAATGGAGAAAGGATTGGCAGCCAGCACCTTGAAAACCCAGGTCTTTCAGTTTACTTTGAAAAAACTCTGTCCAAAGAAACTTTTTTTTTTTAGGGCTCTGGCTCGGAACAGACCTGTAGTCCTTTAAAGTTTTTCCCAGTTGGGATTTATCTATTGTTTTACAGGGTTTCCCGGAGCGCCTTTTGTACCCCTTCAAGAGACTTCCTTAAGAAATTTAGTTTTGAAAACAATATTTTTAGTTGCCATCACATCGGCAAGGAGAGTTAGTGAACTCCAGGCTCTGGCAGTTACAGAACCTTTTTTGAGGGTCTTTTCAGACCGGGTGATCCTTCAGACGGATCCAGCCTTCCTACTAAAAGTATCATCAACTTTCCATAGGTCGCAAGAGATAACCTTACCTACTTTTTCCTCAGTTCCTAACAATGCAGGAGAGGAAGCTTTCCATACACTGGATGTGAGAAGATGCCTGCTCCAGTTTCTAGCAGTTACCAAAGAGTTTAGAAAAACAAATGCCCTCTTTGTGGTATTTTCAGGTCCCCGCAAAGGGGAGAAAGCTTCTAAAAGTACATTAGGCAGATGGCTTAGACAAGCAATTACAGAGGCTTATCAAGCTAAAGGAGAAATACCTCCCTCAGGTATTGCTGCTCATTCAACGAGATCAACAGCAGTTTCCTGGGCCGAGAGGGCCGGTGCTACGCCTGATCAGATTTGCAAGGCTGCCACTTGGTCCAACTACTCAACTTTTCTCCAGCACTATAGGTTGGACTTGCTGTCTGCCACAGATCAAGCCTTCGGCAGGAAGGTACTGCAGGCAGTAGTCCCACCCTAGGGAAAGTTACTCGGTTATCCTCTCCAAGGTTGTCCTGAAAGGCGATTTGAGAAAAACTTAGACTTACCGGTGACGGTATTTCTAAGAGCCTTTCAGGACAACCGCTATTTCCCTCCCTAATAAATCCTAGAAGTATTGATTGTCTATCATGGTTGTTGTGGTTCTTCTGTGCTTTGTCTTCTAGTTTGTCGGAGACCACAATAACTGAGGCCATGGTGGAAGAGGGATTTAAAGGCTAAAAGTGCTTCCTGTTAAAGAGACGGAGCTACGCTCTCTCCAAGGTTGTCCTGAAAGGCTCTTAGAAATACCGTCACCGGTAAGTCTAACGAAGTTTTTTGTGCTTACCTGTAAAATTTCTTGAAGTACATCATGGGTCACAGAGGTCCCTACAATCTCTATTTTACTGCTTGCTACAAAACTGATTTCCTCCTTAGGAGGAGTTACTGGATATAAAAAGTCTACACACCCCTGTTAACTACTTCAGCCCCAGAAGGATTTACAAGGCCATTTTTTGCGATACGGCACTGCCTTGCTTTAAAGTGGAGTTCCACCCAAAAGTGGCACCTTTCGGGGAGAGGGGGGAGCGGTAACTTGCTTTGACAGGTATGCTGTTCCCACTTCCAGGAGTCTTGGACGGGGCTGCGACATTGTGGCGTAAAAATCTTACCCAAAGTGACACTTTTTGGGGACCAGTGACACCAATACAGTGATCAGTGCTAAAAAAAAAAAAAGTGCACTGATTACCGTTTAAATGACACTGGCAGGGAAGGGTTAACACCAGGGACGATCAAAGGGTTAAATGTGTTCCCCGTTTTGCTTTCCTACTGTGTGGGAGAATTGCGAACAGGAACAACAGAAATTGCTGTTCCTAATCACTAGGAACAGCAGATCTCCATGTTCCATGTCAGAACGGGTATCTGCCTTGTTTACATAGGCAGATCTCCGTTCTGCCTCTCTGAGGCTCCTCCTCCGTGAAGTGCGCACCCACAGTATCTATTGCAGGAAACAACTTACAGGTACGTTGTTTCACGCAATAGAGCCGCCCTGCCGCAGTATATATGCGGTGGGCGGTCTTTAACTGGTTAAAATGTCAGGTTTCTGTGATATAAAAAAAAAAAGACAAAGCTAAATCATTTCAGAACTTTTTTCCATCTTTTAATGTGACCTATAAACTGTACAACTCAGTTGAACAACAAACTGAAATCTTTTAGGTGGAGGGAAGTAAAAATAAACAAAAATATGATTGCTTAAGTGTGCACACCCTAAACTAATACTTTGTTGACGCACCTTTTGATTTTATTACATTACTCAGTCTTTTTGGGTACGAGTCTATCAGCATTGCACATCTTGGCTTAGCAATTTTTGCCCACTCTTCTTTGCAAAAACACTTCAAATATGTCAGATTGCGAGGGCTTCTCCCATGCACAGCCCTCTTCACATCGCCACACATTTTCACTGGGATTCATGTCTGGGCTCTGGGTGAACCTTTTCGAACTTTAATCTTCTGGTGAAACCATTCCTTTGTTGATTTGGATGTATGCTTTGGGTCATTGTCATGCTGAAAGATGAAGTTTCTCCATCTTCATTCTAGCAGAAGCCTGAAGGTTTTGTGCCAATATTGACTGGTATTTGGAATTGTTCATAATTCCCTTCTACCTTGACTAAGGCCCCTGTTCAGCTGAAAAAAAAAACCACCCCAAAGCATGATGCTGCCACCACCATGCTTCACTGTGGGTATGGTGTTCTTTTGGTGATGTGCAGTGTTGTTTTTGCACCAAACATATGTTTTGGAATTATTGACAAAAAGTTCAACCTTTCATCAGACCAGAGCACGTTTTCCCACATGCTTTTGGGAGACTTCAGATGTGTTTTTGCAAAATTTAGCTGGGCTTGGAGGGATTATCTTAAGAAAAGGCTTCCCATCTTGCCACACTACCCCATAGTTAAGACATATGAAGAATACGGGAGATTGTTGTCACATGTAATACACAGCCAGTACTTGCCAGATATTCCTTCATCTCCTTTTAATGTTCCTGTAGGCCTCCCTGCAGCCTCCTTGATCAGTTTTTTATTCTTTTTATCAATTTTGGAGGGATATCCAGTTCTTGTTAATGTCACTGTTGTGCCATATTTTCTCCACTTGACTGTATTCACTGTGTTCCATGGTATATATAATGCCTTGGAAATTCTTTTGTACCCTTCTCCTGACTGATACTTTTTAACAACGAGATCCCTCTGATGCTTTGGAAGCTCTGTGCAGACCATGGCTTTTGCTGTAGGATGCGACTAAGAAAATATCAAAAGTCCTACTAGAACAGCTGAACTTTATTTGGGGTTAATCAGATGCTCTTTGACCACTGGGCACTTAAACCCCCTTAATAACCAGACCAATTTTCAGCTTTCGGTGCTCTCACATTTTGAATGACAATTACTCAGTCATACAACACTGTACCCATATGAAATTTTTGTCCTTTTTTTCACACAAATAGAGCTTTCTTTTGGTGGTATTTAATCACTGTTGGGTTTTTTATTTTTTGCGCTATAAGAGAAAAAAGACTGAAAATTTTGTAAAAAAATGATTTTTTTTTCGTTTGTTATAAAATTTTGCAAATTACTATTTTTTCTTCATAAATTTTGGCCAAAATTTATACTGCTACATATCTTTGGTAAAAATAAGTACAAATTGGTGTGAATTATTTGGTCTTTGTGAAAGTTAGAGTCCACAAGCTATGGTGCCAATATCTGAAAATTGATCACACCTGAAGTACTGACGGCCTATCTCAATTCTTGAGACCCTAACATGCCAGAAAAGTACAAATACCCCCCAAATGACCCCTTTTTGGAAAGAAGACATTCCAAGGTATTCAGAAAGAGGCATTGTGAGTTTTTTGAAGTTGTCATTTTTTCCCCACAATTCTTTGCAAAATCAAGATTTTTTTTTTCTCTTTTTTTTTTTCACAAAATTGTCATATTAGCAGGTTATTTCTCACACACAGCATATGCATTCCACAAATTACACCCCAAAACACATTCTGCTATTACTCCCGAGTATGGCGATACCACATGTGTGAGACTTTTACACAGCGTGGCCACATACAGAGGCCCAACATGCAGGGAGCACCTTCAGGCGTTCTGGAGCACCAAGGCCAATTCTGACATTTCTCTCCTACCTATGTAAAAATCATCATTTATTTGCTAGAAAATTACATAGAACCCCAAAACATTATATATGTTTTTTTAGCAAAGACCTTAGAGAATATAATGGTGGTTGTTGCAACTTTTTATCTCGCACGATATTTGCGCAGCAATTTTTTTAACGCGTTTTTTACGGAAAAAAAATGTTTTGTGCTTAAAAAAAAAAAAAAACAGTAAAGTTAGCCCAATGTTTTTGCATAATGTGAAAGATGAAGTTACGCCGAGTAAATAGATACCTAACATGTCGCCCTTAAAAATTGCACACACTCGTGGAATGGCGCCAAACTTCGCTACTTAAAAAATCCCCATAGGCGACGCTTTAAATATTTTTACTGGTTACATGTTTTGAGTTACAGAGGAGGTCTAGGGCCAAAATGATTGCTCTCGCTCTAACGTTCGCGGAGATACCTCACATGTGTGGTTTGAAAACCGTTTTCATATGTGGGCGGGACTTACGTATGCGTTCGCTTCTGTATGCGAGCTCACGGGGACAGGGGCGCTTTAAAAAAAAAAAAAATTTATTCTTCATTTTACTTTATTTATTTTAGTTTGACATGTTTTTCCGCCCTAAACATTTTTTTGATCACTTTTATACCTATTACAAGGAACGTAAACATCCCTTGTAATAGGAATATGGCATGACAGGTCCTCTTTACAGTGAGATATGGGGGGGGGGGTGTCAATAAGACCCCACATCTCACCTCTAGGCTGGGAAGCCTGAAAAAAAAAAAAAAACAATCCTGGCTTTGATCGTAGCGGTGAGTCGGTAGAAGCACCGGCGGGGGGGGGGGACATCCCCTCTCGCCTCCCGTAAGAATGATCAAGCGGGGGAACAGCCGCTATGATTGTTCTTATGGTGTAGGGAATCGCTGGCTGAAAAAGCTAATATCTGAATGATGCCTGTAGCTGCTCCCATCATTCAGATATCCCCGCACAAAGTCAAGGACGTCATATGACGGCCGGAGGGCGGGAAGTGGTTATTGCAGAGTATTGCCGGGCATTGCGGAGTATTGCCGGGCATTGCGGAGTATTGCCGGGCATTGCGGAGTATTGCGCCGGGCATTGCGGAGTATTGCGGCGGGCATTGCGGAGTATTGCGGCGGGCATTGCGGAGTATTGCGGCGGGCATTGCAGAGTATTGCGGCGGGCATTGCAGAGTATTGCGGCGGGCATTGCAGGGTATTGCGGCGGGCATTGCAGGGTATTGCGGCGGGCATTGCAGGGTATTGCGGCGGGCATTGCAGGGTATTGCGGCGGGCATTGCAGGGTATTGCGGCGGGCATTGCAGGGTATTGCGGCGGGCATTGCAGGGTATTGCGGCGGGCATTGCAGGGTATTGCGGCGGGCATTGCAGGGTATTGCGGCGGGCATTGCAGGGTATTGCGGCGGGCATTGCAGGGTATTGCGGCGGGCATTGCAGGGTATTGCGGCGTATTGCACAGGGTATTGCAGGGTATTGCACCAGGGTATTGCAGGGTATTGCACCAGGGTATTGCAGGGTATTGCACCAGGGTATTTTGCAGAGTATTGCACCAGGGTATTTTGCAGAGTATTGCACCAGGGTATTTTGCAGAGTATTGCACCAGGGTATTTTGCAGAGTATTGCACCAGGGTATTTTGCAGAGTATTGGCAGGGTATAGCACAGGGATGGCTGAGCAGGGATGGATGGATGGCTGGATCTGTGACTGCAATTGTCACAGATCCAGCCCACAGTGCTGCTGCTGCCATCCGCTCCCTCCCCCTCCCCTCTCACACTGTACCGATCGGTACAGAGAGGGGAGGGAGGAACCGGCGTCATCAAATGACGCCGGTCTGTTTACAAGTGATTGCTCCGTCATTTGACGGAGCGATCACGTGGTAAACGGCCGCTATCAGCGGCGATTTACCGCGATTCGTGATCCGCCGGGTCCTCTGGACCCGGCGGTCACGGAGTTTCCCGTGTGCGCGCCCCAGGGGGCGCGCGGGAGCGCGATTCTGGGAGGACGTTATATAACGTCCTCCCAGAGTTAAGCAACCACCTTGTCGACGTTATTTGTCGGCAGTTGGTTGTTAAGTGGTTAAATCAGGGGTCTCAAACTGGTGGCCCTCCAGCTGTTGCAAAACTACAAGTCCCATGAGGCATTGCAAGGCTGACAGTTACAAGCATGACTCCCACAGGCAGAGGCATGATAGGACTTGTAGTTTTGCAACAGCTGGAGGGCCACCAGTTTGAGACCTCTGCTTTAAATTATGGCGGGTGTGTACTGACCACCACCACCACCAAACAAATTCAGTTTGTTTTTCAATTGAGTGGTACAGTTTGAGTCACATTGAAGGTGGAAAAAGTTCTGAAATGATTTATATTTGTCACATTTTTTTTACATCACTCTAATGCCTCATACACACGATCGCGATTCCCGAAGAGAAAAGTGCGATGTGAGCTTTTTGTGGCAAATTCTGACCGTGTGTATGCTCCATCGCACTTTTTCTGTCAGAATTCCGGCCAAGAAAAGATTGAGAGCAGGATCTCAATTTTCGTGACAGGAAAAATTCCTATCGCGAATCATGTTTGTCTGTATGCAATTACAACGCGCAAAAAAACACGCATGCTCAGAATCAAGCAGAAGAGCCGAACTGCCTATTGAACTTAATTGATCTCGGCTCGTTGTACGTCACCGCGTTCTTGAGAATCGATTGTTTACAAGAAATTAAAACACTATCATTTAAACTGAGCCAGTGATGCAAGAGAACGTAGAGAGCATAAGCTGCATTTGCAGAAATAGCTAGATCCTGGGGTTCATCTTTAAGTACTCTGAAGGGTCAAGTTTTGGCCTTGTCCATTAATTTTTAAAAATATCTGGCTTTGCATTCGCGTTCACACTTGCGAATGCACCCTGGCTGTGATTGTTTGTGGGAACCCCAACATTATGTGCGAGCGTCAGCCCCATTGAAAGCAATAGGGTGCTACCTGCTCTCGCAGCTAATTATGCCCACTTGTTTAAAATTGTTCATGCTGCGACCACAAGGTAGTGATCGGCCCTGGACGCAGGCCAGTTGTTGGGCCTGTTGAAAGTTCTATTTGCCTAGTTGTTACCCACGCTTCCCATTCGTTGCTTGCGGGGTGTCCCAGGGTCTTTGAATACTCCGCCTGCCTGTGTGCTGTACAATTTAATGGGAAGCATTTCACTTGCCCATAAATCAAAACTTAGATTACAGGACATAAGCAACCCTCTTCCATTCCTTTTGTTACTCGGCATTGCCTGCTACAAAAAATTATTCTTCATGGAATGGGGTAAGGAGGCACCTGGGAGCTTGTCCTCAAATGCTTCATCAGTGTCTAATCACCTGAAGGTACAAACCTATAACCCAAGTTGTATGTACAGTAGGGCTGCAACTAACTATTGTAATCGATTTGTTGGCCGATTGTTTCGATCGGTTAAAGTGGTTGTAAACCCTTTTGTGGCTTTTTTTTTTTTTTTTTCTAACCTGCAAGACAAAGCTATAATGAGCTAGTATGACTAGCATACTAGCTCATTATGTACCACTTACCTTCGATCGGGGCCCCCGAAGTCGTCCGTGTCCCTCCTCTAGCCGCATCCATCGCTGCGGCGATAGCCGGAATGTTACTTCCGGGTATCGCCGCTGCAGCCAATCACAGCGCCGCTCCGGCGCTGTGATTGGCCGGAGCGGCGAAGACGTGACTCCGCGCATGCACGCGTGAGCTGTCAAATTCGGCTACGTCGTCGAATGTTGCGACCTAGCCAAATTTGTGAATGGGGTGACGTCGGCGTCGCCGCATTTACATACAAATATCTCCTTAGCCGTGTAGGTTAAGGAGATATTTCATGCACCTACAGGTAAGCCTTAATCTAGGCTTACCTGTAGGTCTTTGTTTAAAAAGTGGGTTTACAACCACTTTAATAACCTTTAAAAAAGTGTGCTGTATAATTTAGTTAATATGTAAAGTTTAAAAAAGTCAATTTTATTCTTAAATATCTCTATGCAGTGGTATAAATAACCAACTATATGGTTAGGGAGCAAGATCTCTAATCCACTCTGAGAACAGACAGAAGATATATACTGTATATACTATTAGAGGTTGAATCTGGTAAATATCATCAGGCTCGAAGATAAAAAAAATATTTAACCACTTCAGTCCCGGACCATTTTGGCTGGTTAAAGACCAGGCCACTTTTTGCGATTCGGCACTGCGTTGCTTTAACTGACAATTGCGCGGTCGTACGACGTGGCTCCCAAACAAAATTGAAGTCCTTTTTTTCCCACAAATAGAGCTTTCTTTTGGTGGTATTTGATCACCTCTGCTGTTTTTATTTTTTGCGCTGTAAACAAAAATAGAGCGACAATTTTGAAAAAAATACAATATTTTTTACTTTTTGCTATAATAAATATCTCCAAAAAAATAAAAATATTTTTTTTCCCTCAGTTTAGGCCGTTACATATTCTTCTACATATGTTTGGTAAAAAAAATCGCAATAAGCGATGATTGATTGGTTTGCGCAAAAGTTATAGCGTTTACAAAATAGGGGATAGTTTTATGGCATTCTTATAATTATTTTTTTTTTTTACCAGTAATGGCGGCTATCAGTGACTTTTTTCGTGACTGCGACATTATGGTGGACACTTTTGACACATTCTCAGGACCATTGTCATTTTCACATCAATATTACTGTGAAAATGGCAGTGAAGGGGTTAACCACTAGGTGGCGCTGTAGGGGTTAAGTGTTCCCTGCATAGTGTGTATTACTGTAGGGGGATGGGCTGTCACATGACACTGATCTTCGCTCCGAGTACACGGAGCGGAGATCCGTGTCATTGTCACTAGGCAGAGCGGGGAGATGCTTGTTTACACAAGCATCTCCCTGCTCTATACCTCCGCGGTCCGACTCACGGGGAAGGCTGCAGGGTTGGGCATTTAAAGGGCAATGTACAGGTACGTGATTGTGCCTGTCCAAGCCATTCTGCTGACGTATAAGTACAGGAGGCGGTCGGGAAGCGGTTAAAGAACAAAAAAAAAGTTGGTCTGTTTTGCAGATTTTCAAACAGAACTGTAATATACTGTATTATATGCTGGCCATACAAAAACAATGTCTTCCTTCAAAAAAAAAAAATATTTTAAGAATGTTGGTTCAATTTTCTAATCGTTGGTGACACAGTGACGGGAATATTCAGAAATAATAGAAAACTTCTTGGTCAAAATAATTTTCAGACGACTTTCTTTCATTCAGCGAATATACAAAGATTTTTCATATGAATATCCTTGTCTGAAAATTGATCCGTATGGCCAGCATAAGGCTCGGTACACATCTATGCTGTTTTTGCTGTGCGTTTTGTTTTTTGTGCACGTGATTTTGCTGCGATTTGCGTTTACATTGTTTTGCCCAATTTGTTCGGCAGATTAAAAAACACTAATTGCTGCAAAAACACATTACATTGCTTTTCTGCAGCTTCTCCATTGAAGTATATTGAACCAAAAAAGCAGTTTTTCATTGAAAATTGTCCTTGACCCTCCAGATACGCAGAATCTGAAAAAGCATAGATGTGAACGTGTCCCATAGGAAACCATGTAAATGGACTGTAGTGTGTTTCTGCAAAAAGTACCAAAAAAGACATAGGTGCTAACCAGGCCCAAGACGTTTAGTAAAATAATGGGTTTAAAAATAAATAAAAAATTAGCCCTTTATAGTACAAAAAGAGCAAATCGCTACTGTAAGGGGTTACATTTTTTTACTGTGGAACAGTGAAATTAATATTTACAGTAGTGATGTGCCTTTTTTGTACTATAAAGGGCTAATTTTATTTTTTATTTTCTAACCCATTATGTTAATGGCCGATTTAATCGATTATGAAATTAGTAATCGATTAATTTCATAATCGATTAGTTGTTTTGGCCCTAATGTACAGTATACTTTGCCTGTGTGTACTGTACTCCCAAGATATGGAATTGCAGAAGTGGGTTCCTCTCGTATGGGTTTTTTTATTTTATTTTTTTGCTTTACTGCAAAACTGGAGCATAATGGGAGTAGGCAGGGATATACTGAGGTGTTTTACGGCTTTGTTGGCCGGTGTCCAATCTGAAGCTAGTAGCATAAGCCATTGTAGCAGAATTACTTCACCCTCTGCCCTTTGATTTACTTCAAGCAAAGGATTTTATGGTAAAATCCTGTTTTTTTTATTATTTGAACCTAGAAATAGGCAAATGGTACAGTGTTTTAAACAATGTAATTGTTGACATTCAAAATTATTGTCATAGGTTTACAAGTGATTTAAAACATTTTTTTTTCTTTTTTTTTTTTTTGCATCAGGTGGTGCAGACAAGAGTGTGGTGGTGTTCGATTGCCAGTCTCAGCAGATCCTTGCAACTCTGAAAGGGCACACTAAGAAAGTCACTAGTGTTGTGTTCCATCCCTCACAGGTTTGTTTCTGATATTCTTAAATACTTTATACCAATTCTATTCTGCTTTCTGAACCGAGACCGGTTATACTCTGCCAACTCCTGGCAGACCTTTCAGAGGGTGTTTACACTGGGTGATGGATTCTGAAACACATGATTGTCTTTCACAGTGGTCACACAATTGGGAGTCCATCGCGCTTGCTCCAATCACAAACGGTGACTGCAAGCTGTATGCAGCCCCATAGATGCATATGTGTGGTAGTTGGAAGTTGAGGCACACCTGTCCTGCTGCCAAATATATGCATCATACTTTCAGCCAGAGTTTAAATAGAGATACAGAATCCAAGAATGTTAGGTGTAGCAATTCTGTGCCTGAAAGGATGTGTACTAGTTTCACCACTGTCTGACTGATGAACTTAACATCCGTTCAGCAAGTGGCTATTACTAGGTCATGGCTACAGCTGAAAATCAGTGCATTTCTATGCACTGATATTCTTGCCTGTAATGTATTGATGCTTGCACGTCAGATTCCTCTTTCATTCATTGACTGACACAGCTTTCTTATTCTTGACCATAGGGTTTATAGCGCCACATCGCGGATCGGGTGGACAGATTATTGGGTGAGGCTGGGGAGGACCTAGCTGTCATAGTACACGTTGGCAATGACAAAGTGAGAGGGAGGTGGAGAGTCCTAAAAAATTGTTTCAATGATTTAGCGAATAGACTGGGGGAAAAAACGTCCAAGCTGGTTTTCTCTGAAATACTACCTGTGCCTCGAGCCACACCAGAGAGGCAGCAGGAGATTAGGGAACTGAACAAGTGGCTGAGGAAGTGGTGTAGGAAAGATGGGTTCGGGTTCCTGGAGAACTGGGCTGACTTCTCAGTCGGTTACTGGCTCTTTAGTAAGGACGGTCTGCACCTTAATGGGGATGGTACAGCTCTATTGGGAAGAAAGATGGCCACAAAGTTAGATGGGCTTTTAAATTGGGTATTGGGGGGGGGGTTAGAAGTAGCGTCAACTTGCAGTGAGCATAGGACAGAGGGGTTTAGTGGAGATACTAGTGATATCATAGCCATATCATCTAATTCCGGGGTAAACGAGTTGCCCAATTAAAAATGGAGCCCGAGAAATCATGGAAAATAAATATGCACCAATACTAAACTTGGGAATTTTCACAAATGCCAGGAGCCTAGTCGGTAAAATAAAGGAACTAGAGCAGCTATTACACGAGGAGGATGGTGGACTTCATGGGGATAACAGAAATTTGGTTTGACAGGTCACATGACTGGCAAACATTCAGGGGTATTCCTTCTTTTGGAGGGTATATATGTGTGTGTGTGTATGCGTGTATGTGTGTGTGTGTGTGTGTGTGTATGTATCTATATATATATATATATATATCTATATATATATATATATATATATATATATATATATATATATAGAATGACATTAGTGATGGTGCAAGGGGGAAGGTGGAGTCAGTATGGGTAGAACTCCAAAAGGTGGAAGGGAGCGGGAAATTACTAGTGGGGTATGTTACAGGCCCATTAACCTGAGTAAAGAGGTGGAAATAGATCTCCTTTCACAGTCAGAATGGCAGCTAGACAGGAAAATTTCTTCATAATGGGGGACTTCAACTGTCCTGACATTGACTGTGCAAAGTGGACTGCACATTTATTAACCACTTAAGCCCCGGACCATTTGTCTGTCCAAAGACCAGAGCACTTTTTGCGATTCGGCACTGCGTCGCTTTTTACTGACAATTGCGTAGTCGTGCGTCGTGGCTCCCAAAAAAATTGACCTCCTTTTTTCCTTGATCACCTCTTTCGTTCATGGATGGACACAGCTTCCTCTTGACAAGTGGGTATTCTCCTTCATTTAGGAGTGACTAGGCAGAAAACTTGTAGAAAGTGTTAACACATCACACCTTATACAGTACCGCCCAGGGGGCAGACCCTCTGGGTCTAACCTTTCTCTCTGCACCTCGCAGATCAGTTTTTTTTCTGCCTAGCATAGGAGAAGGACATGGCTCCCATCGGGCCCATTGGTCCGGGGTTTTTTTTCCTACGTTTTTTGTTCCTGCGATCTTCGATCAACTGCTGACTGGGTGACAGGCTGGATCTCAGATCCTTGTAGTCTCCCCAGTTTCGGCCATCGAGCGTGTGCCGACCCTAGCTATGTGCTGGGTTTTCCACGACATGCCCATCGCTCCACGGGTGGCCGGTGAGCTTATGCTCCAGGTCATGCATTAGATCGGTCTCTATGGCTCAATCACAGCATGCCGGCCCGACCGTCACCTCCGTAACTGCGCGGAAGATGATCTGTCCGTAATTTCTTCCAGCATAACCCACGCAGGAAAGATAAGTTTCTCCCCTGCTTCGGCAGGAAGACTTGGCTGGACATCCCTGGAGAGATCAAGTGGGTGGTTTTGCCTTGCCTCCCTCTCTCCCTGCCTTCCCTCCTCCTTGGGCTCTGAAGCTAAGGCTGGTTGCTGGGGGGCTCCATCTGGAGCAGGGCTGCGCTGTAGGCTGTCATTAAATATGTCAATGTGCTGCTTACCCGTGTGTGTTTTTCTCCCTCCATGCTGTCGGCGGACATTTTCTTGTGGTCCACGCCTGTTTTTTGGCCTCTGTCGACTGTTTGGAGGCCATTTTCTTGTGGTTCGCGCCTGTATGGATCTACTGCCGCTCGGCGGCCATTTTCTCCGCGGCCCCTTTGGCCTCTGTCGACTGCCTGGCGGACATTTTCTTATGGTCCACACTGTTCTTTAGCAAGGCTGCTTGGCGGCCATTTTGTGGAAGTCTTCGGGCCCCTAGGGTGCATTCTACAGGCGCGAAAGTATACAGACACAGGCTGACGTGATCAGACTGACACAGGCAGCGGTGGGAGAGCATCTCAGGCGGGAGCAGACGGCAGCAGTAGCGGTACCGTTCCAAGGATGGTGAGTCCTCTGGGAGACCCTGCATCTCTGTAGCAGCTAGGAGGGTGGCCTATTGATACCTTGCCTGGAGTCCCTGTGGGTGTCAGGCGCGTTGGTCTGAAGCAGATGTCTTTTCCCCTAAAACACCTGAGTTGGCAGCTGGTGCCCCTGATGTATCTGTGGACGCAATCCTGGAGGCTTTTGTTGCCAAGGTAGAAGCGGCGCGGGAACACGGGGGGTACGAAACGCCCCTTCCCCCGCCATCTTCTGGGGATCATTTTGATGCAGACCTAGGCCCGGCTGTGGCTCATGGCCCTGATTCTGATGCATCAGAGACTGCGGACAATGGCCGGTCGGACAGTGAGAATGACTCCAGGTCCGGGTCAACACGCAAAAAGGCTTTGGTATCTGACCTTATTACTGCAGTGCAGGATACGCTGAAATTGGAAAACGCTGCAGAAGCGGCAAAGACGGCGGTCCGCTTTGGGTTCCGTAAGCCGGCCCGCACTGCTAAGGTGTTTCCTTGTGTGTCTTATCTTGATAAGCTTTTATACAAGGAGTGGGAAAACCCTCTTAAGGTTTTTGCAGCCCCAAAAAATTTTGCGGTCCGGTACCCATTTGGGGAGAGTTTCCTAAAAAAAAATGGTCCTCTCCCCCGGTAGTGGACCCTCCGGTGTCCAGACTTAACAAAGTTACCACGATTCCAGTGGAAGGGGCTCCTGTCTTCAATGACCCTGTGGACAAGAAGGCTGAGGCACTCGCTCGCTACCTATACACAGTGGTGGGCTCAGCGGTGCGTCCAGCAATGGCTGGGGCTTTGGTGTCTCAGACACTTACTGAGTGGGCAAAGATGCTACTCCAGGGGTTAAAGGCGCGGGAGGCTCCTCTGAATGAGGTAGCTTTGGCCGACCAGTTGGTGCAGGGCCTTAAGTTTGTCTGCGAGTCAGACATGGATACTATCCCATTGCTGTCTAGAGCCTCGGTTTATGCAGTGGCATTACGCCGCCTGATCTGGCTAAAGTGCTGGTCTGTGGACCAATCTTCCAAGAAAGCCCTGCTGGATCTGCCCTTTAAGGGCGACAGACTTTTTGGGGCCTCTCTGGATGACATCATTAAAGATGCCACAGGAGGTAAGAGCACGTTGCTTCCGCAATCCAAAAAGAGTAAGGAGCCACGCCATAGGCAAAGGCCCTTCTTTACTACACCCAAGCATTTTTTTCGTCCGCCCAGGGTGGCAGGTAAAAGATCCCAGCCTGATAAAGCGCCTGCTCAGGGACAAAAGCGTCCTTGGTTTCGCAAGCCCAACAAGCCTGCGGACAAATCTACGTCCGCATGAAGGTCTGCCCCCACCCATCTCTCAGGTGGGGGGACATCTTCACGAATTTGCGACTCGGTGGACATCTATGATCTCCGACCGGTGAGTTTCTCTCTTGTCCGCCGAACAGATTCTTTCCCTCCAACCTCCAGCTTCAGCGTCCAGGATCTGCTGGAACGCGGGGTGATCATTCCTGTCCCAGGGCAGGAACGGTTTCAGGGGTTTTGCTTGAATCTGTTCGTAGTGCCAAAGAAGGATGGGGTTCGTCCAATCCTGGATCTCAAGGCCCTCAATTGCTTTGCGAAGGTACAAAGATTCCGAATGGAGTCGGTTCGCTCTGTAGTCACTGCTCTCCACCCAGGGGACTTTCTGGCTTCCTTGGACATCAAGGACGCATACCATGTTCCCATATGCTCCATGCATCAGAGGTTTCTGCGCTTCGCAGTCGGGGAGGACCACTATCAGTTTGTGGCCCTCCCGTTTGGCCTGGCATCGGCACCCATGGTGTTCACCAAGGTGCTCGCCCCGATTCTGGCCCTTCTAAGACAGCGGGGCATCGCTATTATGGGCTACTTAGATGACTTTCTTTTGAGGGCCGCTTCAAGCTCAAAATTAGAGGTGAGCTTGTCTATAACCTGTCAGACTCTCCGAGACTGTGGTTGGGTGCTAAACACGCAAAAGTCAGTATTGGTGCCGACTCAACGCCTTGTATATCTGGGGTTGATTCTGGATTCCTCACAGGCAAAGGTTTTCCTTCCTGTGGAAAAGTTGCAGACCCTTCGGGCTGCGGTGCGGCAGATGACATCCAAAAGATGGTTGTCATCATCCCTGGATTATCAAATCCGGGTAAGTCACCTAGTCAGGACTTCCCTGGTATGGTGGCTGACATCACCGGCACTTCTGTCCGGAAAGTCATTCGTTCCTGTTCACTGGATGGTGAGCACGATGGACGCCAGCCTTACCGGTTGGGGGGGGGGGGGAGTCTGGGGTGTTCAATCGACGCAAGGTCGCTAGACCCCGGAGGAATCCCGCCTGCAGATCAATGTCCTGGAACTTCGGGCGATCAGGCTGTGCCTCTTCAAATGGTCTCAGAGGCTGCAAGAGCGTCCAGTCAGGATCCAGTCAGACAATGCCACGGCGTTGGCATATGTCAATCATCAAGGAGGAACAAGAAGCTCAGCTGCAGCATCGGAGGCTGCTTGCATCCTGAGGTGGGCAGAAAGGAACGTACCGGCCGTGTACATTCCGGTGTGGAAAACTGGCAGGCGGACTACCTGAGTCGCCAAATGCTGGACCAAGGAGAGTGGTCCTTACACCCGGATGTGTTCCAGCTCCTCTGCCAAAGATTGGGCACGCCAGACGTAGATCTCCTGGCATCCCGACTCAATCAGAAGGTATTGAGGTTTGTGGCCCGGTTAAAGGACCCATGGGCAGACGCAACGGACGCGTTGGTGGCATCGTGGGGTCAGTATCGGATAGTCTATGCCTTCCCTCCCATGAGGCTCCTTCCTCATCTGCTTCGCAGAGTGGAGGCAGAGGGGATTCCAATGATCCGGATTGCTCCAGATTGGCCTCAGCGTCCTTGGTACGCCGATCTAGTATGTCTGGTAGCAGACGTCCCCTGGCGCCTACCACTACGGGAGGACCTGCTGTCGCAAGGTCCCATACTCCATCCTGCTTTACGGTCACTGGCTTTAACGGCATGGCTATTGAGAACCAGGTTCTGAGAGACCGGGGCCGGTCAGATTTGGTGATGTCTACCATAAGTGCTCGGAAGCCATCCTCTAGGAAGGTTTACCATCGCACTTTGAAGGCCTACATATCCATGTGTGAGGAAATTAAATGGCATCCGCGTACTTATTTGGTCTTCAGAATCCTGCTGTTCCTACAGCGTGGGGTAGACCAAAGGCTTGCCTTAAGTACGATTAAGGGGCAGATATCTGCCCTGGCTGTCTTTTTTTCAGCGACCCCTGGCAGCTCACTCTCGTGAGTATGTTTGTGCAGGGGGTTCAACATGTGGCTCCTCCGGTCCGTCCTCCACTACCTCTGTGGGACTTGAACCCGGTCCTCTCGGTGCTTCAGAAGTCACCGTTTGAGAACATTAGGGAAAATCCCTTGTCACTTTCTCAAAAAGTGGTCTTTTTGGTGGCTGTTAGACGGGTTTCTGAGCTGGCAGCCTTGTCCTGCAAGGCTCCCTATCTGGTTTTCCACAAGGATAAGGTGGTGCTGCGTCCGCAGCCTTCCTTTCTTCCTAAAGTCGTTTCAGCTTTTCATCTCAATGAAGACAATTTACTTCCATCCTTGTGTCCTCATCCGTCGAATCCTAAGGAGTCGGTGTTGCATTCCTTGGATGTTGTCCGAGCTCTGAGTATACTTATTTGCTACTGCTCCGTTCCGGAGGTCACTCACTGTTTGTTTCGGTGGCTGGTCCCAAGAAGGGCCTAGCGGTCTCGTCAACAACCATCTCGAGGTGTATCTGACCAATAGTGATTCAGGCTTACGCCATAAAGGGTCGAGCGCCCCCCTTTCCTGTCACGGCGCATTCGACCAGGGCAATCGGTGCCTCTTGGGCTTTCTGACATCAAGCATCTGTTTCCCAATTATGTAAGGCGACGACTTGGTCGTCCACTCGAACTTTCACAAAATTCTACAAGGTTGCTGTAGGTGCATCTTTGGATGCTTCTTTCGGCCACAAAGTTTTGCAGGCGGCCGTCTAGAGTTGCAACTTCTCGGCGAGGAGCTCTGTTTTGTTTTGGGGTGAAGTTTACTTTTATGCTGTTCCCACCCCTCATTTTTTGACACTGCTTTGGGACGTCCCACTTGTCAAGAGGAAGCTATGAACGAGAGAGTAAATAGGATTTTTGTACTCACTTTAAAATCCTTTTCTCTGAGTTCATGGACTGACACAGCACCCACTCCTGCTTTTTAAGTTTGTACTGCTTTTTGACGAACTGATCTGCGAGGTGCAGAGAGAGGGGTTATACCTAGAGGGTTCGCCCCCTGGGCGGTACTGTATAAGGTGTGATGTGTTAACACTTTCTACAAGTTTTCTGCCTAGTCACTCCTAAATGAAGTATATTACCCATTTGACAAGAGGAAGTTGTTTCCGTCCATGAACTCAGAGAAAAGGATTTTACGATGAGTACAAAAATTCTATTTTTTTTTTTAGCTATAATATACCCCCAAAAAAATATAAACTTTTTTTTTTCCTCAGTTTAGGCCGATATGTATTCTTCCACATATTTTTGGTAAAAAAAAAAATCGCAATTAGCATTTGATTGGTTTGCGCAAAAGTTATAGCGTCTACAAAATAGGGGATCGTTTTATGGCATTTTTATAAAAAAAAATGTCATCGTAATGGCGGCGATCAGCGATTTTTATAGTGACTGCGACATTATGGCGGACACATCGGACACTTTTGGTGCTATTTTGGGGCCATTCACATTAACACAGCTATCAGTGCTATAAATATGCACTTATTACTCTGTAATTGTGACTGTCGGTGAAAGGGTTAACCAGGAGGGGCACTAAAGTGGTTAAGTGCGTCCTAGGGATGTGTTCTAACTGTAGGGGGGATGGGCTACGTGTAACATGACACTGATCACCGCTCCCGATTGCAGGGAGCTGTGGTCAGTGTCCTGTCACTAGGAAGAATGGGGAAATGCTTGTTTACATCAGCATTTCCTTGTTCTTCCACTCTGAGACGATCGCGGGTATCCCAGCGGACATCGAATCTGCAGGACCCGCGGTCGAACTCATGGAGCTCGCAGCGAGCGCCCACAATGCCGCTTCTTAAAGGGGACGTACCTGTACGCCCATCTGCCTGTCCGTGCCATTCTGCTGACGTATATCGTCATGTGCTGGTCGGCAAGCGGTTAAAGGCCTGACATTTCTTAAATGTTCTACAGGACAAGTTCATGTCGCAATTGGTGAGTTCCCCGACTAAAAGTAACGCATTGCTAGATCTGTTAACCACTTCCTGCCCCGTCAATAGCAGATTGACGTCCGGGAAGTGGTTCAGTTATCCACACTGGACGTCATATGACGTCCTGCGGGATAACAGCCGCCGCGCGCCCGGGGGGGGGGGGGGGCGCGCGCATCGCGACGATCGGTGGGTCAGTCTGACCCACCGCTACACTGATCTCGGTAAAAAGCCTCCGGCGGAGGCTTTTTACCACGTGATCAGCCGTGTCCAATCACGGCTGATCACAATGTAAACAGGAAGAGCCGTTGATCGGCTCTTCCTCACTCGCGTCTGACAGACGCGAGTAGAGGAGAGCCGATCGGCGGCTCACCTGACGGGGGGTTCGCGCTGATTGTTTATCAGCGCAGCCCCCCCTCGGATACCCACACTGGACCACCAGGGAAGACCACCAGGGAACCCCAAGCATGTGGATGGCCAGGTAAGTCCCCCATGGCCATCCACATGCACAAAGAGAAAAAATATATGCCAATCAGTGCCCACAAACGGGCACTGATTGGCACCATCATGGCACAAAAAATGCATGATGCCCAGCAATGCCAGCCACCAGTCATCAGTGCCACCTACCAGTGTCCATTAGTGCCACCTATCTGTGCCCATAGGTGGCACGGACGGGCACTGATAGGCGGGCACTTATCAGTGCCACCCATAAGTAGCCATCAGTGCCGCCTATGAGTGCCCATCGGTGCCGCCTATGAGTGCCCATCGGTGCCGCCTATGAGTGCCCATCGGTGCCGCCTATGAGTGCCCATCGGTGCCGCCTATGAGTGCCCATCGGTGCCGCCTATGAGTGCCCATCGGTGCCGCCTATGAGTGCCCATCGGTGCCGCCTATGAGTGCCCATCGGTGCCGCCTATGAGTGCCCATCGGTGCCGCCTATGAGTGCCCATCGGTGCCGCCTATGAGTGCCCATCGGTGCCGCCTATGAGTGCCCATCGGTGCCCATTATTGGTGCCGCCTCATCGGTGCCCATTATTGGTGCCGCCTCATCGGTGCCCATTATTGGTGCCGCCTCATCGGTGCCCATTATTGGTGCCGCCTCATCGGTGCCCATTATTGGTGCCGCCTCATCGGTGCCCATTATTGGTGCCGCCTCATCGGTGCCCATTATTGGTGCCGCCTCATCGGTGCCCATTATTGGTGCCGCCTCATCGGTGCCCATTATTGGTGCCGCCTCATCGGTGCCCATTATTGGTGCCGCCTCATCGGTGCCCATCATTGGTGCCGCCTCATCGGTGCCCATCATTGAAGTAGAAAAGGTACTTATTTACAAAAAAAAATAAACAGAAACAAAGAAAAACTTAGTTTTTTTCAAAATTTTCACTCTTTTTTTATTTGTTATGTAAAAAATAAAAATCGCAGAGGCGATCAAATACCACCGAAAGAAAGCTCTATTTGTGGGAACAAAATGATAAAAAAATTGTTTGGGTACAGTGTTGCATGACCGCGCAATTGTCATTCAAATTGCGACAGCGCTGAAAGCTCAAAATTGGCTTGGGCAGAAAGCTGTATAAGTGCATGGTATTGAAGTGGTTAATTACAAATGATACCGGTTGATTACAGATGTGGAAATATGGGACAATTTGGGAACTAATTAGAGGTCGACCAATATATCGGCTGGCCGATATATCGGCCGATATTTAGGCATTTTTGATAAATCGGCTTTGGCCGATTAATATCAAAACTGGCCGATATTATTCACTGGCTGCACTTCCTCCCCCCTCCTCCTCCCTCCTCCACACTTCTCCACACTCAGCAGTATCAAGCGCCGTGCTGTGTGTGTGTGTGTGAAACTGAAAGTAAGAGGAGAGAGAGAGGATGTGTCAGCTTGATGTCGGGGGTGGGCGGGACCCAGCAGATATATTACACCAGCCAATGGGATGGTATCTGGGCGGGCCACTACGTCTAAAGCAGCCCAATCATTGGCTGGTGTAATTTAGCTGCTGGCCCGCCCACCCCCACATCGAGCTCAATTCTAACAGCTCTCTCTCTCTCTCTCTCCTCTCTGTCAGTTTCACACATTACACTCGGCTTAGTGTGAAACCTGCCAGTGCCCCAAGCCAGTGCCATCTGTCAGTGCCCAAGCCAGTGCCATCTGTCAGTGCCCCCAGCCAGTGCCATCTGTCAGTGCCCCCAGCCAGTGCCATCTGTCAGTGCCATCTGTCAGTGCCATCTGTCAGTGCCCCCAGCCAGTGCCATCTGTCAGTGCCCCCAGCCAGTGCCATCTGTCAGTGCCCCCAGCCAGTGCCATCTGTCAGTGCCCCCAGCCAGTGCCATCTGTCAGTGCCCCCAGCCAGTGCCATCTGTCAGTGCCCCCAGCCAGTGCCATCTGTCAGTGCCCCCAGCCAGTGCCATCTGTCAGTGCCCCCAGCCAGTGCCATCTGTCAGTGCCCCCAGCCAGTGCCATCTGTCAGTGCCATCTGTCAGTGCCCCCAGCCAGTGCCATCTGTCAGTGCCCCCAGCCAGTGCCATCTGTCAGTGCCCCCAGCCAGTGCCATCTGTCAGTGCCCCCAGCCAGTGCCATCTGTCAGTGCCCCCAGCCAGTGCCATCTGTCAGTGCCCCCAGCCAGTGCCATCTGTCAGTGCCCCCAGCCAGTGCCATCTGTCAGTGCCACCGCCAATCGGTGCCATCTGTTAGTGCCACCAGCCAGTGCCAATCAGTGCCACCCAAATCAGTGCCCCCAGCCAGTGCCATCTGTCAGTGCCCCCAGCCAGTGCCATCTGTCAGTGCCCCCAGCCAGTGCCATCTGTCAGTGCCCCCAGCCAGTGCCATCTGTCAGTGCCCCCAGCCAGTGCCATCTGTCAGTGCCCAAGCCAGTGCCATCTGTCAGTGCCACCAGCCAGTGTCAATCAGTGTCACCGCCAATCGGTGCCATCTGTCAGTGCCACCAGCCAGTGTCAATCAGGGCCATCTGTCAGTGCCACCCAAATCAGTGCCACCGCCAATCGGTGCCATCTATCAGTGCCACAGCCAGTGCCATCTGTCAGTGCCCCCAGCCAGTACCAATCAGTGCCACCAGCCAGTGCCATCTGTCAGTGCCCAAGCCAGTGCCATCTGTCAGTGCCACCAGCCAGTGTCAATCAGTGCCACCAGCCAGTGTCAATCAGTGTCACCGCCAATCGGTGCCATCTGTCAGTGCCACCAGCCAGTGTCAATCAGGGCCATCTGTCAGTGCCACCCAAATCAGTGCCACCGCCAATCGGTGCCATCTATCAGTGCCACAGCCAGTGCCATCTGTCAGTGCCCCCAGCCAGTACCAATCAGTGCCATCTGTCAGTGCCACAAGCCAGTGCCAATCGGTGCCATCTGCCAGTGCCAATCGGTGCCATCTGTCAGTGCCACCGCCAATCAGTGCCATCTGTCAGTGCCACCAGCCAGTGCCAACCAGTGTCACACGCCAGTGCCACCCAGTTCCAATTGCAAGTGCCACTGCCAATCAGTGCCATCTGTCCCAAACTAGTGCCATCTGTCCGTTCCAAACCTGTGCCCCCTGCTGCCAATCGGTGCCATCTGTCAGTTCCGAACCAGTACCACCTGCCAGTGCCATCTGTCAGTTCCAAACCAGTGCCATCTGTCAGTTCCAAACCAGTGCCACCTGCCAGTGCCAATAGAGCCATCTGTCAGTTCCAAACCAGTACCGCCAGCCAGTGCCACATGCCAGTGCCATCTGTCAGTTCCAAACCAGTGCCATCTGTCAGTTCCAATAGTGCCACCTGCCAGTGCCATCTGTCAGTTCCAAACCAGTGCCACCTGCCAGTTCCAAACCAGTGCCATCTGTACTGAGGACATCAAGTGTGTGCTAGAGTGACAGGAGTAAGCAGGAAGGAATAGAGTGGGTGAGGGTTTTTTTTTTTTTTTTTAATCGGCCTAAAATATCGGCCACAAAAATCGGCATCATATATCGGCCATCGGCCGCCCCAATTTCAAAATATCGGCATCGGCCAGAGAAAAACCCATATCGGTCGACCTCTAGAACTAATGACCACAAAATTATTACATTCCGCATAATCATAGGAAAGGGAGACACGAGTACAAAAACACTACATTTTAAAAGAGCCAACTTTTCTAAACTGCGCTCAATGTTACAGGATATGAAGTGGGACCAAATTCTCGAAATATTGAACACGGAGGAAAAATAGGAATGCTTTAGAAATATATTAAATGTGTCACCAAGTGCCAAGGGGTAATAAATATAGAAGAACAAAGGTTAAACCTGGGTAGCGGAACAAAAACTTAAAATGTCATATTAAGGGCAAAAAAATGGCCTTTAAAATTTACTAAGCGGGAAGGGTCAGGGTTAGCATTTCAACAGTGAGAGGTGTAAGAACGCAATCAGGGCGGCAAAAAGACTGTGAAAGGCACATAGCGGAGGAGAGTAAAAATAATCCCAAGAAGTTTTTTAAATATATTTTAACATTTAAAAGACGAGGTCGGAACACATAGGCCCCCATAAAGGACGAGGAAGGGAAGCTGGTTACAGATGACAAGTAGAAGGCAGCTGTACTAAATGCTTTCTTCTCCTTGGTCTTCACACAGGATGGGTATACCGACCACGACAGTATTGTTAACCACTTAAGCCCCGGAAAGTTTTACCCCTTTCCTGACCACAGCACTTTTTACAATTTGGCACTGCACTGTTTTAACTGGTAATTGCGCGGTCATGCAATGCTGTACTCACGAAGTTTGCGTCATTTTTTTTTTTTTTTTTACCCAAATAGATAGAGCTTTCTTTTGGTGCTATGTGATCACCTCTGACTTTTATTCTTTTTTCTTTTTTCGCTATAAACAAAAAAAGAGCAACAATTTTAGGAAAAAACTATTTTTTACTTTTTGCTATAATAAATATCCCCAAAAAATGTTTTTAAAAAGCAAATTTCATTTCAGTTTAGGCCACTATGTATTCTTCAACATATTTTTGGTAAAAAAATAAAAATCGCGATAAGCGTATATTGATTGGTTTGTTCAAAAGTTATAGCGTCTACAAACAATGGAAAAGATTTATGGCATTTTTTTATTAGTAATGGCGGTGATCTGCGTTTTTTAGCGGTATTGTGACGGACAAATCGGACACTTTTGACCCATTTTTGGGATCGCTGACATTTTATACAGCGATCAGTTCTAAAAATATGCGCTGATTACTGTGTAAATGTCGCTGGTAGGGAAGGGGTTAACACTAGTGGGGCGATCAAAAAGTTAAATGTGTGTTTTCTCAGTGTGTTCTAACTGTATGGGGATAGGACTAAAAAAGGAGACCTATCGTGTTCCTACTTGCTAGGAACAAACGATATGTCTTCTCTCCCCTGACAGGAATTTGTGTTTTTACCCCATGCTATCTCTCGTGCACGCGATCGTGCGCGGCTAATGGAGACCAGAGTCCGGAAAGGATTGGAGAAACCGAACATAAATCACCAGGACCTGATGGCTTACACACGAGAGTACTTAACCACCTCAATACAGGGCACTTGCACCCCCCTTCCTGCCTAGGCAATTTTTCAGCGTTGTCACACTTTGACAATTGCGCGGTCGTGCTACACTGTAACTATATGAATTTTTTTATCATTTTCTTCACACAAATAGAGCTCTCTTTTGGTGGTATTTAATCACTGCTGGGTTTTTTATATATAAAAAAAAGACCAAAAACGTAAGTACGTACTTGCGCGATCCCAACGTAAGTAAGAAACTTTTCAGTCCCAGGGATTGTAAGAGGACACGGGGCCACACGATGAAACTGGAAGAGAGAAGCGGTTTAACCTTAAGCTGCGTAGGGTTTTTTTTTACTGTCAGGGTGTTGAGGATGTGGAACTCTTCCACAATTGGTGTTGTCGGCAGTAAGTATGGATAGTCTTAAAAACCTCTTGGACGGGCATCTTACCGAAAACCGAATATGGGAAATTTTCTATACACACACACACACCCTGCACCCGCACACACCCTGCACCCGCACACACCCTGCACCCACACACACCCTGCACCCGCACACACACACCCTGCACCCGCACACACACACCCTGCACCCGCACACACACACCCTGCACCCGCACACACACACCCTGCACCCGCACACACACACCCTGCACCCGCACACACCCTGCACCCGCACACACCCTGCACCCGCACACCCTGCACCCGCACACCCTGCACCCGCACACCCTGCACCCGCACACCCTGCACCCACACACACACACACACCCTGCACCCACACACACACACACACCCTGCACACACACACACACACACACCCTGCACCCACACACACACACCCTGCACCCACACACACACCCTGCACCCGCACACACCCTGCACCCGCACACACCCTGCACCCGCACACACCCTGCACCCGCACACACCCTGCACCCGCACACACCCTGCACCCACACACACACACCCTGCACCCACACACACACACCCTGCACCCACACACACACACCCTGCACCCACACACACACACCCTGCACCCACACACACACACCCTGCACACACACACCCTGCACACACACACACCCTGCACCCACACACACACCTGCACCCACACACACACCTGCACACACACACACACACACACCCTGCACACACACACACACACACACACCCTGCACCCACACACACACACACACACCCTGCACCCACACACACACACACACACCCTGCACCCACACACACACACACCCTGCACCCACACACACACACCCTGCACCCACACACACACACCCTGCACCCACACACACACACCCTGCACCCACACACACACACCCTGCACCCACACACACACACCCTGCACCCACACACACCCTGCACACATGCACGCACCCTGCACACGTGCACACACACACACCCTGCACACACACACCTTGCACACATACACACACACACCCTGCACACATACACACGCACACACCCTGCACACATGCGCTCACCCCCTACACACACACTCACCCCCTACACACACACTCACCCCCTACACACACACTCACCCCCTACACACACACTCACCCCCTACACACGCACTCACCCCCTACACACGCACTCACCCCCTACACGCACTCACCCCCTACACGCACTCACCCCCTACACGCACACACCCCCTACACGCACACACCCCCTACACGCACTCACCCCCTACACGCACTCTCCCCCTACACGCACTCACCCCCTACACGCACTCACCCCCTACACGCACTCACCCCCTACACGCACTCACCCCCTACACGCACACACCCCCTACACGCACACACCCCCTACACGCACACACCCCCTACACGCACACACCCCCTACACGCACACACCCCCTACACACACACACCCCCTACACACACACACCCCCTACACACACACACACACCCCCTACACACACACACCCCCTACACACTCACCCCCTACCTCCACACGCACACACCCCCTACCTCCACACGCACACACCCCCTACCTCCACACTCTCACCCCCTACCTCCACACGCACACACCCCCCCCCCCTACACGCACACACCCCCTACACGCACACACCCCCTACACACACACACCCCCTACACACACACACCCCCTACACACACTCACCCCCTACACACACTCACCCCCTACACACACTCACCCCCTACACACACACACTCACCCCCTACACACACACACTCACCCCCTACACACACACACTCACCCCCTACACACACACACTCACCCCCTACACACACACGCACACACCCCCTACTTCCACACGCACTCACCCCCTACACACACACACTCACCCCCTACACACACACACTCACCCCCTACACACACACTCACCCCCTACACACACTCACCCCCTACACACACTCCCTACCCCTACACACACTCCCTACCCCTACACACACTCACCCCCTACACACTCACCCACCCCCTACACCTACACACACACACACACTCACCCCCTACACACACACACACTCACCCCCTACACACACACTCACTCACCCCCTACACACACTCACTCACCCCCTACACACACTCACTCACCCCCTACACACACACTCTCACCCCCTACACACACACATACACTCACCCCCTACACACACACTCACCCCCTACACACACACTCACCCCCTACACACACACTCACCCCCTACACACACACACACTCACCCCCTACACACACACACACTCACCCCCTACACACACACTCACCCCCTACACACACACACTCACTCACCCCCTACACACACACACACTCACCCCCTACACACACACTCACCCCCTACACACACACTCACCCCCTACACACACACACTCACTCACCCCCTACACACACACTCACCCCCTACACACACACTCACCCCCTACACACACACACACCCCCTACACACACACTCACCCCCTACACACACACTCACCCCCTACACACACACTCACCCCCTACACACACACTCACCCCCTACACACACACACACACTCACCCCCTACACACACACACACACTCACCCCCTACACACACACACACACTCACCCCCTACACACACACACACACTCACCCCCTACACACACACACACACACTCACCCCCTACACACACACACACACACTCACCCCCTACACACACACACACCCCCTACACACACACACTCACTCACCCCCTACACACACTCACTCACCCCCTACACACACACTCACTCACCCCCTACACACACACTCACTCACCCCCTACACACACACTCACCCCCTACACACACACACACTCACCCCCTACACACACACACACTCACCCCCTACACACACACACTCACCCCCTACACACACACACTCACCCCCTACACACACACACTCACCCCCTACACACACTCACCCCCTACACACACTCACCCCCTACACACACTCACCCCCTACACACACTCACCCCCTACACACACACACTCACCCCCTACACACACACACTCACCCCCTACACACACACACACACTCACCCCCTACACACACACACACTCACCCCCTACACACACACACTCACCCCCTACACACACACACTCACCCCCTACACACACACACTCACCCCCTACACACACACACTCACCCCCTACACACACACACACTCACCCCCTACACACACACACACTCACCCCCTACACACACACACCCCCTACACACACACACACTCACCCCCTACACACACACACTCACCCCCTACACACACTCACCCCCTACACACACACACTCACCCCCTACACACACACACTCACCCCCTACACACACACTCACTCACCCCCTACACACACACTCACTCACCCCCTACACACACACTCACTCACCCCCTACACACACACACACTCACCCCCTACACACACACACACTCACCCCCTACACACACACACACTCACCCCCTACACACACACACACTCACCCCCTACACACACACACACCCCCTACACACACACACACTCACCCCCTACCTCCACGCACACTCACCCCCTACCTCCACGCACACTCTCCCCCTACCTCCACGCACACTCTCCCCCTACCTCCACGCACACTCTCCCCCTACCTCCACGCACACTCTCCCCCTACCTCCACGCACACTCTCCCCCTACCTCCACGCACACTCTCCCCCTACCTCCACGCACACTCTCCCCCTACCTCCACGCACACTCTCCCCCTACCTCCACGCACACTCTCCCCCTACCTCCACGCACACTCTCCCCCTACCTCCACGCACACTCTCCCCCTACCTCCACGCACACTCTCCCCCTACCTCCACGCACACTCTCCCCCTACCTCCACGCACACTCTCCCCCTACCTCCACGCACACTCTCCCCCTACACACACGCACACTCTCCCCCTACACACACGCACACTCTCCCCCTACACACACGCACACTCTCCCCCTACACACACGCACACTCTCCCCCTACACACACGCACACTCTCCCCCTACACACACGCACACTCTCCCCCTACACACACGCACACTCTCCCCCTACACACACGCACACTCACCCCCTACACACACGCACACTCACCCCCTACACACACGCGCACACACACACACCCCCCTACACTCACAGCCCTCCCTACGCGCGCGCGAGCACCCTTTTTTCCTGATGATTGCTGGGAAGGAGCTGTATCAGGAAGTAGTGAGAGTGGTGTGTGGAACTGGGAAGCAACAGTATGATGCACAGAAGGGATTACATCTGGTAATGACAGAATCCTGTTGTATTAGGACTCTATGTAAGAAAGTCATGTTCTGAGTGAGTAATAAACTCTTCCATGGTTAAGAAGTTCATCTGGCCTGTGTGTAACTTGCTGAGCAGATAACGGCAGCATTGCTAGCAACACTCTGAGAGATCCCGTGTCTAAGGGACATAACACTAGGCAACGCCTATAAGCATTCTTAGCTGGTATAAACCCCCTCTCTGCTACAGGCCAGTCAGTAACAAAGCGGTACAAGATGGCCAAGAGGGGCAGGTGCTGTGTCCATCAATGAACTCAGGGAAACTTGGGCCGCAATGTGCCACATCCTGCATCGGGGCAGCTGGCGAGTTATATGTCTCACGGGCGCATATGACCGAGCTCTTGACGTCTGCGTAACTGCGTTTCCCTGGCCGACACCCGCAGCCCCCATGTGATCAGTAAGTAGCATTCTCTCCTCCACTAAGGGGTGTGGGTGCTCCGAGGGATGGTCGACCCTGCGGTGTTATCCACCTCCTTTCCAGGCCTTCAGTTCCTGCTAAGTTCCTCCTTGGTACCCCTTTCCACCCAACCGCCTTGCTTACCCCTCTGGAGCAGTTGTCTGTAGTGGCTGCCCGCTCTGTTCCCTCCTTGTGTTGCAAGTGGAGCTGTGCCTGATGCCCAGGTGGGGGGAGGGGGTGTTGGTGCCATGTTTGCCTGCAGTGGTGGTTCTCATCCCTCGGCCCGGCAGGCTTGCATCTCCGTGGGTGGTGGCCATCTTCCCTGGTGCTTGGGCCATGCAGCTGCTGCCATTTTTCTGAAGCCTGTTCATGGCCTGTGCTATTGCCTGGCCTAGCTGGCCATTTTCTTGGAGGCCTGGCTATTTTTCTTCCTATGGCAGCCAATTTTGAGGAGTCCAGCACCGGCCATCTTGCGGTGACCTGGTTTACTGGGTTGACTGTGCTTGGGGGGCAGCAATGTGGCAACCATTTTCTTGGTGCCAATGCGACGGCCAGCTAGCTACCTCTGGCTTTTCTCTGCTTACTGGAGCCACTGATGCCGGGTTTCCTGTGCTCTTTGGTGCTCTCTCCACATGGCCTCCTCGGTCTGCTCTCCTGCAATTGACTGCTTGTCTTCTGTCCAGTGCCTGGGTGGTGAGTCCTGGTGGGATATCCCTCCTCTGCTAGCCTTATGGGGTGTATAGGGTTCCCTTGCGGTTAGTGGGCTTCCATGGTGGTGCCTCCCCTATGGGTCCCCTACCGGCATGAAGTCTCAGGATCACACCCCCTCCATCTGATTCCCTAGGCGGCAGGCCCCTCAGGGTCATCGGTTCCCCTTGACTCACGTCCTGTAGTCCTTTTTGTTTCCCGAGTGGAGCTAGCATTCGGGCATAAGGCAATGAGATCCCTGATCCCCTCGAACAGTGAGGATGAGCCTGATGCTTCTGCCACTGAGCATCAAAAGGCTCTGGGGGAAACGCTCATCACTTCAGTGCGAGAAACTTAAAAAATTGATTATGCCTCTGGAGCAGCCGTGTTTCGGGGCCGTTCCATTTTGTGCACACAAGCCACCTCGCGTGGCTAAGGTGTTCCTTTATCCCACCCATTTTGACAAATGTATCTACTGGGATTGGGAATGTCCAAAGTGACCCTGTATCATTCTAAAATGTTTTGCCATGAGCTGTCCTTTTAAGGAATCTCTAATGAAGAAGTGATCTGCTCCGCCTGTCATGGACCCTCCCATTTCCAGGTTGAATAAAGCAACCATGACACCGGTGGGGAAGTCTCCTTCCTTTAAGGATCTGGCTGACAGGAAGGCAGAATCAGTTGCCTGCTTGACGTTCTCTATTGCCGGTTCTGCTCTGCAGATTATTTTTAACACTCACTAAATGGGCTAAACTCCTTCACAGCCTGGGTGAGGGGCAAGTTCCTCCAGCTGGCGTGGAATTGGCAGACCTGTTGTCCAGGGTCTTAAGTTCGTTTGGCATGTCCTTGTGGCAGCCCCTTTGCTTCCCAAGCTCTCAGTTTCAGCGGTGGTGCTTCAGTGTGTGCTGTGGCTCAAGTGTTGGTCTATGGACCAGACCTCAAAAAAAGCTCACAGGTTTGTCCTTCCAGGGTAATCGCCTCTTTCAGCTACCCTAGATGACGAGAAAGAGTACCTTTCTTCCACAGTCAAGGAAGAGGAAGGAGCCACATCACAAAAGCGGTCTGTCTTTTTATGCGCATAAGCTTTTTCGTCCCCCTAGATCCATGCATAAGTTCAACAAACCATTCAATGCCCCCCCAGGGGGTGCCAAGCATTCTTGGCCTATCAAAGCAACCAAGCCTGTTGACAAATCCTCCTCTGCATGAGGGTTCGCCCCAATCATGTCCATGGTGGGAAGTTGTCTTAGCTGGTTTGCGGTCCTATGGACCTCCCTGATTTGCTTGTAGGTCCACAAGCTGATTTTGTCTGGTTAGAAAATAGAATTTCAGTCTTGATCTCTGGAGAGGTTTTTTCTGTTAAATATGCATCTCTCCCCGTCTCGCCTGCAGGCGCCATATGGGGCAATGCAGGACTTGATACGCCAGGGGATGATTTTTCTGGTTTCGCCTTCTGAATAGTTTGGGGGGTTTTACTCCAACTGGTCTACGGTTCCAAAGGAAGGGTCTTTCCGATCCTGGGTCTCAAAGCTGCTTCGTGCAGGTGTAGACATTCTAGATAGTCAATTTGGTTCGTAGTGGCCTCCCTTCATCAGAGGAATTTCCTGTCTTTTGTAGACATCAAGGATTCCTATCTGTGCCCGGCATCAGTGTTTGTTTTGCTTTGCGTTAGGGGAGGAGCATTATCAGTTTGAAGAGCTACCCTTTGGCCTCACCGCCGCTCCTCAGGTTTCACTAAGGTACTGGCTCTGGTTCTGGCCTTGCTGAGACAATGGGGGGGGGGGTTGCTGTGATTGGTTATATGGACAACCTGCTTTTAAGGGCAGAGTCACTCTGCGTTAAAAGACTATGTGGCGATCCCGATCCACACCTTGCAGAACTTCGAGAAATCTGTTCTGACCATGACCAGGCAGCTGAAATATCTGGGCCTGTCTCTGGAATCCTTGCTGGCCATAGTGTTCCTGCCAATGAGCAAGCTCTGGAAGCCTTAATCAGTAATTCAACTGAAGCTGCTTCGATGGCAGTCCTCCCTCCACTTTTGCCTGCAGGTCCTGGGCCTGAGGGCCTCTGCCTTTTGAGGCGGTCCCGTATGCACAGTTCTATACAAGGGTCCTTCATAAGGATATTTTGTAAAAGTGGGATAAGTCCCCCGACTCTTTTTACACCCAAATCCTCCTGGGTCTCGCTGACTTAGTGTCCTGCCCTTCAGCAGGGAAATTTTTTCTTCACTTGCATTGGATGGTGGTCATGACTGACACCAACTTATCTGGCTGGCGGGGGGGACTTCTGGGGTCAAGCTTGGCCCAGGGTCACTTGACGCAGAGAAATCCAGGTTGTCAGTCAATGTTCTGGAGCTTCGGGTGATCAGGCTATGCCTGGAACAGTGGACAGAGCGTTTTCAGGGGCACCCAGTCCGGATCCAGTTGGACAGTGCTACAGTGGGGGCCTGTGTCCACCATCAAGGCAGGACAAAAAGTGTGGCTGTGTAACACTGGAGGTTTCCCACTGCCATGGACAATTGTCAGGCAGACTACCTCAGCCGTAAGACATTGGATTAAAGTGGTTTGTAAACCTGCAAAAAAAAGAAAAACAACCCACCTGCAAGGCAAAGGCATAATGAGCTAGTACGCACAGCATATGAGCTCATTATGACATACTTTGGATCGAAACACCCCCGCAGCGGTCTCGGCACACTTTTCTGCCCGGCGACATAACTCCTGGAGTTATTTACAAGTATCGCGGGCTCCGGATCTGTGATTGCCAGAGCTGCAATAACGTCACTCCCACGCGTGCTCATGGGAGCTGCTGGTAATGGCACGTCTGCTGAAGCAACGGCACGATCGAGCCGTTGCTTCAGTGCGCATGTGCTGATGATGCAGGTTTAGGAGATATACACAGTAGCTACAGGCAAGCCTGATTATAGGCTTGCCTCTAGTGAAAAGTGGTTGTAAAGGGTTTACAACAACTTTTAGGGACAAGGTTTATGGCCAGGGTAAGGGATCCCTTGGCATTTGCAGCCGGATGCCTTGGTGGCACTGTGAGCCGGTATCGTCTCCTTTTTATGCATTTCCTCCCCTCAAGCTCTTGCCCCGCTTACTGCGCAGGATAGAGGCCGAATGGATTCCAATCATTCTGGTGTCTCCAGATGTGGTGCAGCTGATCATGGACATTCCCTGGCAACTCCCTCTTAGGGCATATCTTCGGTCTCAAGGGCCAGTTTTCCACCCTGGTTTACCATCATTGGCTTTGACGACTTGGCTATTGAAAGCCAGGTTTTAAGAAACAGGACTTTTGAAGTCGGTGATCCCTATCCTACTGAAAGCACTTAAAGTAAATGTAAACCCTCACATATACCCAGTAAAGTGAACAGCCTCAGATGATACAGAGATGAAACATATCTCCCTACATAAGTTTTTTTTTTTCTTCTCTATCTGCTGTCTTCAGCTTTCTACACGGTTTAGAATGAGCATCGTGTTAGAAATTTTTCTTCCTGTTCCATCACTGGGTGTAAAGTCTTGGCATACACTGTGTGACAGCTGATTGGAGGAAAGGCACCCCCCCCCCCCCCTTCCACATGGACAGAGTAATGAATAAACATGCAGAGCTGTGCTGTGAATAGTTAAGCTCTTTGCTAATCTATTTATAGCACCCACGCCGACACAAATTTCCAGCTGCTTTTATCTCCTGTGTCATAACTTGTCAGAAGTTATGCTAAGAGAAACGGAGCAGCAGAAAGACACGGAACTTGGGGCTTTGGAGAGAGATAATTAAACACTGCAGATATATGCCTAGGTCAGATTTCATGAATAGGATTTACATCCACTTTAAATCTACCTCTAGGAAGATATTCCATTGAACTTGGAAGGCATACATATTGTGTTGTGAGGCTGCAGTTACCCATCCATGTTCCCTTTTGGTGGCTCGCATTTTGGCCTTTTAGCAGGGTGTTGAGCAAAGACTGGCCTTAAGTACCATCAAAGGCCAGTTTTATGATTTCACGATTCTCTTCAAACACCCCTAGCCAACATTCTTTGATCCGTAAAGTGCCATGCTCATAAAAGATGTGTGTAATATTCTATCAAAACATATGACACTCTTGAAATTATAGTAACGATTCAATAACCAAAGAACTGTAATAGTTAACAAATGTGTTCTAAAAGTCCCAATAATGTCCAAATAAGGCAAAGGTGCTGAATAGGGATGAGCCAAACACCCCCTGGTTCGGTTCGCAACAGAACCTGCGAACGGACCGAACGTTTTGCGAACTTTAGAACCCCGTTAAAGTCTATGGGACTCGAACGTTCGGAATCAAAAGTGCTAATTTTAAAGGCTAATATGCAAGTTATTGTCCTAAAAAGGGTTTGGGGACCCGGGTCCTGCCCCAGGGGGACATGTATCAATGTAAAAAAAGTTTTAAAAACTGCAGTTTTCTCGGGAGCAGTGATTTTAATGATGCTTAAAGTGAAAAAAAAAAGAGAAATATTCCTTTAAATATCGTACCTGGGGGGTGTCTAAAGTATGCCTGTGAAGTGGCACGTGTTTCCCGTGTTTAGAACTGTCCCTGCACAAAATGACATTTCTAAAGAAAAAAAAGTAATTTAAAACTGCTTGCGGCTTTAATGTAATGTCTGGTTCCGGCGATATGGATGAAAATCGTTGAGAAAAATTGCATGGCCACCCCCCAGCCCATTACCAGCCCCTTGGGGTCTTGTATGGATATTAAGGGGAACCCTGCACCCAAATGGAAAAAAAAAGCGTGGGGCCCCCAGGCCCTATATACTCTGAACAGCAGTATACAGGCGGTGCAAACAAGACAGGGACTGTAGGTTTGTTATTGCGTAGAATATGTAATTTTGAACTGGTAGATTTTTCAAGTGTAGCTCCAGCCAAAAAATCTATTTTTAAGCTTTTTGGAAAACATAGGGAAGGGTTATCACCCCTGTAACATTTGATGTCTATGCACCTCTTCAGTAGATTTCACCTCACTTTCTGTCCCGATGTCAAATGTTTTTGGAAAATTTGGGGTTTTTAGTGAAACAAGGATTGGTGATAAAGCATCAGTGGAGAGGAGACACGTTTTTCCCATATTAACTCTTACAGGAGAGAATTTCCCTTCCTAGGGGTAGATTTTGTCTCCCTCCGTTTGCAAGTAGGAGTCGTTTGTAAGTTGGATGTTTGAAAGTAGGGGCCTGCCGTATATACTCTGCAGAAATTTGGCCCTTAGGTGTTGGTGTTGCCACAACACTGTAAGCCCTCACAGTTACTCTTGGTGGGCGCTGGAATGCCCTGCTGTGAACTATTATATCAAGAATTGTAATTACATGCCATTGTTGAACAGTGGTAGAAAAATTGGGCCTTTGGTGGTGCTGGTGCTTCAACACTGTAAGTTCTCACAGTTACTCTTGGTGGGCGCTGGAACGGGCCCTGCTGTGAAATATTATATCAAGAATTGTAATTGCATGCACCTGTTGAACAGGGGCAGAAAAATTGGGCCTTTGGTGGTGTTGCCACAACACTGTAAGCCCTCACAGTTACTCTTGGTGGGCGCAGGAATGGGCCCTGCTGTGAAATTAGATCAAGAATTGTAATTACATGTACCTGTTGACCAGGGGCAGAAAGTTTGGGCCTTAGGCACTGGTGCCACAACACTGCATCCCCTCACAGATACTCTAGTTGGAGCGCAGGAATGAGCCCTGCTGCAAAGTATTGCATCAAAAAATGTAATTACACGCCCCTGTTAAACAGGGGCTGAAAAATTGGGCCTTAGCCACTGGTGGCGGTGCCCAGAACCAAAAATGTTCTTACAAGCTATCAGCATGATCATTGAGGAAGAGGATAGTCACTCAGCATAACAGGATAGTCACTCAGCAGTCTTGAAGGGATCTGACATTTCAAAAACAATTATTCGGTTACATCAGCATCAGGTGCTTGGTAGCTGGTGGTGATCCAAGACTGATATATTTTTATGAAGGTCAGTCGATCGACCGAGTCGGACAGGCGCACCCTGTGATCGGTTACAAAGCCTCCAGCAGCACTGAATGTGCGTTCCGAAAGAACGCTGGATGCAGCACAGGCCAGTAGCTCAATTGCATACTGTGCAAGATCTGGCCAGTGATCCATCCTCAAGACCCAGTAACCCAGAGGATTTTCGGTGGGAAAGGTGTCCAAGTCTGATCTTGCCCCTAGGTATTCCTGCACAATGTAAAACAGACGCTGGCGATTGTTGCTGGAACCGATCATACCTTGGGGCTGCGGACTAAAAAATTGTCTGAAAGCATCGGTCAGATGGCCACCTTCTCCAACGCTCCTCCTTTGACTGACTGAAGCCTCAGCAACACGTTGTCCATGACCAGGAATTTGTAACCTCGGGTAACGTGTTGCACAGACCTTTCTGCAAGGCCTCCCGAAGATGTTTTATCCTCTGCTCCCTCTGCAACGGCAAAATCAGGTCCGCAACCTTACCCTTGTAACGTAGGTCAAGGAGGGTTGCCAGCCAGTAATGATCCCTCTCCTTGACAGCACGAATATGAGGATCCTTCCGCAGGCTTTGCAGGATCAGGGAGGCCATGCAGCATAGGTTTGCTAAGGCAATTCGGTCCAGAGTCCTCTGGGTCACTCAGGACAACATGATCCGCAGCCACCTCCTCCCAGCCACGTACAAGTCCATGGGTATCTTGGGACTGTAATTGATCCCTTGAAGACTGCCGCTGATGCTGAGTGCTAGGCTCCACCTCCATGCTGACACAATCTTCCTCCTCCACTTCCTGTGTGATAGGTGGGCCAGCAGGAACACGGTCTCGATAAAGGGGTCCTTGAGAGGTAAGGAAGTCCTCCTCTTCCTCCCTCTGTTCTGCCTCAAGTGCCCTGTCCATTATTCCACGCAGCGTGTGCTCCAACAGGTGGACAAGAGGGACAGTGTCACTGATGCATGCACAGTCACTGCTCACCATCCTCGTGGCCTCCTCAAATTTTGACAGGACAGTGCATGCATCGCTGATCATGACCCACTGGCGTGGCAAAAAAAAAGCTCCCCTGACCCTGTCCTGGTGCCATATTGGCACAGATACTCATTGATGGCCCTCTGCTGCGTGTGCAGCCGCTGCAGCATGGCCAACATTGAGTTCCAACTGGTGGGCATGTCACAGATTAGGCGGTTCTTGGGCAGGTTGTATTCCTTTTTGGAGGTCAGCCAACCGAGCATTGGCATTATATGACCGGCGGAAATGCACACAGTTTCCTGGCCTGCCTCAGGACCTCCTGTAAGCCCGGTACCTGCCCAAGAACCGCCGCACCACCAAGTTAAGGACGTGAGCCAAACAGGGCACATGGGTCAGGTGTCCCTGTTGGAGGGTGGAGAGGAGGTTGGTGTCATTGTCGCAAACCTCCATTCCTGGCTTAGGATGGCGTGGCGTCAACCACCTCTGAGCCTGCCCCTGCAGAGCTGACAGAATCTCTGCCCCAGTGTAGCTCCTGTCCCCCAGGCACACCAGCTCAAGCACCGCATGGCATCTTTTTACCTGCGTACTTGCGTAGCCCCTTGCACCCCTACGGAGCACCGCTGGTTCAGAGGACAAAGCACAGGAGGAGGAGGAGGGGAGAGGTGTGTCAGAATAACCAGTAGTAGCATTTTGGAGGCGGGGTGGCGGAACAACCTCCAACACTACTGCACCTTGTCCTGCATCCTTCCCAGCTGCCAGCAGAGTCACCCAATGTGCCGTGAAAGATAGGTAATGTCCCTGTCCATGCCTGCTGGACCATGAGTCAGCGGTAATATGCACCTTACCGCTGACCGCCCTGTCCAGCGAGGCCAAGACATTGCCTTCCACATGCCGGTAGAGAGCCGACATCGCCTTCCGTGAGAAAAAGTGGCGTTTGGGAACCTGCCACTGAGGAACCGCACATTCCACAAACTCACGGAAGGGGGCAGAGTATACCAACTGAAAAGGCAGCAGTTGAAGTGCTAGCAATTTAGCCAAGATGGCATTCAACCGCTGGGCATGTGGATGGATGGGAGCGAGCTTCTTTCGGCGGTGCAGCAGCTGGGGCAGGGAAATTTGCCTGGTACAATCTGATGTCGGTGTACCGATAGCAGATTGCCAGCAAGTACTTGGCTGTGACACACCTAATTCTACACCTTTATTCCGCTCAGTGCAGGTTTCAGAAAGGACTGAAGGTATAGTGGGGTTGGAGATCCCAGCTGATGAGGAGCAAGGAGAGGTCCGCTTTGTTCTTTGGTGTGGGTCTTTTAGGTACGCTTGCCAACGAACTGCATGGCAGGTCGACATATGTCTGGTCAAGCATGTGGTGCCCAAATGGGTGATGTTTGGCCACGCGAGATATGCTTGAGACATATGTTGCAAATAGCAGTGCTGCGATCTGATGCACTCGTCTCAAAAAAAGGCCCACACCAAAGAACTTTTGGAATAACGTGCAGAGACAGCAGCGCCCTGCACATGCGGAGCTCTGCGGTGTGATGCAGTCGGTGTGCTGCCCTTAAGCTAGCCCCTGGAGGGCATCCTGCCCCATTGATGTGCCTCCTCCTCTCTCTCCCCTATCAAGCACCCACGTGGAGTCAGTGACCTCATCATCCCCTCCCTCCTCATCACTGGAGCAAACCTGGCAGTATGCTGCAGCTGGGGGAACATGACTGCCAGATTGCTGTCCTTCTTGGGCACCCCCTCTCTCTGGGTTCACATTACCGCCTTCCTTTAGCTGGGTACCATCGGAGCCTTCAAAACACTGGGCCATCCTCCTGGAGCATGTACCCAACACTGGTCAAACAGTTCGGGGGACTCCTCAGGAGGACATGGTGGGGCTAGGGAAGGAGTGACTGATGCCATTGAGCCGAGGGAAGAGGCCGCTTTGGCAGCTGCTTTGCCAGACAAAGTACCCTGAGCCTGGGTGAGAGAGGATGATGAGGATAACGGCTTGGTCATCCACTCTACGAAGTCTTCGGCATGTTGCGGCTCAACATGGCCAGCTGCCGAAAAAAGGACAAGCGTATCCCACAGCCACGTGCACAGTGTCCACGACCAGCACTGTTGCCTCTAGACACAGAGCCTGCTTGCCCTCTTTTATTGGCTTGTGACTGTCTGCCTCTCCTTGTTGGCCTTCCAGACATACTAATGGCCTGCAGTGAGATGTAGCTGCACAAAGCTGGGATGTGTGTGTATGTATGTGTGTGTGTGTGTATATATATATATATATATATATATATATATATATATATATATATATATATATATATATATATATATATATTGATTATACTGCAGCTAGCAGAATCAACTGCCTGCCTGTAGTAGTATTAGTATGAGAACACCAGCAATTGTCTTTAGGTAGCTTTAGGTGCACACTGTGCAAAGGACACAGTACACTAACTGTAAATACTGCAGCTGCCTGCCTGTGGTATTAATATGATCAGAACACCAGCAATTGTATTCAGGTAGCTTTAGGTGCACACTGTGCAAAGGACACAGTACACTGAATTAAAATACTGCAGCTAGCACAATCGCCTGCCTGTCAGTATATCAAGAAGTGAATAACCGGAACGGATCGAGCTAAACTGAATACTGTGTGTGTGTGTGTGTGTGTGTATATATATATATATATATATATATATATATATATATATATATATATATACACACACACATTTAGGATGCATATATATCCTCTACACACTGTAACTGCAGCTAACTGACTCGCCTGCCTGCTCTATCTAACTCAAATGAGGTAACGCTATGTCTCTTTCTCTGTCTTTCATTAACCGCCGCCACAACACACTACACAAGGCCGCCACGCAGGCTGCCTTATATAGTGTGGGGCGTGTACTAAACCCCCTGAGCCAAAATTGGCCAAAGCCACCCTGGCTTTGGCCAATTACGGCTCTCTGTACAGGCGGTGCTGTGATTGGCCAAGCATGCGGGTCATAGTACATGCTTGGCCAATCAGCCAGCAATTCACTGCGATGCCGCAGTGAATTATGGGCCATGACGCGCCACTCGAATTTGGCTCGAACGGCCCATAATGTTCGCAATTCGGCGAACAACCGAACAGGCGATGTTTGCATCGAACATGGGTTCGACTTGAACTCGAAGCTCATCCCTAGTGCTGAATGGTGCCAAATCATTATTGTGACTTTAAATTCTGAACACCGCATGCCTAAAAAGATCCACCACCTGAAGACTCACAAGATGGTCGCTTACCATAACATATAGACCCTTAAAGGTGGTTTAAGGCACTGGTTGTCTTGATTGTGCGCATGGCATTATGAAATCTGAATACTACCAAAGAATTCTGGGGTGCAATGTAGGGCCCAGTGTCAAAGTTGGGTCTCCATCAAAGGTCATGGGTCTTTCAGGAGGACAATGACCAAACACGTCAAAAAGCACCCAGAAATGGTTTGACAAAGCCCTGGAGAGTACTGAACTGGCCAGCAATGAATCCAGATCTATAATCCCATAGAGCACCCGTGGAGAGATCTCAAAACAGCAGTTGGGGAAAAGGAACCCATCCAATCTGAGAGACCTGGAGCGGTTCAAAATTCCAATAGAGAGGTGTAAGAAACTCTGGTTACAGGAAGCGATTCTTATCGCTACCAAATGGTAAATTGAGGGTGCCAATAATTTTGTACAGTCCGTTTTTGGAGTTTTACATGGAACTTGTCAGATTTGGATTTGTTTCTCCACATTTTTGTGTCCTACCAATACAAACAAAAGAAGTAAGCGTGAGAATGCCTAAACATTTGTATTTGCAACAATTTTCTGGGCGACGTGGTGCATTATCTGACAAATTCAGGGATCCCAATATTTTGGCCATGACTGTATAATTCCTTTCTACCAGTGTTCTAGATGAACTTGACAAACTTCTTTGTCCACTGTCCATTCATTTTAGGAGCAATCCAAGTTTAGGAAATGTATATATGGAAATTTTGTCACATTAATATTACTACTTTTAAGTATTCTTTACTAGACACTGCTTCACTTTGTTTTTGTTTTTTTTCTAAAATCCGTTATGCTACTTGGGAAACTGTGGTACTGAATTGCACACATAAAGAGCACCACACAAGAGGTGATGTGGTAAAATGTAAATGGCACAATGAGCTCTCTTTGCAAACATAGGAGTCAAAGAAATCAAAACCCTGCAGCTTGTTGCCTCATACTGTATGTAATAGTATGAATGATAAACATATATGCTGGTATAAATATATGAATGACCTGATCCAGGCTCAAAAAGCTTGGCTATTTTAGTACCAATAAAGCAATACTAGTGAGGGACCAACAATGAGAACCAGTAGTAGTTGCTAGCAACAAGACTGATTTAAAGAAGTGCAGCTTTAGGAACATATTACGTGTTCCACCCATTTTTAGGGTTGAACGCGTAATATGTTCACGCTGCTGTAGTGTTTTGGTGATCCGAGCCCTGTGTGAGACGGCAGTACGGGGGAGGTCACCTGTACCAGCCGTCATATTTTGAAAAGAGCACGACTGTGCGAGCCTCCGCTCACACAGCCACGTTATTCATTCACCGAGTTCTGACATCCTTTGTGGCTGTTACCTTGTAGTTCTCAATGAACTACCACGGCGATGTTGAGCTCTGTGATAGTTTGAATCTTCCTGTCAGTGTGAAATTGCCTGCCTGTATGATGTATGGGCGGACAGCTTGCACTGACTGCAGGAGACCTGCATGGCACCAGCGATCGGCTGATCAGCTTTCCAGGCTCCTAAAAAAATTTTTTTTTAAATAATGCACGTTGTTGACCAGTCCATTTTTTCTGTTCATTAGTGTGAGAGCATGAGGAGATGTCTCTTGCCTTTAGTCACATAAGTAAGCTTATATTTCTGGTCATTCCTTAGGTGTAAAATTTGCTTATGTCATTTAACTACAACTCCTTAAGTGTTTACCCCCTTAACGACCAGGCCATTTTTTGCGATACAGCACTGCTTTGCTTTAATGGACAATTGCGTGGGTGTGAAACGCTGTACCCAAACAGAATTTGTCCTTTTTTTTTCCCCCACAAATGGAGCTTTCTTTTGGTGGCATTTAATCACCTCTGCGGTTTTTATTTTTTTGTGCTATAAAGAAAAAAGACCGAAATTTTGCTATAATACATATCTAAAAAAATTGTTTAAAAAAATGTGTTCATCAGTTTAGGCCAATCTGTATTCTGCTACATATTTTTGGTAAAAAAAAATATAATAAGCCCATATTGGTTTGTGCAAAAGTTATAGCTTCTACAAAATAGGTAGATAGATTTAAGGACTTTTATTTATTTATTTTGTGTTTACTGGTAATCGGCGACGATCTGCGATTTTTAGCGGGACTGTGACATTGCGGCAGACAAATCCTGCACCCAGGTGACTTTTTTTGGGTACCAGTGACATTACATTTATCAGTGCAATAAAAATACACTGGTCATTGTATAAATGACACTGGCAGGGAAGGGGTTAACACTAGGGGGCGATCAAGGGGTTAACTGTGTTCCCTGGGTGTGTTTTAACTATGTGGGGGCTGGGCTGCCTGGGACAACAAAGATTGCTGTTCCTGATCACTAGGAACAGCAGATCTGAGTTGTCCCATGACAGAAAGGGGATCCTCACTGCGATCGCGGGTGGCCGGGAGACATGGAGTCTGCGGGACCCGTGGCGGGCACACGCAAGCGCCCCCACAGTGTAACAGTGATTGGAACTCTGCTGCAGTACTGTAAACTTAAAAAATGTGCATATATTTTGTTCTTTCGTCAGGATCTCGTATTTTCTGCATCTCCTGATTCTTCAATACGTGTTTGGTCAGTGCCAGAGGCCTCCTGCATTCAGGTTTTGAGAGCTCACGAGGGAGCCGTGACTGGACTAAGTCTTCATGCAACTGGGGATTATTTGTTGAGTTGCTCTGATGACCAGGTAAAAACAACTTTCATTTTGTGTCAATTCAAAAAATGTAAAAGATTAAGACCCCATTCACACAGGGGCGACTCGTCAGGCGTCTAAGCCGCCTGACGAGTCGCGTCCCATTCTGTACAATGGAACCGTTCTAAGCGGAGCGACTGAAGTCGCTCCGACTCAGAAAAAGGTTCCTGTACTACTTCAAGGCGACTTCCATTGACTTCAATACAGAAGTCATTTTAAAAGTCTCCTTTAAAGTCGTCTGCAGATCGCCCAGCACAGTCGCGGCACAAGTCGTGCCGCCCCTGTGTGAATGGGCTCTAAAGTATGTATTGCTTGAAAGCTAGTTTAATGCAAATCTGATACTTTGACTGGAAATTCACATGTGAGCCTGTCTCAGTTCCTGTGCTGTGTGCGTGCACAGCAGGGAAACAACTGTCACTATCCCCTCATCTCTGTATGAAGTTGATTTTAAAAAATTGTAGTTCGATTGTAGAGTTGATCATTTTGCAGTGTTTGCCATTGGACTTTTTTCTATTTTTTTTTTTTTTAGTATTGGGCCTTTTCTGATATCCATGCAGGACGTGTCCTTACCAAAGTGACAGATGAAACATCAGGTTGTGGTAAGCCTTTTCTAATTTCAAAGTCCTGTTTTGCCTGTCTTTTGAACCTACGTGTATATTAATTCCAACTCTTTCTTTGCAGCTCTAACCTGTGCTCAGTTTCATCCTGATGGGCTTATTTTTGGTACTGGAACAATGGATTCTCAGATTAAGATTTGGGATCTTAAGGTACGTTTACTCTGACCCATAGGTAGACAAACTACAGCTCCCCAGTTGTTGCACAATGAAGAGTACCCTGAAGATTCAGACAAACCACAAGCATGACTAAGTGGCATGTGGGACTTGTAGTTCCACAACAGCTGCAGAGCTAAAGTTTGCCTAACCCTTTAAGACATTTGCTTAAAACAGGGCTTTTTTTTGCAAACACTCTGAAATTACAAGTGTAAAAAAAACAATTCATGCATACTCGCTTGCAAAACACTGTTCTATGGCTTTTACAGGTTACTCGGCTGCTGTGTAGGCGTAGCAGCAAGTCCTGTGTGTGTATATGTATATATATATATATATATATATATATATATATATATATATATATATATATATATAATATATTACACACATAGTGTGTTGGAAGTCTGTACTGCTGCACTTTAAGTGGTTTTATACCCAAAACGAAAATACTTATTGCGGCTTACAAATCCTTAGAAGTGCTGGCTGCAAGTTTCACTTCAGGATTTTCTTTCCTTTATTTTACCTTGTTATCCAGCCAGCAATACAATTCCTTTCTTATGGTGTCTGCATTCTGGCTGACATAGTAAAACAAACACCTTTGAAAAGCAGCATTGTCAGTCTGGGGACAGGTTAGTGAAGACTTACATGGTCTAGTACTTATATGCTAGAGTTCGATTTAAGTGGACTTGACTATCAAATTGAAGCCTAACTCCAGATAACACTGTATATGCAGTTTAACCACTTAACGACCGCTCACTGTATATATACACGTCGGCACAATGGCACCGACAGGCACAATCACGTAGAGTGTACGTGATTGCCTTTGTACAGTTGGGGGGTCCAATCGGACCCCCCTTCTGTACAATGAGCGGTCGGTATTCGTTGGGGAGCGATCCGACATGAGGGGACGGCCGTTCGATTCCGGCCACCCCCCCGCGATCGCTCCCGGCGAATGGAAATGCCCCCTCTGTCTGTGTAATGTACACACAGGCAGAGGAAGCAGGAGGAAGTGATGTCATCTCTTGTGCGGCGCTCACATATACCGAGCGCCGTGCAAGAGAAGACATCAAGGTTAGTGCACAAACACTACACTAACACCAGCACACATAGGCACATAAATCACCCCCCAGCCCCCAGTCACAGTGTCACTGATTGCAGTGACCATTTATTTACTGATCACTGCAATCAGTGACATTTGTGACTGTAAAAGTGTCACTACAGTTTAGTTTTAGGTCCAGTGTAGCCCCCTAACCCCCCCTAATAAAGGTTTAACCCCTTGATCACCCCCCAGATAACCCTTTCACCCCCTAGCACCGCCGTCGCTAAGCGATAATTTTTCTGATCGCTGTCTTAGCGTCGGTGATGCAGATCGGTAGCCAGTAATTTTTTTTAGGTTCGCTGCAGGTTTTTATAGCGTCAGGTACCCCCATATATTATCTAATAAAGGTTTTAACCCCATAATTGCCCCTAGTTAACCCTTTCACCAGTGATCATCATATAAGTGTTTCGGGTGACGCTGGTTAGTTAGTTTGCTTTTTATAGTGTCAGGGCAACCGCCGTATATGACCCAATAAAGGTTTAACCCCCTGATCGCCCGGTGGGTGATATCAATTAGGTTTTAGCGTCAGAGAGGGTCTGCGTCACACCCCAGGCAGCGTCAGGTTAGTGCCAGTAACGCTAACACCCACGCGTGAAGCATACACCTCCCTTAGTGGTATAGTATCTGAACAGATCAATATCTGATCAGATCTATACTAGCGTCCCCAGCAGTTTAGGGTTCCCAAAAACGCAGTGTTAGCGGGATCAGCCCAGATACCTGCTAGCACCTGCGTTTTGCCCCTCCGTCCAGCCCAGGCCACCCAAGTGCAGTATCGATCGATCACTGTCACTTACAAAACACAACACACATAACTGCAGCGTTCGCAGAGACAGGCCTGATCCCTGCGACTCCAGTGCTGTAGGAGGTGATTTCACCACCACAGTTAAAAAAAAAAGCAAATATGCCGAAACATTGGGGCAGCAGGGGCGGAGGAGTGATTTTGCTCTTAATGCCGCGTACATATGGTCGAAATTCCGACAGAGGCTTGCCCGTGGAAAAGTCCGACCATGTGTGTGCGGCATAACTTTTTTGCGGGAGGATGCCCCCATGCTTCGGCATATATAAATGGGCATACCCACCGATCAATCTCTTTTTAGTTCAGCCACCTGGCTGCATGAAAAAAAAAGATTACAATACATGTCCAACAAAGACCAGCAACGTACTGGTATGTTGCTGGACTTTGGTTCTACCAGATTGATGCCTGCGGGTTTAGGTATCATCTTGGTATCATTCTTTTCAGCCAGCGGCCGGCTTTCATGTAAAAGCAATCCTAGTGGCTAATTAGCCTCTGGACTGCTTTTACAAGCAGTGGGAGGGAATGTCCCCCCCCCCCCCCCCCCGGATATAAAAAGCGCCATTGGGAAAGCATTTTATCGCACCGATCTTGGTGTGGTCAGATGCTTTGAGGGCAGAGGAAAGATCTAGGGTCTAGACCCCAGTTTTTTCAAAAAAAGAGTACCTGTCACTACCTATTGCTATCATAGGGGATATTTACATTCCCTGAGATAACAATAAAAATGCTAAAAAAATAAAAATATGGAAGGAACAATTTAAAAATAAAATAAAAAAGCAAAATTAATAATAAAAAAGCACCCCTGTCCTGCCCTGCTCTTGCCCAATGGCGAACGCAAGCGTCGGTCTGGCGTCATATGTAAACAGCAATTGCACCATGCATGTGAGGTATCACCGCGAAGGTCAGATCGAGGGCAGTAATTTTAGCAGTAGACCTCCTCTGTAAATCTAACGGGGTAACCTGTAAAGGCTTTTAAAGGCTTTTAAAAATGTATGTAGTTTGTCGCCAATGCGCGTTTGTGCGAAATTTTAAAGCATGTCGTGTTTGGTATCTATGTACTCGGCCTAAGATCATCTTTTTATTTCATCAAACATTTGGGCAATATAGTGTGTTTTAGTGCATTAAAATTAAAAAAAGTGTATTTTTTTCCCCAAAAAATGCGTTTGAAAAATCGCTGCGCAAATACTGTGTAGAAAAAAAATGCAACACCCACCATTTTATTCTGTAGGGCCTTTGCTTTAAAAATATATATAATGTTTG